>BSBK01007209.1:0-536222 GCA_027943335.1 Chamaecyparis obtusa | reverse complement strand
AAAAAAAATTAGATACTATAGAAGAAGATTTTCCTTTGGATGAGGAACATGAAACATCAATACAAAGTAAGAGAGAATTAGAATTGGAATAAAAAAGACAACGAATGAGAAACTTGCGTGCAACGAGACAATTGAATTATGAAGATGCAGGGACATCATCTATGAGTTCCCAAGTTCAAGAGACATCATCATCCAATGTTTGAGGCACACCAATGTATCATGTTGAAGGCACACAATTGTTTACTTCTGAGGGTGGGAGGCACACCAATGTTTCATGTTGAAGGCACACAATTGTTTACTTCTGAGGGTGGAGGCACACCAATGTTTCATGTTGAAGGCACACCATTGTCTACTTCTGAAGGTGGAGGCACACCAATGTATCATGTTGAAGGCACACCATTGTCTACTTCCGAAGGTGTGGGCACACTCTATCATGTTGAAGGCACATCATTGTCTAATTTTGAAGGGTGTGGGGCACAACATCATCTCATGTTGAAGGCACTCAAGATGGTACACAATTCACACATAATGTTTTTGATGCTCCTAAAATTATTAAATATAGAAAACCAAAATATTTGATTGATATTGATACTAACATTTTGCAAGCAATGCCTAACAAGATTCACAGCATACTCTGTCAAAGAAATGTTAATCATATTTGGAGATCATTTTTTGAGAATTTAAACATGACAGGAAGATCTCAACTATTTGTTTGAAATGATGAGAAATCTACAATTTAGGCCCATCATGAAGATTCTTGGGCTAAGAGCGACAGATGAGTCAAGTGAAAAATCTATTGTAAAGAATCTAATGACTGCATATGAGAGTGTGGGTTCTATATCATGTACGACAAGAAAGTAATGTCACACGATGTGTACTTACATCAACGATAGTAAGCACTCAAATGAAGAAATCTTAAACTCATTAGAAAGACAAGAAAAAACATTGAAAATAAGTAGAAAGTCCTCTAATGAGAGCCCTGGGAAGGCGTCAAAGAGTGGAAGATCCAAATAGCAATGAGTTATGGGCATTTTCCGGTAGACTACCGCAAAAAGATAAAGCAAATTGTTGAAGCTTTGAAATCCTTGATTGAAGAATTTTGGAAGAATAATACACGGGTATCTCCTAATCAAAGAGATGTGTTAAGAAGGAGGATTGGTAGTCCGAATTTGTGTTCCACATCCAAAATAATTTTTGGATTCAACTCAGACACAATTCTTTGCAAAATTTATGCATACGTATCCTCAAATTAAAATTAGTCAGAGATATTTTGAATGTGTAAACCTTTTTATGTCAAGATAAATCACACACGCAACAACTGTTGTTGTAGGGTACATATTGAATTTTCTAACCATTTTGAAGTTTAATAGGGAATATATGTGTAGCTTTGCACTCTAACAATGTTTTGCAGGATTGTAACATAAATGTCCCACCTAGATCTTCAAGGAATTAATATCTACCATTTTATGTGAAAGATTGGATGGTCAACAATTTTACAAGCTCTCATGCTTGAATGGTACATGCATAGATTGCGAAGGTTTGCGACATTTGCCAATTTGTCAACATATGGAGAGTACACATGCAATCGGTAATGAAATAGTGGAATTGGAAAAAATATAAGACCGTGAATACAATCTAAAAGATGGAAAAGAGGCTAAAAAAATGTGATTTAGTAATTGAAAAATTCCAGTGTATCAGTTCATGGACATTTTTTGTAAAAAACTTATTTATGAGTATGCAAGGCATACACATAGAGCGCGATGGTTAGATATGCAATTCAAGTTGTGCAAGGACACATTCCCACTTGATACCATTGTTTCAGTTGTGGACTTTGCAGAGAACTACACACTACAACCATAAAATGAGGTGCAAGCAAAGTATTACAGCTCTCAACAGGTTGCTATATTTGTTCATATAGCATTCATGCATGCACCAGACAGTACAAAGGAGAACAGGAAGATATTGAGGGAGTATCATTTTTATATCAGCGATGATCGCTCACATTCTACAGAGTTTTTACATGGTTGCTTTCAACTATTTTATGGTCATTTGGCAAATAGGGGCATAAAATATCATCGACATATCATTTGGTCGGATAATTGTGCATCCCAATTCAAGAATTCGCGGATGTTTTATTGGTTGTGTAGGATGCATAAGATTATTGGAATTCAATATATGTGGAATTTCACAGAGGCTAGTCATGGAAAGGGAGAGCACGATGGCGCAGGTGCATGTTTTAAAAGAGCCTTAGCACGTGAACAATTAAAGTACAAAGAGAAAGAAACATTGTCAAATGCGAGATGTATTGTCCAGTGGTGTAACGCTACAATGGGTCAAGGTAATGAAGGTGAGTCTAAAGTTCATAGATTTTTTTTGGTTGATGGATGAAACTAACATTGCACCATATGAGGATTGTTGTACATTGATAGGATCGAGTGAGCTACACTCTTTTAGAAGTTGTAATGCAGGTTCATGGAGTATCCACACATGACATATGACGTGCTTTTGTTCATCATGTGTAGATGAAGATTGGGATAGGTGTGAGTCAAAGGAATGGGTTGATGAATGGTATACATGTATTTTGAGTTCACTTGCCTCCTATCATCCCCATGAATCACTACAACCGACAGAAATGACATCATCCATTGACTTTGATGGCTTATCTGATCTAGTACAACCAGGTCGATATTTTCCACATACAAATAATCTCAAATTTAGTACTTTATCATAAATATTTAGTAAACTAATGTCCTCATTATGTTTATATCATTACAGGCCATGTTTTTGCTGTTATTACACCTGAAGACAGTGAAGAAGGGACAGATTATTATTTGTGTCATTGTGTAGAGGCAAAAAAGAAATTGGATTGCTAAGTTATTGATGGTGAAGAATTAGAATACCCTATAGGAGCAGTGGTTGTAACTAGTACATGGCTTAGACGGTATGTTATGAAGAACCCTAGGTTGTGGTTGTTCGAGGATTGGGAGACACACAGAAAGATTCTTCATTATTCAAACCTCGTCATTGCATCAAATGTCCACTTAATCAGATATGGGGGAAGACTAAAAAATAAAATTCTTTGGAAGGTTCATGAGTCAGACCACGAGGCAATACTTGAGACAATCAAGGGTAGGGCAGACCCAATTTTTCATTGGACTAAATGGAGATACAAAATATCGTAACATGTCAAATTTATATAGCACTATAAATTGGGTGGATTGTAAATTGCTCATGCATTACCCCGTATGTATAACGGGAAGTTTGTAACATTTAATGACAACCTTTCTCTTCTATTTTTTGGGGCAATACCAAAAGGTTTTCTTTGCTCAGCTCTTTCCTCCGGTGCTCCTATTGAGCTGAGTTGTAAAAATATTTTTCATTATTAATAAAAAAAACTTTACAATAGAAATCTTATAGTTTAGAGATTTTTCACAGCATACATAGCATAATTCACATATTCTTCACATACAGTAAGATCCCAGTTCAGCATTAACTTCCACACATAAACCCAAGCCAAAATCAACTTCTAAACAAGCCTGCCATAAACACCACTTACAAAAAAACTAAAATCTTCGAACAAAACCTAACCCAAAGCAGTAGGAAACTTGGTAACAACCTTACTTCCTTCAAAAGCAGCATGCCTAGCTAGCTCTCCAGGCAGAACAAACTTGACAACAATCTCAATTTCTCTGGAGGAAAGTGTCACGATCTTGTTATATTTCAGCAGAGAAGCAGCCTTAGGAGTAATCTTATCAAAAATATCAATCATGAAGCTCTCCATGATATCCATGGCAGCACTGGATATTCCCTTGGAGGGATGCACTTGTTTCAACACCTTGTATATTAACCTTTTGTAACTTCCTACACTTCTCTTCCTCTTCTTTTTCTTATTCTCTTCCTTTTGAACATCACTTTCTTTTCTTTTCTCAGCTTTGGAGAATCCTTTACTTCATTCTCTCCTTTCATACCATCTTGATGCAGAGCCCTCCACTATCACCTTAAATAGGCCAACTCAACTCGAGGATTCAACAAGTAACTTGGAATCAACTCAAGGAATCAGTCCTATTCAAAGATCAAATGGAGTTCTCTAAATTTTTAAGTCACTTCCACAACCACACTCATGAGTTCACTATCAATTTTCTTTGTTCCAATCTCTCTAAGCACCAGTACCCTCTTAGGCCACTTAGTGCACCTAGTGCCTCCAACACACCAAAAACCAAACCAAATTTCTTACCTTGATCCCAATGCTATGGATCATCTTAACATGGTACATTAGACATTTTGAAACTCCCCTTTCACTCCTATCCACTCATATTTGACCATTCTTCCACTATAGCCTTCCAGGCTTGCTTAGTAGCCCTGCCAAAATTGAAATCAGCATTTTTCTCCCACAATTCCCAAAAAACCTATCAATGTTTTTACATTTTTGAGTACCCTTTTCGGATTTCCTAAGTTGATATCAATCTCAGACTTTAAATCTTTGATTGGTTTAGACTTCCTTTTTTAAGTGCTCTTCTCCCAGGCCTAATTAGCCCCTCCTAACAAAGCAACCCTATCACCCACTTACTTCCAAGGTTACATGACCAAAAATAGTCTTTTATTATGATCCTAAACCAAGGATTTTTCACTTTGCAAGAATAGACAACAATTTTTAAACACCCAACTACAAAACCCTTTATTTAAGGCCTTCACACCTGTGGCTTCTCTAATCTAACACCTCCACACACTTCCCAATCAAACTAAGGGTTTAAAAACCATTAAAAAAACATAATATGACCATCCAAGCCATAAAATATGGCCCTCCAATGGATGAATCTCTCAAACCATGACTGGTCCCAACACTAGTAACCCCCAATCAACATTTTACTCTCCATGTTTGTGGTCTCTCCTCCACAATACCTGCCCATCCTTGCATTTAAACTTCTATACAAGGATTATATACATGTTATGACTCCTCCCACCAATAACATTGACCACAGGGGGTGGGGGAGTCAATCCATTCATTAAACTTTCAAAATAAACAAAGTGTTGTTTGCAAAATCCCTGTTCAGGACAGTCAAGAATAACTTGGATTTACTATCCCAAAACATCACAAAATGCTTCTAGTGAATCCAAATTTAGTTGTTATAAAGATGAGATGTTAGTGAATGACTTCTTCCTAATACTACTCTTCCACCAGATCTAGATTTCAACCCTTTTGTGGATCTACAGGCTCAATCGTGAGCCGAGAGGATTAGCCAAGAGAAAACTGTGATTGTATATCAACTAATTACAAAATGTTCATTTGAGGAGAAAATATTGCAATGATCAAGAAGAAAATTGGCTATGGAAAATCTAGTTATGAGTTCTGTTAAGAATGAAACTATTAAGGAATTACATGATATAGTTCAGAGATTTTTCACAGCATACATAACATAATTCATATATTCTTTACATACACTAAGATCCCAGTTTAGCATTAAATTCCACATAAAACCAAGCCAAAACCAACTTCTAAACAATCCTGACATAAACACCACATACAAAAAACCTAAAATCTTCCAACAAAAGCTAACTCAGAGCAGTAGGAAACTTGGTAACAGCCTTACTTCCTTCAGAAGCAGCATGCCTAGCCAGCTTTCCAGGCATAACAAACTTGATAGAAATCTCAATTTCTCTGGAGGAAAGTGTCACGATCTTGTTATATTTCAGTAGAGAAGCAGCCTCAAGAGTAATCTTATCAAAAATATCAATCATGAAGCTCTCCATGATACCCATGGCATCACTAGATATTCCCTTGGAGGGATGCACTTGTTTCAACACCTTGTATTCTCAGATTTCATTGCTTTGACTACTGAATCCTTTGTGGGCTTGAACATCACTTTCTTTTCTTTTCTCATCTTTGGAAAATCCTTTACTTCATTCTCTCCTTTCACATCATCTTCTTTAAGACTCCACACCTTAGGTTTCCTTCAGCAACTCCATATCCACCATATCAAACAAGTTCTTGGTTCATGCTTGTTTAAGCTTGCCAATTGGTTGGACCATCAACAAATACTTGATGACTCTAATTAGAGGATTCTACCATCAATTTGAATATTTGACACTTCTAGATGTAAAAACCCCAAATTGGTCCCAAAACCCCCTAGAAACTAGGGCTCGCCCAATGTCTTGTCTCCCAGCACCATAGAAACTGAACTAAAGTTGATTCACCATCATTTGACCATCCTATGATGGATTCATGCATAAAATACCCCCTCCAAAGGCTAGAACATCTACTATTGTACCCTTGCACCAATTTGATGACCCTTATGCACCCTTCAAACTCATCAAACTCCTTCAATCACTCTCAACTTGCAAACTCTTCAACCAAAACCAACTACAACACATAAACCCAAGCCAAAACCAACTTCTAAACAAGCCTGCCATAAACACCACATACAAAAAACATAAAATCTTCCAACAAAACCTAACCCAGAGCAATAGGAAACTTGGTAATAGCCTTACTTCCTTCAGAAGCAGCATGCCTAGCCAGCTCTCCAAGCAGAACAAACTTGACAGCAATCTCAATTTCTCTAGAGGAAAGTGTCATGATCTTGTTATATTTCAGCAGAGAAGTAGCCTCAGGAGTAATCTTATCAAAAATATCAATCATGAAGCTCTCCATGATATCCATGGCAGCACTAGATATTCCCTTGGAGGGATGCACTTGTTTCAACACCTTGTATATTAACCTTTTGTAACTTCCTACACTTCTCTTCCTCTTCTTTTTCTTATTCTCTTCCTTTTGAAGAACATCTAATGCTTTGGGAGGAAGATTATAATTTCCATATTTCCACAAGCCTTGAAATATTTTTGTCATTATCGCTCTCCACCTCTACTCTCTCAATTTAGTCCTCTCCCTCTCCGCTGCACTCAGCTTAGCCATCCTTACCTACTCTTTAACAAAGATTCTCCAAAATTTGTATACAAAGGCATCCTACAGGAAAAAATGAAAAGTTTCCCAGAGAATATCCTACAGCTTTTGACCAATTGAGGAAGCAAAAAATAAGTGAATAAGAAATTCGCTATCAGCCATAGAGAAATTACAAGACTTTGAAAAAAAAAATTCTTTCTTGATGCTAAACTCATTTGATGTGGCTATATATGATATGTACGATGTACTTTACAAAGTGTTTTATGATTATCTAATTTCAACTTATTATATGATGCAGCCGAGTGTTGACACAATCATTATATATGGTATGTTTTACTATTTTTTTTTTTAGAACTAATGCTTCTAGTGAATCCAAATTTGAATATTTGAGAGCCCACAAATCCAGATTTCAACCCTTTTTTTCTTCCTAATACTACTCTTCTAGATCCAGATCGCAAGCCCACAGGATTGGCCAAGAGAAAACTGTGATTGTATATCAACTGATTACAAAATGTTCAGTTGAGGACAAAATATTGCAATGATGAAGAAGAAAATTGGCTATGGAAAATCTAGTTATGAATTCTATTAAGAATGAAACTATTAAGGAATTGCATGATATATTACTCAACAATGCAAGGAATATTCTTGATGAACATGGGATTGCAGCTACATCTATTCAATATACAGAGGAAGATATAAAAAATCTTCTTAATGGAGATATCTTCTTAATGTGAGAGAAAAGGACATTTCAGAAGAAAATGGTTATCTTGGTGCCATCCAAGGTATGCCAATTACTTAGGATGAAGAGACAAAGCCCACAGTTAATGGGAAAGAGTGGGAAGAGCTTCTTGGAAACATGATAGAAGTTACAAATAAGGAGGAAGAGCTAGGAAGGGGAAAGCGACAAAGGAAAGAAGTAAGATATGCATGTGACCCTATGTCAAATGATGATGATGATGATTACTCACCATCTGCTAGTAGCTCAAGTAGTGACAAAATCTCTTCAGTGCACATGTACACTAACAACAAAATTTCAGATAGAGAAGTAGCAAGTGTTGTGGAATTATCCACAGAGCAATGTGAAATGAAGGCTCAAATTGGTTCATTAGCAGGCAAAGAATTTGGTCATGCACTTCATTCTAGCACCATAAATATTTCTATTAGAAATGCCTATTCATCAATGGCCTTGCATTTACGGGACTTGGGCATTATCCTTGAAATGTAAGTTCATTGCCACCTTTGGCAAGGCAGTCTCACTCCTCATTTTACAACAAAGGGCAGCCATCTATGGTCCAAGGTTTTAATTCAGTTGACAAGTGGAGAGCTTCTCAAGGTACTAATCTCTTTCATAGAGAAGTTCCTGCTTCATCTCAAGGTTCTCGTTTAGGTGACCAACTCCTTCAAGGTCCACAAATAGACCCATTACTTTCCCAAATTGGTTCGTTAGTAGGCAAAGAATTTGGTCATGCACTTCATTCTAGCACCACAAATATTTCTATTAGAAATTCCTATCCATCAATGGCCTTGCATTTACGGGACTTGGGCATTATCCTTGAAATGTAAGTTCGTTGCCACCTTTGGCAAGGCAGTCTCACTCCTCATTTTACAACAAAGGGTAGCCATCTATGGTCCAAGGTTTTAATTCAGCTGACAAGTGGAGAGCTTCTCAAGGTACTGATCTCTTTTGTAGAGAAGTTCCTGCTTCATCTCAATGTTCTCATTTAGGTGACCAACTCCTTCGAGGTCCACAAATAGACCCATTAATTGGTAAAAGGGTAGATGCAATTTTGGAAAGAGTATCCCAATTGAAGAGTAATGGAAATTCTAGTGAGCATGAAGTTATTGCAGATACAATGGGTGTATCTCCTCCACTAACAAATATAACTACTTCCAAAGACTTGAGTTTAAATGGAGACTGTCTATTCCAAAACATGCCCCAGTCGAGCAGATGAACTAGATGTTGCTTGAGTAGAGAAGATAGTGGTTTATTAAAGCATCTGCATTATCCCACTTGCTATCAGTTACTACTTTTTGAGCAGCTTGCCAGCTACTTCTGTGTGGGATTTCTATAATATATAATGTCCTCATGCAAGTACATGCCACGTATAGTCATTCCGACCCCGCCGACGACTCCATGCTAAAGTGTCCCTCAAGGTCCCTTAAGCATGAAATCGGTGATCTTTGTCAGGTTGTATCTCGGAGCTCGTGCAAGGTAGTATGGATCTGTCAATTGCTATGAGACTGTATTTCCGGGGCCTACAAAAGCTTGTCTCATTTTTTGGAGATTCAATTTCGTTTAAAATCGGCAACACATTCTCGGTCGGTGTCAGAACTCAAGGTGTTCCTCAGCTGAAATGGCCAACATTGCATATCTTTCCAACCGTTGGTCATAGCATCGAACCGTCAGTTCCAATAGCTCCAGATGGCCAAGTAAACGCTAGTGGCAACCTCGTTTGACACCCATAGTCATTCGATCCCCACCGACGACTCCGTGCTGAAGTGTCCCTCAAGGTCCCTTAAGCATGGAATCAATGATCTTTGTGGGGTCATATATCACAGCTCGTGCAAGGTAGAATTGATCTGTTAGGTGATACAAGACTGTGTTGCCAGGGCCTATAAAAGCCTGTCTCAGTTTTGAGAGATTCAACTTCGTTTAAAATCGGCAACACATTCTCAGTCGGTGTCAAAACTCAAGGTGTTCCTCAGCTGAAATGACCAACGTTGCGTATCTTTCCAATCATCAATTGTAGCATCGAACCGTCAGTTCCAATAGCTCCAGATGGCTGGGTAAATGCTAGTGGCAACCTTGTTCAGCATCCACAGTCGTTCGATCCCCGCCGACGACTCTGTGCTGAAGTGTCCCTTAACGTCCCTTAAGTATGGAATCAGTGATCTTTGTAGGGTCATATCTCGCAGCTCGTGCAAGGTAGAATTGATCTATCAGGTGATATGAGACTGTGTTGCCAGGGCCTACAAAATCCTATCTCGGTTTTGAGAGATTCAACTTCATTTAAAATTGGCAACACATTCTCAGTTGGTGTCAGAACTCAAGGTGTTCCTCAGCTGAAACGGCCAACGTTGCGTATCTTTCCAACCGTTGGTTGTAGCATAGAACCGTCAGTTCCAACAGCTCTAGATGGCTAGGTAAATGCTAGTGGAAACCTTGTTTGGCACCCACAGTTGTTCGATCCCCGTCGACGACTCTGTGCTGAAGTGTCCCTCAAGGTCCCTTAAGCATGGAATCGATGATCTTTGCGGGGTCATATCTCAGAGCTTTTGTGAGGTAGAATCGATCCATTAGGTGATACCAGACCATGTTGCTAGGGCCTACAAAAGCCTATCTTAGTTTTCAGAGATTCAACTTTGTTTAAAATCGGCAACACATTCTCGGTCAGTGTCAAAACTCAAAGTGTTCCTTAGCTGAAACGACCAACATTGCATATCTTTCCAACCGTCGGTCGTAGCATCGAACCATCAGTTCCAAAAGCTTTGGATGGCCGGGTAAATGCTAGTGGTAACCTTGTTCGACACCCACAGTCATTCGATCCCCACCGACGACTCCGTGCTGAAGTGTCCCTCAAGGTCCCTTAAGCATGGAATCGATGATCTTTGCGGGATCATATCTCAGAGCTTGTATGAGGTAGAATCAATCCATCAGGTGCTATGAGACCATGTTGCTGGGGCCTACAAAAGCCTATCTCATTTTTCAAAAATTCAACTTCTTTTAAAATCGGCAACACATTCTCAGTCGGTGTCAGAACTTAAAGTGTTCCTCAGCTGAAACGACAAACGTTGTGTATCTTTCCAACCATCGGTCGTAGCATCGAACCGTTAGTTCCAACAGCTTCGAATGGCCAGGTAAACACTAGTTGAAACCTCATTCGGCACCCACAGTCGTTCGATCCCCGCTGATGACTCCGTGCTGAAGTGTCCCTCAAGGTCCCTTAAACATGAAATCGGTGATCTTTGCGAGGTCATATCTCAAAGCTTGTGCGATGTAGAATCGATCCGTCAGGTGCTACGGGGCCATGTTGCTAGGGCCTACAAAAGCCTATCTCAGTTTTTAGAGATTCAACTTATTTTAAATTCGGCAACACATTCTCAGTTGGTGTCAGAACTCAAAGTGTTCCTCAGTTGAAATAGCCAATGTTGCGTATCTTTCCAACCGTCGGTCGTAGCATCGAACTGTCAGTTCCAACAATTCCAAATGGCTAGGTAAATGCTAGTGGCAACCTCATTCACCATGCATAGTCATTCGAACGCCACCGATGACTCCGTGCTGAAGTGTCCCTCAAGGTCCCTTAAGCATGAAATCGATGATCGTTGCGGGGTCATATCTCAGAGCTCGTGTGAGGTAGAATCAATCTATTAGGTGCTACAAGACCGTGTTGTTGGGGCCTACAAAAGCCTATCTCAACTTTCAAAGATTCAACTTCTTTTAAATTCAACAACACATTCTTGGTTGGTGTCAGAACTCAAATTATTTCTTAGTTGAAACGGCCAACGTTGCGTATCTTTCAAATCGTCGGTCGTAGCATCGAACCGTCAGTTCCAACAGCTTCGAATGGCCAGATAAACACTAGTGGAAACCTCATTCGGCACCCATAGTCGTTCGATCCCCGCCGATGACTCCGTGCTGAAGTGTCCCTCAAGGTCCCTTAAGCATGAAATCAGTGATCTTTGTGGGGTCATATCTTGGAGCTCATGTGAGGTAGAATTGATCTGTTAGGTGCTACAAGCCTATGTTGCTATGGCCTACAAAAGCCTGTCTCAATTTTTAGAGATTCAACTTATTTTAAATTCAGCAACACATTCTCGGTCGGTGTCAGAACTCAAAGTGTTCCTCAGCTGAAATGGCCAACGTTGCGTATCTTTCCAACCGTTGGTCATAGCATCAAACCATCAGTTCTAATAGCTCCAGATGGTTGGATAAACCCTAGTGGAAACCTTGTTTTGCACCCATAGTTGTTCAATCCCCGCCGACGACTCCGTGCTGAAGTGTCCCTCAAGGTCCCTTAAGCATGAAATCGACAATATTTATGGAGTCATATCTTGGAGCTCATGTTATGTAGAATCAATCTATTAGGTGCTACGGGACCGTGTTACTAGGGCCTACAAAAGGTTGTCTCAGTTTTTAGAGATTCAACTTATTTTAAATTCGGCAACACATTCTCGGTCGGTGTCAAAACTTAAAGTGTTCCTCAACTGAAATGACCAACGTTGCGTATCTTTCCAACCGTCTGTTGTAGCATCAAACCATCAGTTCCAACAGCTCCGAATGGCGGGGTAAATGCTAGTGGAAACCTCATTCGGTAGCCACAATCATTCGATCCCCGCCGACGACTCCGTGCTAAAGTGTCCCTCAAGGTCCCTTAAGCATGAAATTGACAATCTTTGCAGGGTCATATATCAGAGCTCGTGTGAGGTAGAATCAATCTGTCAGGTGCTACGGGACCATGTTGTCGGGGCCTACTAAAGCCTATCTCAATTTTCAAAGATTCAACTTATTTTAAATTCAGCAACACATTCTCAGTCGGTGTCAGAACTTAGAGTGTTCCTCAGCTGAAATGGCCAACATTGCATATCTTTCCAACCGTCGGTCGTAGCATCGAACCATCAGTTCCAATAGCTCTAGATGGCCAAGTAAATGCTAGTGGCAACCTCATTCCCAACGCACAGTCATTCGAACGCCACCGACAACTCCGTGCTGAAGTGTCCCTCAAGGTCCCTTAAGCATGAAATTGGCAATCTTTACGAGGTCATATCTCGGAGCTCGTGCGAGGTATAATCGATCCGTTAGGTGCTACGGGACCGTGTTGCCGGGGCCTACAAAAGCCTATCTCAATTTTTAGAGATTCAACTTATTTTAAATTCGGCAACATGATGCAGGAGCATCCTAGGTGTAAGAGCAATCTTGCATCACCAAAAATATTTCTATTTTTGTATTCAATAAGGGCTATCTTGTGTAGAGCTTCTATTTATGGGAACTTTCTATTTTTAGTAAGTTGGTCTTATGATCTCAGAATGTTCTGATTTTACATGCAGAGGTTCATCTCAGTCACATCAGCTTGCCAGCAAAGTTTCATGGCTAGATCAGGTCTAGTTTTGAAGATATTAAAGATTTTTGGTATTAGCAGTAGGGTACAAAAACTTTGAACTCAATTTTGAAGGCTTCAGAGGTCCTGAATGAGGTTAAAAATGTGGGTGACGGGCGCTTGCGTGAGTTAAGCCTGTAGAGTGCTTCGTGGCATTTTTGAAATGGGGTTATATTAGTCAATCAGGTCAACTGGTGATGGCTTATGGTCTCCGGAAGTTGGGTCACCTGAAATGGTAGAAAATAATTTTCCTTCAAAATTTTTGTTTAGGTTTCAAAAGTCATTTTGAGCCGACTTTGATGTAATAAATTGTAAAATAAAATAATTCTAAGTTTGGTCGGCCCTAAGGGCTAAATTTCTGGAACCTTCTCGGGCGGTGGAAAATGCCTATATAAAGAAGGCTCGTAGTGTTGTCTAGGACAGTTCTGGGTAGTAGATCTGGGTATTGATTCGAGGCTTTGTCCTACAGAATATTGTAAGGAAATGCCCATGTGGCTTTGCATATTATAATTCTGAAAGTTTGTAATTCCACATTTGTGGAGATAATAAGAAGCCAATTTTCTATTCTTGCATATTGTTGTTGTTGTTTCTCTATTTTTGTTATGTGTTTGTGGTATTAAGGGGAGCGCCCTTCATCACAACACATTCTCGGTCAGTGTCAGAACTCAAAGTGTTCATCAGCTGAAATGACCAATGTTGCATATCTTTCAAACCGTCAGTTGTAGCATCGAACCGTCTGTTCAAACAGCTCCAAATGGCTGGGTAAATTCTAGTGGCAAGATCGTTCACCACGCATAGTCGTTCAAACACCACCGACGACTTCGTGTTGAAGTGTCCCTCAACATCCCTTAAGTATGAAATCATTGATCTTTGCGGGGTCATATCTCGGAGCTCATGCGAGGTAGAATCAATCTGTCAGGTGATACGAGACCGTATTTTCAGGGCCTACAAAAGCCTATTTCAGTTTTAAGAGATTCAACTTCTTTTAAATTTGACAACACATTCTTGGTCGGTGTCAGAACTCAAAGTGTTCCTCAGCTAAAATGACCAACGTTGCGTATCTTTCCAACCGTCTGTCGTAGCATCGAACCATCTATTCCAATAGCTCCAGATGGCTGGGTAAACGCTAGTGGAAACCTCATTCGCCATGCACAGTCATTCGAATGCCGCCGACGACTTTGTGTTGAAGTGTCCCTCAAGGTCCCTTAAGCATGAAATTAGTGATCTTTGCGGGGTCATATCTCGGAGCTTGTGTGAGGTAGAATCAATCTGTTAGGTGCTATGGGACCGTGTTTCTAGGGCCTACAAAAGCCTCTCTCAGTTTTCAAAGATTCAACTTATTTTAAATTTGGCAACACATTCTCGATCGGTGTCAGAACTCAAAGTGTTCCTTAGCTGAAACGACCAATGTTGCATATCTTTCAAACCGTCGGTCGTAGCATCGAACCGTCAGTTCCAACAGCTCTAGATGGTCAGGTAAACACTAGTGGTAACCTCATTCACCATGCACAGTCATTCAAACCCCGCCGATGACTCCATGCTGAAGTGTCCCTCAAGGTCCCTTAAGCATGAAATTGATGATCTTTGCGGGGTCATATCTCGAAGCTCGTGTGATGTAGAATCGATCCGTTAGGTGCTACGGGACCATGTTGCCAGGGCCTACAAAAGCCTATCTCAGTTTTCAGAGATTCAACTTATTTTAAATTCAGCAACACATTCTCGGTCGGTGTCAAAACTCAAAGTGTTCCTCAGCTGAAACGGCCAACGTTGCGTATTTTTCCAACTGTCGGTCATAGCATCAAACCGTCAGTTCCAACAACTCTAGATGGCCGGGTAAACACTAGTGGCAACCTCATTCACCACGCACAGTCATTCAAACCCCGCCGATGACTCCGTGCTGAAGTGTCCCTCAAGGTCTCTTAAGCATGAAATCAGTGATGTTTGCAGGGTCATATGTCGGAGCTCGTGTGAGGTAGAATCTATCCGTCAGGTGTTACAGGACCTTGTTGTTGGGGCCTACAAAAGCCTCTCTTATTTTTTAGAGATTCAACTTCTTTTAAATTTGGCAACACATTCTCGATTGGTGTTAGAACTCAAAGTGTTCCTCAGTTGAAACGACCAATGTTACGTATCTTTCAAACCGTCGGTCGTAGCATCGAATCGTTTGTTCCAACAACTTTGAATGGTCAGATAAATGCTCTTGACAACCTTTTTTGGCACACACAGTCGTTCGAATGACACCGACAACTTCGGGGTGAGCAATAGGATGAGTGCAAATATGTATTCTAGTGTTTGTCATTAACAATCAGTCAATTAGGGGACAATTAGAAGTTAGTTTGTAAAAGCATAAGGTTGCACATCCACATCTAGCATAGTAATCTTATTAATAAAAGAACTCTTGCCAACATTAGGGTACCCCAAGAATCCTTATATTATGTAATGTCCCCGATTTAGCAAGTACATGTGCTTGCTATTGTCAGTTCATTAATGCGATTCTCGTGAGCTGATGGAATGCTTAGGGGATCTCTGTGTGCACTTACTATTTATAGTGAGTCAATTAGTGGCTCCTATTTTAGGCAAGGCAGTTAGACTTCAGTTTGATCTTTATTCTTCTTCAGTTGGGTTCATAATGTGCATCCGTCTTCATATCTTATACAATTAAGCTTGGCTTAATTTATTATCATGTTAATTTATGTTCTAATTAAAAATTGTGTGCTTGACACTTCAAGGCACTTAAGTGAGAAGTGCGTATTTGAAGCTGGAGTTTGGTGTGATGAAGAAGATTGAAGTTTTTGCTTAAAAAGCCTTCCACTTGCGAAAATGGATTTCATTGATTATGTTATATTTTGATGAAATGGAGAATTTTGTAATGGTTCGAAATGCTAAGGAGACTAGGGTTTAATTACCAAGAAGAATGTTCATTCTTCCAGGCACTATGTTGTGAGATGGAGTCTTGTGCCATCAAATAATATTAAGAATACCATTGAGTTTCAAAAGTGGTGGGCGGCTAGCAAATCTGGGTGCGTTTCTAGTAGTGCTGTGAATTAACAGCAGGAGGTTTGTTGTTCAAATATTTTAATATAGAGACTGCGGTGACCAGACTTAATTATCATAACCGCAGGGTCTTTCAATTCTCTGCCAGGCATAAGTCTTCTACAAACAGTTCTTCCCAGCAGGCATGAGTTTGATAACATTATCCAGTGTGTGAGTTGATGCTTTGCTATTACATTCCAGCAGCCATAAATTCAATAACAGAAGTTGCGTGAGCAATTTCAACTGGAGATTATACTTTCAGTCACAGCAGATGAAATAACAGGTGCATGAATGTTATTTTAATTTGAGGAGATTATGAAATATTAGAAATTATAATAATGAACATGGAGTTTCAATTTATCGAATGTCTTGAAATTTAAATGAAGAATTTTCAACCAAGCTATAAATAAATTGTTGAAGCATTAGTATCTGAATTTGTCAGAATTTCTTTAAAAAATTATCATTGCAAGAACAAGAGCCACTTAGGCTTCTTACATATTATATTTATATATTTATGCATTCATTTCATTACTTTTGTTATTATTACAGTTAAGGAATTGACTGGCATTGAGGACAGTGACTGGCATTTGTAGCATAGTCAACAAGTTAAACATACAAGCATAACTATAAGGCATGGGAAATTTACAAAGCAAAGACATGAACATAAACATAATTTAGTATACATCAATACACCAAACACATGAATTGCATACCTAAAACATAAAAAATATATATTCGTAGGGCATGAAGTCAAATATATATGTCCAATAATGTCATACATTGAATATATTCAATACAGTAAAATTGGCTTCCTCAAAGCCAAATGGATGTACAACATATCACTGATACAATATACAAAAAATATGTCCACTAATGCCATATAGGCATACAATCCATATCCCTAATCTAGTCCTTTCGCGCTAGGGGAAGAAAACAAATCTTGAGCTATCTTCGATCATCGCGTCGATGGAGATGCAGTGGATGCCGTAGTCTTTCGAGTGTGCTCACTCGTCCTCCTGTCTAGACTCTTCTGTAGCTCAACCTGATAAAAAAAAAAATTAGATAGAGATAACTAATATACATCAAAATTGAATTATACAATGACATAAAATTGAATATTGGTTTACCGCTAGCAAATAGTCACTATGTTCATCCATCAAAGGCGCATGCTGGTGATCTGGAGTCATAAGTCCCTACAACAATTATCAAAATAATAATTAAAATACATACATGGATATCATTATAAAATTCAATACAAACTATTAAAATAACAATTAAAGTTAAGTGATCTCTTTCATACCTCAGTCAGTCTTCAGAACTAGCTACTGCTGCAGCTACTCCACGATCCAAAGTATCACAAACAAAAGGAAGAGTCTCTGATGTCAAAAGCTGAAAATGAAACAAAAAAAGTAAATTATGCAGTTATCAAGATTACATATATTTTTTACAACCCTACTAATGAGTAAATGATACCTTCGTGAAGGTTCCACCGCGTCCTCTGGTGTGCGGTGTCGAAGTCGAAGCTCCGACATTCAACTAGTGCACATGTACATGGAAAATTATAAGATAACCATTCATATAAGAACGTACTACTGACATGTTAATTATAATGCATTATTACATGTATGCCTGTGGACTCAATGGTGACCTCACAAACCTAGGTGAAAGAATGTAATCATCGTGCCTTTGGATTTTGATCATAATTTGTCTAGTAATTTAGTCATTCATTCATTAATTAAATATGATCAAGTAAATCCAATTAATATGCAAATAAAGATACCTCAAGGAAAGTTGCACGATGCCCTTCCCTGTCTGTTGTGAACGTCGACGGTCCACCAGTGCACATCTAATGCACATGCACAATAAGTTAGGATACAATTATTCATATAATTACATAATAATCAAATATGTTAATTAAATGTTTTATTCGATACATACTTGTGCAATTGACGACGATGTGTAAAAGGGGACATTAGGATCATTGCCACTTCCACTGCCACCGCCACCACCACCACCACTGACACTCTTGCCTTGAATTTTCATCATAAACAATAGATACTAAATTAAATAGTTATTCTTTTATAAATGAAATATGATCAAAGCAATTTAATGAACTTGGAAATACTTACCTGTGTGTCAATGCCAAATGTCGTATTTAGAAAGTTATCAGTCATCAATCCAGAATCCTCTTGCTCTCTCTCGCCAGTACCAAATGTGCACAAGCATCCACATGACCAACAAATATGCCCCCTCAAGGATTGACCATAGTCACCGTCAACTAAAGGAGTGGCACACTGAATGAGAGTCTGTGTCAGAGCACTAATCGTGCCTAATGTGTCTGCCTCTACATGTTCCTTCACAACGGAAGAAATACTAACATGATCCAACAGTAGCTTACCACTAACAACCCTAGGTGCGTTAGGGTAACGATGTGCCCCTACTCGATCAAATGATGAACCCCCTCCTCTACCCTGATAATCTAGCATATCAAAATAGTTTGGCACCTCCTTGAGTACAAACTCGCAATAGAGTTTCCTCCAGAAATATATAGGAACCTCATGATTGTTACAAGGAGGCGAATCAAAGACCATCCACCATCTCTCCCAAAAATTGTTTTTAATGTCTTCATTTACACACCAATGAATTGGGAACCTCCTTGTTGTAGTTCTAAGAGTATTTGCGTCCCATGGTTTTTTAAATAGCTGGCAAATGTCATCTTTTATGATTTTTTTCTTTTTTATGTTCGCATAAGATAATTTATTTGCATAATATTGTTTTTGTTCTTCTCTTTTATCTCGCCATAAATTAATTTGCCCACTAACTGCGCTTACGTGGGTCAAGATTGCTTCCAATGATTTTGCAAGTCTTTCCCTTCCGGGATTTGTACCACTAGAATCTTTTAACCTATTAATTAAAGATTCTAATTCTTTTTTCCCTCTTTCAATTTGGTTCAACAAATTTTGTTGTGTTCCAGGAGGAGGTTTCTCGATTGGTGGAGGCAATTGAGGTTCATTTTCTTCATTTCTTTCTTCATTCGATTCTTCATTTGGTTCTTCATGAGGAGACGGAGGGTTTGGTGGAGGGAGATTATTTCTTCCTAGCAATTAAAAAAACTACATTTTAAAATATTGATTACACAACAAATTTAAACAAAAACAAATTGCAACAAAACTAAAATTTTAAAACAAATAAGAGGCATGATAAGTTGTAAAAACACTTATCTCTTCTCTCAGATCGAACTTGACGACGCCGTGGAGCCATTTGATCGATGGATGAACAAAAATAATCGACTCACAAGCAACTATAATAGGGCGTGTGCACTTTCAAATCTTCTCTTAGCTGAAAACGCGGGTTTGAGAAAGAAAAATGAGCTCAAACCCACGTGTAGCAAAAATATATAAGTTTTTACAAAGGGCATACGCCCTTTGGCTTGGATTACCCAAGCCTAAGGCTCGGGCAACCCAAGCCATAGGGCATGTGCCCTATAGGGTGCACACCCTTTAGTGCGTGCGCACTATGCGCGATGGGGGGCCATAAAGAAAAGTGGCATCTTTTTGGTCCCCCATCTTTGTGCAATTACCCATAAACATTTAAATATGTAATGCTATTCTCGGTAAAGCCTATTCATTGCAAGAGTTGACATAACAATATTGACAAATGCATTATGCCAGCTCTAGCAGAAATGTAACATCTTTCTTTTAACATCGGTATAATTTTCCGATATCTGTCAAGTGTAGGTGGGGTCCTGCATGTTGTGAAATGGTTAAACTTAAATATGCATAATACAAATGGTTTGCTTAGTCTTCCAATATCTTAGAAATGCATGAGAAACAAAAGGCATTAGTGTGTTTTACTTTTATTTATGTTATATGGTTGATCAGGATCTATAAAGTAAACTCCTTTGAGTTATGGTCTATTTGGCAGTTGATGGTTTCTTTATTTGACTGTTCGTAACTTGATCCACTATTTGATTATGTAGCTTATGGGCTCTTATCTTGAAATCACACATTGATAGTGTGTTGATCTTAGGATAATGAGACATAAGGTTTTAATCTCAAGTATGGGATAAGCTTCAATATGGAACAAGGGAAGGACTATATTAGATCCTTTTCTAGTTGTTATGGTTAGAAGCACAATGGTTTCTTCTCTTTGCAACCAATATTGTATGTCCTTTTTTCTTTCGGTGGTAACATAGAGCTCTCTTTCCTTTCCAATTCTCATGAATATTCAATGGTTTACACTTTTCAGCTTCAATATGGTATTTTAGATATGATTTATGAGCTATGTTTTTATAAAGGTGTGCAATGAAATTTAGAATGAGAGGTGGTCAATACAACTTACTAATTGATGCAAATATTTCTTAACAACACATGGATTTCAACATTATTTAACAACTTATAGATGATGAATGTAATTTATGGCTACTTTAATCTACTCATGTAGATATCTGTAGGCTACATTTCTACAATAAATTTACTAGAACATAAAGTTTTTATCTCAAAATAACCCTCCTAGGATAAAACTAGCTCAACAAGATAATCTTGAGGTCTACTATTTTTCAGAAGATGTTTGTGTTTCTATCTCTGGGGTTAATGTAGGTAGATGGTAATTAAGATCGGTTAGGTATGGAAAAAAGCTATGTAATTGTCAACCGAGAATATTCCATTTCCCTCTATCTACAAGTGATGCCATTGCATCAATATCCTCAACACCAATGGTTTATTGCAACCAGGGAAAGATACTCAAAGCAGAGGGCTTCAAGAGAAGATAGAAATGATTTGGCAAATAGAGGCATACATGCAATATGATGGAAATGATTTGGAAAACAAAGGCATAAAGGCAATATGAAATATGCAACATTAAAACCTCTGATGAGGATGAAAAATTGTAAATCAATGGATTGATAATTGTATCCCCTTAATATGTAAAGGAGTTATGTCTCCTGGAAATCCACATAGAAAGCGGGATATGTAACTTAATTTTTGAATCAAGACTCTTTGTCCCTGGCTATACCAGGGGTTTTATTTCCCCATTCTTTTCCCCCCACTGCTCACACTTGAATGAGGTGTAAAAAGTAAAATTTATAAATAATAAGTAATATTAAAAGGCCAAGGCCAATTATCTAAAAATAAAAAAATAAAAAAATACTGTTATTATGTTAAAATAATTTAAATAAGGTATGCATTAAATTTTAATAAAAGATATTTACAAATGATAAAAAAGGTAGATTTTTTAAAATAATTGTCAAGTGACAAACTAATCTAATATATGAGACCTTCCAGGTGGATGTCACTAAAGAAGATCGTTTCCCACTTAACTTTAAAACATTGTCTTAAAAGGTGTACATGTGTCATACGGCTTGGCTTATATATCCTAAATTATGTACAAACATGTTATTGTTATTATTATTGTTTCACTTACTTGTGACCAAATACATTTGCATGGAACCCCAGCTAAATAGCATAACTAATTCCTTTCTCTAGCTTCAAATTTATAATTTGTTTTCTAAGAATTATAAAAATAAATTTGATTTCCAACTTCCTATCCCTTAGATCCTAAGTTGCCAATTTAGGTGCGGGTGTGAGTGCATGGAATTTTTTTTATGCATGTATATATATATATATTGCTAAATAAACTACTATTATTTTTATATGTTAAATTTTTATTAAAAAACTAAAAACAAACAAAAAAAACAAACAATATAATTATAAACAAATGCATAATAAAATATACAAACAATTTAATTAGCCGATAGGCTTTCCCTGCGAAATTACTCGCGTCCGTACGCTCTTGAAACTTGTCTCATGCATAATATTGCCAATCCTCTGGTTTTTAGAGAGAAAGTGGTTTACGATCATGGTTTAAGTTTTCTACTGCTATCGCTGGGAGCTGGCTATGCAGCCGACAAATTCCCCTGGCTATGCATGGCAATGGCTATCAAGATGGGAATGGGATGCCCACCCATGCTACGCCTCGAACCTCACAAACTCTACCATAATTTTTGACATCTGTAACCGTGCAGCAGATTGTAGCAGAGAGTACAATCGTTGGTGAGAGTGAATATCGTGCATGTGAATTTGATAAAAGAGTTTGCTAAAAAACTAAGTGTCTCCTTTAGTAGTTTGTAAAAAGACTAAGTGTCCCCTTTGGTAAGATATGCGTTTTCCAATAAGAATTTTTTTATCACAATTATTTCATATAATTTAATTTGTTTTATTTTTAATTTAAAAAAAAATATTTACTATTTTTATTAATTTTAAAAGGTATTATACAAAATAATTTATTATATTTTCATATATATTATAAAATTTTAAATTAAGGAAAGGATTTTAAAAATAAATAAATTTGTTACATTTAATTATACTTTTATATAATTAAAACATTCAAACTATCACAACAATTTTATTTTATATATAGTGTATCAAGTATTTTAAAAATTTGAACACAATTGTACTAAGCACATTCCATGAATTATATAATAACTAGCAATCGCACCTTGGTGTGCAATGGGTACGCCGTATTAAAATTGGGGGAATAAAAAATCACACCTCTTTTCCATCTCACTCTTTCCCCTTTTATATCAACCTTTTTCTATTTTTATATCTAATTTTTAATTTTATCATATATACATTAATCAAATAATTAGCCGATAGGCTTCCCTTGCAAGGAAGCTCGCGTACGGCTCTACTGGAAATCTCTCACGCTATCTCACGCCTGAAACCGATTTGTCGAGCGGTTTCTGTAAATCCAAAATGTAGTTTTCATGTGCAGTTTACGGCAATCATTTTACCTCTATCATTTCATTCGCAATTTGTTCTCCCTCTGCCATTTCATCTGCTAGTTTTAATCATCATTCTTCTGATGGAGTCTCCCATACTTTTGTTTATTTGATCATGCCCATCTCACCTTCCCACTTTTAGTTTTCATCTACATTTCCCATTTTCATATGGGAAGCATCCAACAAGTGTATGCAACAGGCTTTATTCTTGACCTCCCCGCATTTGCTTCGCCTGTAGTAAACCCTTTTGAAAATGTTTAAATCTAACACATACCCTACTTCTAGCACACACAAATCACTTACACAGCAGGAAATCTTCATATCCTCAATGTCTGTAGTCAACCAACACATTTTCAGCTTCTCTCAGACAAGTAGTGAAGGATCAAGTTTTTTCTTCTTTTGAATTCATTTTCATATTTTGTTCAATACTTCAATAATTTTAGATGCAGCTCAAGTAATTCATGTCATTTTTTGCAAATACTAAATGCTTCAATATATTGTATTGTTTTTTAATTCGCTTGGTCAGATTTGCTATGCGATTTTGCAACTTCTATCTATGAGATGTATGTCTGCCATTCGCGAAGTCCTCCATTCAATGCTTGATCTAAAGATTGGCTATCTTCTTATCTGCATCCATGGCCAGTGGAAGCAAGCATTTCCAACAACCCATAGGTTTTTTCCCCCTATGTCTGGATTATTCCAAGTAGAAGCAACAGTCAAGGCCGTCAAAATGGTACGTCTGCCATGCATGTCCTCCCCTGACCACAATGAAAATGGATGGGTATTTTCGGTGGATATGTATGCACTCCTCTGTTTTCTATTATTTCACCCAATCTCTGCAGTTTATAAACTCAGACAAGCCTATCAAAAAATGACAACCATAGAACACAGTTCCTAGGAAACCAAAAATGTAGAAGTATAAACAAATTCCCTAAGAAAGCACCAAGAGTATTAAAGCAATGAAGTCTTATGCGCTAATATCCATGGCCCTCTAAGGTTAGTTTAATCTCGTAATTTTTTCTATTAGTGAACAAACAAGGGACTTACAGCCAAATGAAAGGTCAATGTTCTATTAGGTGATTGCAGTCCAAAAATTCCAGAGTTAATTAGAAACTAGGTAAGCCACTTCTATGATGGCACTGTGCAACTTCAAAGTTGTTATTTAAAGTAAAGGTATTGATTGAGTAAAAATTTAGAACCTACCAAACAAATAAAGTTCACCCTGCCTCTTGTTTTCATAGAGGTTTTGGAGCACTTGAAACAATAGTAGTGCCTCTATTGATGGGTGAATTTCTCAAACTTCCCACTCTATTTCTTTCCCCTATTTTCTGCCCAATTTCTACCGACAACTATGATTGCAACTAGGATAGCTACGATAGATGCTATACCACTAGATCAAAACTTTTTTTCTTGTGAATGTATAAAGCCCAAATTCTTCACCTTTGTTTACTTAGTAATAGGGTTTTCCTT
This sequence comes from Chamaecyparis obtusa, assembly GCA_027943335.1. Classification (NCBI taxonomy): domain Eukaryota; kingdom Viridiplantae; phylum Streptophyta; class Pinopsida; order Cupressales; family Cupressaceae; genus Chamaecyparis; species Chamaecyparis obtusa. The sequence goes on along the minus strand of BSBK01007209.1, from coordinate 511,951 downwards.
TCTTCATGGGTGTTGCTCAAAAAATACATCAAATCAACCCCAAAAGTGCCATGGCACATACCTTTTTTTATATGATGAAACTTCAATACCAAATTGATAGCACATTTTAATTTAATTGATCCCCCACAATCTTTGCTAAATCAAGAAATCAACCATCAATCAACTAGTGAAAGTGAGGAGGCGCCAAAATCAAAATTCAAGCAATGACAGTAAAAACCTTTATTGGTTTTCAAGTTGATAGTGCCTTTACTTATCTCACCGCTTTGTCTAGGAATCTCTACTATTTATTAACATTGGATGCTCTTTTGAAGTCATGCTTTTATGTTCACTATTTTGTCTCTATTTCTTACACACAGTTTAGCTAGGGTTGTATCTTCTGCTTAGTGTTAGGATTATCATTAAAGAGTACAAAGATCGGTGAAATGGATTGCTCACAAGAACAATGAAAAGGATCCTAAACAAGTGAACATCTTTGAATGAAAGAATAATGAATGGATCTATATGGCTTGCTAGGATTTGCACTGGATTTAACAATATATCAATGTCTAGTCAAGTTTAGAATTTCACAAATAATAATGCCTCTTGTGATTAAAAATTTATGTAATTAATGTCTCTTTCAGTTGATGCTTTATCTAATACCATCTCTAGGATTTCTCTATAATAGGCTGCTTTCTTGATGAAATTAACAAATACCAATGCCTCAAGGACTGCATTGTACCTATTTGCCTCTACATCTTTAGGAAACAACTATAATGAAAAAAATGTTATAGGAATCTTTTTTTTCTTGTTGTCTTTCCTACTATGGATCATCCAAACACCCATGTAAAAAAATTCATAGATTTTCCTTGAAACTTCTATTCAGTCTTATAAACTATGAAAACCATATCTAGATTATTAAATTATCAATGCCTAATATCACTCATTTCGTTTCTTGTCTCTACAATTTGTACTTTTCTTAATGTGTTGCAAATTCAAATTGCCATTGAGAAAGTATACCTTTGGTGGTGCAGGAGCACCTCACACATTCAATCATGGGATGAAGGCTATAAAGACTAAGAAGACTCAAGGAGGATCAACAACGATCAGATGCCAGATTGGGCAATCCTAAAGCCTATAATGGTTTTTGAATATATGTAATAAGGATAAATCTTATAAGTCCTAAGTGGACTAAATCGTATTTGTAATGGACCAATAGAGTCCTTGGGTTGGATTGAAGTATTTAGAATATAGGATAGTTTAATGATTATAAAAGATCCAAATGGGTAAGTTTAGTGGTCTTTTGTTTAATGGAATTCAATAAATTGTATGTTGGCATTTTGAATCTTCAAAATCCAACGGTTAGTTTAGGATTTAGAGGGACGTTTTAGTTGCTAAGTTTCGAGTTTTAAACATTCAACTCAACATTGTCGTTGGTTGAATCAGTTTCTAGGAAGTTATTTTGGGTCTTTATTTAGAAGAGGAGGTCTCTGTTACGGGACAGAGAAGAAGATATTGGTGTATGCGACTGGCAACAGTAAAGAAATAAAAACTACAAACTTCTGCAATTCCTTCATTTTGGAAGTTGATATTGTTTTGAGTTTTATGTGATTGAATAAGAGTTTCTTTATCTATTTTGTTGTTTTGGAATGAATTTCACAATGTTTTAAAGTCACTGTTGCGCCAGTTGGGAAGCAGGGATCTTCTTTTGTTTGTTTGTTGCTGCAGTAAGGTTTAGGAACAATGATAAGCATTCCATGAATATACAGGCCTAATATTCATGGAATGTCATTGTTTGTTTTGTATTATATGTTACTAACATTGCATGTGTAGAGCCACGCGGGAAAAGGTGTGATCACTGTCAGAACAGTGAAGGAAAAACAGTGAGAATGGTGGCACGGGTGCGACAGTAGAAGATCTATCCACATAAGATGTATGTTTTATAATTTGAGACAGTGTATTACGTTGCATTGAAGGTGATTCAATCACCAATTAGAAGCGGAAGTGTATTGCTACAGGAGATTGAAGATGCCCTAGGTGACAAGGGTTTGAAGACAACATTTGGGGGTTTGCAATTGCAAGGCACGGAGATCTAATTCCTCTGAGGTTTGAGTAATTGAAGACATAAATTTACACTGTCTAGGAGTTGGGGCATACAGGAGATCAAAGGAGGGTACTTCCTTTGTAAATTTGAGCAATTTCATGCATTAAAACAGGGTACTTGTCATGATTGACAGTGTTGGACCAAAGTGACTGTATGAAAGTTTTTGGTGTGTTGTTAAACTTTGTAAAGGGTATTCATTAATGTCATTATCTTATATAGTGTTTTGGAAAAGGTTAAGTAATTTCAGTCCCAAGTCTGCTGCAGGGTTGTGAGATAGCCTATCAGGCTTTTGAAACAGTTTGTGAGAACTTTGATAAAATGGAGCATGAGAACTGAATTAGAATAGTGTGAGCCTTGAATCCAAATCATTGCAAGCCAAGAAAACCAAATTCATCTTGTAGAGTATTGTGGAGAAGCCCTGTTAAGTCAAGTACTTGAAGTATTTAAGAGTGTTGAATAAGCCTTAGTGCCTAAACCCTTGAGATTGACAATTCTCTTTGTGTTTTGAAGACCACCACCCTTCCCTCTGCGTCATTTGGCAACAGTTTTTATTAGTTAGCATTAGGTCCATTGCAAACAAATTTTTGTATAGCTTGGTAAACTGTGTTACATCTTTCTATAGTAGATGTTTTGGTAATGTTATAAACAAATGCTAAATGTATTATAATTCTTAAGAATTAGTTGATGGGTATAAATATATGGGATTTTAATATGGTCAATGTAGATTCTTTTATCATAGCGTCCTTTGGTGGTTTCCCCATTTTGGGTAAGGGTTCAATTTATCTATTTCACTACTATGGTCTATTTGATTTAGTGGTCGAAATTCATTGTTATCCTTATTGAAGATGATAAATTAATACTATCTTCCTCATGCATTTGCAAAATACTTCCACCACAACTTGAATCATTTTGGTTTATATTTGCTACTTTAATAGGAGTTCTTGCCTCTATTTTGACTTGCGTAGTTGATTCATCAATTATAAATTTTAGGAATCAGAACTTTTTATGGCAAGATGCAAGGAGGCTTACCTAAACTCTTAGTCTTCTATTTCTCAACTTTTGTATCAAAGTATAATTTTGGTTATTAGTTCAGTCCAAGCTTTGTTAAAGAAAAGCTATTGTACATGGTCTTTTATCACACTGCCCTTCGACGGTTTCTCCATATTGGGTAAGGGTTCAATTTATCTATGTTACTATTATGGTTCGTTTGATTTAGTTCTTGGATTTTAGTGTTATCCTTATTGGAGATTATCAAATAATACTATCTTCCTTAGGATTTTGCAGAATACTTCCACCATAAGTTGAATCATTTTGGTTTATATTTCCTAATTTAATAGGAGTTCTTGCCTCTCTTTAGATTTGCGTTGTTTATTTGTGGTAAGGTTGTTAAGCTGTTACAACCAAAGGCTTAGCTATATTCTTGGTATTCTATTTCTCAATTTTTGTTTTTGGTGATTAGTTCAGTCCAAGCTTTGTTAAAAAAAACCTATTGTATATGGTTGACAATACTTATGAGATCATAGGAAATATATCATTTCACTAATTATGTTTTGAGACTCAAACATGCAATCACAAATCTTCTTCTTGCAATGTGATTTCTTTACCTTGCGTACTTGTTATTTGTTTTTTATTCAATCACTGGCTTGAATGTATTTGTAATTTGAATATATGCAGAATAAAGGTGTGCATTGCTAGAATTCTAAGAGAGTATTAATCTAACATGTTTATGAGAATTAATGAAGAATTTTGTTGTTTCCATTAAGTTGTGCGTTTTTATTTTTGCTACATAATTGTGTGTGTCTAATTATAGCTCATTTCTTCAACAATCCTCCTCTTACAATGTGATTGCCTACCCATGTGATTTTGGATGCACTAGACAACATATCATTTTACTTTGTCTCACTTCAACAACAATTATTTTGAATAATTTTTCCTTAATTATGTTTAAGGTAAATCATTATTTATTACCTGTTTGGGGGTTCATACACTCAGCTATTCTCCAATTCTTTACATTGTATAAATGTCTTTTTAGTTGACGTGCTTACATTATTTTTCCTTCTCATTTACACTTTTAAACTTTTATTATGTAATGCTTCAATTATGCTTTCAAATTAAATGCCTATCGGCGCATCCCTTGCACCTCCTTTGGGTGCAAGTGCTAGTTATATATCTTTCTTTTTTTAATATTATTTTGATGATCATGTAGACAATCTCATTCATCCAAGTACTATTATTACTTTGAGCTATCCAATCTACAATGTTTCAAATATCCATTTGACAAGATATTGCACAACTATTAGTCATTATTGAACAGAAATGAGTGGTTTCAAATATGAAAAATGCTTTGAATTAGGGAGAGGTTTCTATGAGATCATTAATCACATCAATTTAAAAAAGTTAATTTGAAAGAAGTGAATTTTGGTTTATATTATTTCCTATTTTATTGAAATATTAAAATGTACAATAAATTTATAAATTCTTAACATATAAGCTTATGGTATATTTACAATAGGGATAGAATTTTATAGAAAGAGAGAGATGCACAAATTAAACCATAAATTTAAAATTTAAACTAATTTTTAATTAAATTATTTGAAGAAAGACATAAAATATTAAAATAGATTTCAAACTAATGTTTAAATATAAAATTTAATAGAGTCAATTGAATGAAAAGTCAAATTATATCAAAATTGATAATTAAATAATAATTTAGACAAAACTGTAATAACTAATAAAAGAATAAATTGTATTCAGACGAGTCTGATGTGGTAGAGTTAGAAATGAGCAGATTGAGTAAACTATTAGCTCCTCATTATTATTATTATTTGAATATCAGAGCGAACCCGATCAAATTGACTAGGAAGAGTTTAATTAATTCTTTGGATGGATATAAGCGATAAGTAATTACAGTATTAACCCTGAAAACAAGTGGTGTATGTAAGTATTAAGATAGCCCACGATAAAATCACACAAACTTATATCATCTGTAGTTAACGAAAGTATGGTATAATTTTTGGATAGACATGTAGAGGTAATATATTTTAAGCCTTGTCCTAAAGATCCTCTTAGCTAGCAGGCATTAAGTCGAGACAATTGATTCTGTCATAGGATCCTCTTGGCTAATTAATATAATTTTTTATGTGAAATATTAATGCTGGTTATATAGAGAGTGCATTGAAGCAGTGATCTGCAGAGCAAGGAAGAGAGATTTTTAGTTCCATGGCAGATAAGTATAGCAGAGGGGCTTGGCATTAAAAGTTGATTAAAATCACTTTTAACAACCAATCACAATTGAAATTTGTTTCAATACTTTTGCTGTTTGCTATACGCATCAATCAAAGTTGCATGTTTTTTATCTGAAATATTTATGTAAATTATTTTAGCTCTCTTTAATTGGTGTTAGAGACGGTTGGGAGATGGGTAAGCAGATTCCAACGCAAGAGAACGCCCGACTCTCGAGGTCTTTGTCAGTGCGCTGCAGGAGAGAACTCACATCTCGAGAGGCACTGCTCTGGGCTTTACAGGATTGCAGACGTTTAAAAGCAAATACATTCGCCAATATTCTCGGCATGTGCAGTGAGTTGGAAGAAGTAGTTTCTACAGTCTCATGCGGTACACTATTTCTGTACTGATTGACACGTAGTTTCTCTATTTAATGTGTCGTGTCTATACTGCTCCACTTTAGTCTTTTGCATCTCCTCCATTTGTAAGTGTCGTAATTTCTATAGTGACATGTTGCGAGACTTCGCCTCTGTGTATTTCTATTAATGTGCAGCCAGAGAATACCCCAAAACTTCATGTTTCCGCTTCACATTTTTGATAAAATTCCCCACACATATTAGACAACCACATTTATCCTCATCTACCTTACAATACAAAGAAAATCTATTCATTTTGGGCTCCACATAAAAAATGGCAGTCCAACATGAATTGGGCATTACAAAAAATTCAGAGTGCTCTTTAGGATTGTACAGGCTCGCTAGAATCAAATTTTTCAGACAATTAAAGTGCACCCAAACACGATTTCCACACACGAGTTGGGTGCAGATTACCTTCAAGTGTTGCAGTGCAATGCAAAGCATAGTGATGAAGGGGATCTCAGTTGCTCAGGAATAGCAATCGCTCGGGCATTGCAGAAGAGATGTGGTAACTCTATTGAATTTGAGCGGAGGGTGAAGAAGGTTCTCCCAAATGGAGTATTTTCCTGTTGCAGTGCCGATTTCAACACACTCTACATTGAACAAATTCCATCGGAATACATCCAATTCAAATCCATGTATCGTTTCTTTTGGTATCAGAGCTTGCATTTATTCTGTCTTTGTTTCAATTTTTATGGCAGAATAATTTATATTTAAGTCTCTCACAAAGATGGAGTTCCTCGAATTTGATATATTACAAGGCCAGATTTTGTTTTTCAATCATCTTTCATTTCTGATTTTTGGCAAAATCGCTTCTACAGGAGGTTCATTCAAAACCCACGACTTGATATTTGCCAGCAGGCCTCCTTCTGCCGCTGCAAAAAACTTACTCTACGATAGCAAAGACATCGTGTTTTCTCCCTACGGTTCTTATTGGTGAAACATGAGAAAGATATGCGTGTTGCAGATGCTGACTGCCAAGAGAGTCGAATCATTTAAAAACCTGCGGGAGAGTGGGCGTAGCACCGAGGAGGAGGAGGAGCATGAGGACTTGGTTTTGGATGGCGAAATCACGTTAGAAGACAAGAAGGCTATAATAATGGTAATTTAGTCAAAGCACTGTCGTTGGGTTTGATTTTTAATTTTATATTAGGGGATTTATTTGAAAGTTTAAAATGAATTTAGATTTTGAATTAATTTAAGGATAATTTCTACTGATTCTGTTTTTGGTAAGTTAGTCAAAGCAATGTCGTTACATGGAAGAAATGAAATTACAGAGGATAAATCAAACAATTTTATCTGGGCAGAGCTGTTAACGTAGGCTGGGTCTTTTTTCTTGGGCAGAATCAACGTTTTCTTGGTTATGAAATCGTGCTAGAAACTGATCGGTAAATTTTAAACCTTGGATGCTTGACTACACTTGCCCTTGTTACATTCAATGTGTGTGGTTTTCGGTTGTTGCTACCTCAGTGCTTAAACCCTTGCACTTACAAGATTGCTTTATGATTATCGTTTATTCTGCCTAAGGAAGTGTTTCTGCCATCAGTGGCTTTGAAGGGTGATCTTGTTAAGTCAGAATTCAATGCTCAGGGCGCATGGAATTAACTTATCCAGAATAGGCCTATTCTAGAATAAGGGCATATTCTGAAATTAATTAATGCTCAAAACGAAAACGAAAGCTGGAATAAACTATTCTGCGTTTGGATCCCATAATGTGGAATTGAAATAAAAGGTTATTTTTTATTTTTTTAATTAATTTGAATAATATGTATTTTTAACTTCTGTACACACATACACATATATGTGTGTATATACACACAAATGTGTATATACACGTGTATGTATATACACACATGTGTGTATACAAGTGTGTAATGTGTATATACATGTGTGTATATACACACTTGTGTATATACAAGTGTGTAATGTGTATATACACATGTAATCTATCAACCGGTCTTGCATAGTGTAGACTAAAAATGTTCTGCAACTTTTACACTGGTAAATAGACTAAAGCCGATTATATCATTTAGCTAAACAGTGTAATCAAAGTAAATGAATTTAGATGTTTTACTTTCCTACAAAGAAAATGACGAGGTTTTGAAATTTTTCCACTATAGTTTTTTTTAAATGAACAGTGAATGATCTGAGGGCAGAAAGATAGAGCGCAGATCATTTGTGAAAAAGGAATACCCATATTTTACCAAGGTGTGAGTTAATCGTCAGCCAATCCAAACTGAACTGTACTTCTACAATATCAACCCTAAGCTCTGGGATAGCGATTCCCTTGTTCTTCAACCACTGTTTCCCAAACTTTCAGGGAAGTTAGTACACAAACACTTCTGGGTAGCCTCTTTAAACAAGAACACTCTCTCATATCTAACTCAGTCAATTTCTTCAATTGGCCTATTTCCTCTGGAAGTTCTTTCAGACCCAGACATACTGAAATATCCGGATATTCCAACCACCCAAGGTTAAATATCCAGATATTCCAACCACCCAAGGTTTCCAAGTGATGATGGCAGCTCTTTTAGACCTGGCAGTGCTGACAACCTCAACACTCTTAGAGACCTCAGATTCCCAAGGTCATGTGGTAACTTCTGAACCTGATGGCAGTTAGTAATAGACCACATCTGAGCAGAGGGCATACAACAGATATTTGGGGGCAATTCCTCTAAATCAGTGCAGTGATCCATGTTAAAATCATGCAGCAGCTTGGTATTGTTGAATGTGGGTGGGTTTTTAAATCCTTCGCATAATCTTAAAGACGGCTTCTCCAAATTATGTAGTGTTTTGCTCTGTTTTAGTACAGCTAGTGCAATCACTTTCTCAGTTGCCCTCTTTGTGCCATAATTGTATACCATGAGAAATTTCAATTTCTTGATGGATTTCAAAAACGGAGGGAGGTAAAATTCACTTGGAGTAAAGAGTAATATCAGAGCCTCTGCTTCCTGGAAATTCATATTGTACCACTGGTTTTCCCATGGGCCCTGCATGTACAAATTGGAAAGTGAAATTCATGTATGAAACTTCGAACTAAACTGGTGCATTTGGCCTGCAACTAGAAATTTCCCCCACCAGTTTAAAAAAATCCCTGACACTTGCCAATCATCCGGAATTTTTTAGATTCCCCTCACTTAATTATTTATCATTTTATATTTTATCATCCGGAATTTTTTAGATTCCCCTCACTTAATTATTTATCATTTTATATTTTTATATTCTGTAATATGCAAAATAATAAAATTCATAAGACCACCAGCTCCTATAAATTTTGGAGCTTTAGCTACAGTACAAGATTCATAGAACTAATTACTAATTACTAGAGTGAGGTACTTTTGTTGACAAATTTTACTACCATCAGCTTGCAATGACTATTTCTCTTCATATAGAAATGCTACCATGTAACCATAAAACTCCTAAGGCGGTGCTGCAAACTTGCAACCTCTGTCGTACACAACCCCTAAAAAGTTTCCGCTTGAACTGTCATCACTCGATAATTTAGATAAAAGAACTCTGTTTTCGCAATTTACTGAATAAACAACTCTTCATCAAACTCCTGGAAATGGCAAAACCACCCCCGTGAGCAATGCCTTAAAGCAATGTCAAGCGGCTATCTCGGGTCACGGCCGTTAACTATCAGCAAATACGTCATGATTAACATCGAAAACCTGGAAAAAACCCACATAACATTACTAATACTTTTTCAACTAATAAAACCTTGCTAATGAAGCCTCTCCGTTCAGCAACAAATTACTCGCATATAGTACCCATTTAACGCAAACTTCTGATCTGAGTGCCCTCACGAATTTCTTCCCCAAAATTCGAACAAAAATAACACAAAATACATCAATGGCATCGAATTTGTTGAAGCGGGCTACTCTGCAACCATCTCCATACGACAATTAACACAACAGAATTTTAAGTTTAATACACAAGCGAATGACTCATTAGCCCTAATTGAACAAAACCCTAGGTACCGCTATTAACTTGAAACCCTTCCATTTTTTAAAAATGTGATTTTTCGCTAATAGAAGGCTCAAAATAACAGGAAAACTTGCGGCGTCAGAAATCTACAGCAGTTAGTCCAAAAAACGAAAACCATGGAAAACTCGAACGCAATGCAGTGTGCAAGACAGTTGTAAAATTAAGAGCTGGAAAAATAAATAAAACCAAAAAAAAGTACCCACCACAGATATTCAGCTGGCCGTATTTCCTAGCACTTTCCAATGCTTCTTTTTTACGTAGCTAACTGCCTTGGCCAGACCAATTACTGTGAAAAAACATGAAACTGAGAAAGCTTGAGAGCGATGAGGTTTGCACAATTATCGCAGGTGGAAATGATTTTTCCCCGCAGCTATAAAACATTAAGACTTTCATGCAATCAGAAAAGACCAGCTGTGTAAAGTAGTAAAAAAAAATAGACGCATCAGATTGTTTGGATGGCAGTCATTCTCTCTCTAAGCTTGTCAATCGTTGGATTAAAAAAATAGCTCCTCACTTTCATATAAGGAACGCCTTCGGCGTAATAATCTTATTAATATTAATAATTATTATATGATTCATAATGTTGAATTTTTTTATTATTTTTATATTGTTAAATCTCTCTAATCATCCAATCATCACTATCATAATTTTTGATTAAAAATTAAAAATAGTTAAAAAATAAAAAAATAATTTTACCAATCTATTATTTATCATCTTTTTAATCTAAACTAAAATTAAATAAATATTATTGAAGTTCATGATATATTTATTAAATCCCTCTCATGATATTAAAATAATTGAAACAATTTAATTCAATTATTTTAAGTTGTTGTAATTGACATAAAAATAAAACAACTAAAAATAGTGACTTAAAAATTAAAATATCTCAGATCAATAATCATCAAAATCAAAATAAATATAAGCATAAATATATATAATCAAATATATAATATTAATTTTTTCTAAATTGTAAAACATATATAGAATTTTGAAAATTTTAAAAATATTAATACAAATGAAATAAATTCATATCAAAATTTTAATATTAATAAAAAAAATAAAAAATAATAGATAATAATTATAATATAATACTTATTAATTAAATAAAAAAACTAATTTTAATATTAATAAAAAAAATAGATAATAATTATAATATAATACTTATTAATTAAATAAAAAAACTAATTTTAAAAATTTGATAATATTATTATTAACAAATTAAAATGAAATATCTTTATAATAAAGAGTTATATTTTGTTCCATTACTTTGCAATATAAAGCTCCCATGATAGAAGAGTAAAAAGTAAAGGACGTGCCTTCTTAGGATTTGTGCCTGTGTTGATGTGACTTTGCAGAAGGTTGTACGATTTTGCCGGACTGGCAGTACATATGGGAAGAGAATGGATGGTATGGAGCTATGGCTGCATGGTGGTGGGGCGGGGGAAATCTGTCGGCTGCATAGCCGGCTCCCAAATATTCGGCCATTTAGCCAGTGCAAAACTTCGTGCAAGACTTAAATATATGACATAAAGGGAGGCGCCAAAATTTCTTTGTTCGCTGTCAAAGGCTATGACGACCGACCTTTAAATTGACTGGACTTGTCTTCCATGCAATGTTACGTCATCTTGGAATTAAATGGCCTCCTGGAAGTCACATTTCTCTTTCCATTAAGTTTCCACCTTACAATTTTTCTTGCATTTTCTTCCCCCGTGCAAGATTAAAATATATTCCATATTTTTCTCTCTTTGCTCTCAATGTCAATGGTTATTATTATTTGGAGGATACATTGACTCACATTAAAAGTGAATCTGGCGTCAATTGTGTCATGGTAGAAGTTAGTGGCCTCGTCGAAGTTTCCACCTTAGAATTTCTCTTGTAATTACTATTTTTTAAATGATGTTTCTCTTTGGAGAAGTTTCAAACCTTTGAATTTCTTCCGTATTTTAAGAGTAGAGGGAATAAATTAGAAAGTAAAATTTTCCAAACTTATTTGTAAGGAAAATATTAATATAAATAGTAGTCCATCATAATGTTATGGCTCTTTAAAATATTATTTAGTTTAATATAAAAAAATTTAATTAGTTAATAAAAGAATAAAGTTACACTTTTAAAGATTTTTGTTTTGGAAAGGTTTTCTTTATATATTTATTTAATTATCTATTTTTTAAATAATTTTTTTAATAAAATAAAGATATTTAATATCTATTATTTTTTTCTAAATGATACATAAATTTGTTAATAGTTGTTTATTCACTCAAGTGAATATATCTAAGTAGGATGTGATATTATATAGAATAGTAAAGAGGTTAAGCTAAGCAAATAAACAACACCCGAAAACAAGTCAAACTGAAGTGGTAAACAACAAACAAAGTAAAAAAACTAAATAACAAACATACATTCATTTCAAAGAAATTACAAATGTCAAATAACTATTAATAACAAGAGTTGCAGTTCAATTGATAAAAATAATAAAAATGCATTACATTGTAATGTAGAATCATGTGGAGGAATTGATTGAATATCAAAATTTCATTTTGTGCTCCCAAATTCATTGCATATTATAATCAATTATTTACTAGTTCATTTAATATAATTATTATTTTTCTATAGCACATTATTTTCTTTTTCTTTTTTATGCAATAGAGAGTTTTGGTCATAGATGATATTTGGAAGTTGTGGGGTTCAATCATGAACTCCAAGATATCAATGTTTCATATTTATAATTTTTTAACCTAGATTTGTTATTCAACATTCAAATAATGCACTTTAGAGTATAACATACAACATTGCACTAAAAATTCCCAAATCCCTACTTGATTAACTACCAAAATCAAATTTTAATTTTGTCAAGGGATTTCACTAAAGGCTTGAAATTGAAGGAATGTAAATACATTTAATCATATTGATCTGCACAATTATATTGATTCATGTATGCTACAATATTATTGTTTTATTTATTCATATCTAAAAAGTATGATGGTAATTCTATCATGCACCAAATGGTGCATTTAATGGTTAAGAAAATAGTGGTAAATTCTTTTTTCTTAGCATAAAACTGGTTTCATATCTAACATGAGATATTTTTGTCGTTTCATTAAACCCTTATCCTTATTATTAACTAGGGTTTAGATTGTAGTGACTATGGTGAGGGAATTATTCATTTAGGTATTGGTTGCATTATTGTGGAATCTCTTTATTACAACCTGTCTAAGGGGGTATATTGCAATTGGTAGCACCTAAAGTACTAGAACCTTTTTTTAATTTTTTACATGAATTTTTAGCCTAGCCAAATGCTAGGTGAGGCCACAAAATTGGGGACGCCATCCCCAAACTGAATAGTCTAGACCCACAAGCAAAAAAGCCCACAAGGGACCTTAGAAGTGAAAGAATCATGTGGTTATGATATAGAAACATTAAACATGAAAGACCCACATGGGTTTGACACTAATTATGTGAGAAGCACATGCCAATAAGGATTTGGGTCCACACCCTACATTGGTCTAGCACAAGGTCTATGAGAAAACTAGCCTAGAGAGGGTTTGGCACAATTATTCCTTAAGCTCCTCATTATCACCTCCCCCTCAACAAATCCTCGCATTTCCTCTACCTTTTACATGTTCTTCAAACTCCTCAACAAATACCAAGATGTCCTCTAATATTTGCACATATACTAAGGTGGGCCCAAATCAACATTAACACCATTTGGGCCAAGCATGGATTTGAACCTTAGTTTCACCATTAATAGTCCAACCACTTGATCACTACACCACACAGTGATCCCCCAAGACCTATTTATTTTATACCCTATACTTGCCACCTATTCCTTTCCTAGATGTATTTATATTTAGCATCATATTTTATGTATCTTAAGATATAAAATTATCATAATTCCATCTTTATGTAATGGTTGAAATATTGTAATTAATTATGTGTATATGTATTACTTAATCTATATATTGTGCATATACGCTTGACATTTATAGGTATATGATATTTCTCCACCTAAATTGTTATGTTTGAGTTATTTCCTAGTGGTGGTTATTTTATGATGTGGTTAATTCAAATATATCATATTGGGCCTTGCATCATTTTATAGAATTCTTTCTTTAACTTGTGATTAAATAAAATTGTTTCGAACAATTAGAATTAATATATTTTATATTTTATTATTAATTCCATACTTTCTAAAGTTTAAATGCAATATTTTTAACTTTATAATTTTAAAAAATGAATTTTATATCATTTGATTCATTAAATAATTTAAGGTCTTATACATGAATTTTCTGGAGTTTTAACTTTTTAAGCTATATTACACTATTTGAGCCACTTATTCAATAGTTTACCATATTTATCGGCACTTCAAATTTTTAATATATAAAAACTTGTACAAAATATTAGTATAGTAGTTAATTCAAATTATAATTTATTTGAGTAAATTTAAACATTCTAAGAGGATAATTTGGATAAAAATAGTTTAAAATTTTTTATATTTTATTTTTTTATGATTTTTTTCATTTTAAAAAAGTAATTTAAATAATTATTCAAAATTTAATTTAATATGTAACAAGTAGTTAAATTATTAATAAGTATTTAATAATTATTTAGTTGATGTAATATACATTTAATTCTTAAAAAAAATAGTTGATAGATATGTTTTTTATTATACATATATTGATAGATATGTTAATTAATTGTAGTAATTTTATTTTTAAGAAAATATTTGAACAATCTAATTTGTGTTAGATTGTATTACTTAGTTTTTTTTAATAAAAAAATGAAAACAAAAATTTTGACAACTTTGTCTAACTTTCGACAAAAATCATAAAAAAAATTGATAATTTTTTTAAATTAATTACAATACATATAATTATAATTTCTAATACAACCTCATTTTGTAAATATCCATAGATTAGAATCAAAGTTAATTCTATAATCCATTTGTGTTATGTGCTATCTCTAATTGAATGTTTCAATTGAATGGTTTATTTATCTTTTCTTTTTAAACAAAGAGAAACACCATTAAGTTAATTGTTTAAGAAAATTCAAAGATTATATTTTGTTTTAGTAGCTTACTACTCTTTATAAAAAAAGTTTAAGATAATCATATGTAATTCAAATTTAAATTAAAATTATTTTATCAGAATTTAAAAGTATTTCAATTGATTAAATTATTTGTTTTTGAAATTGACAAAATAAAGAATTGAGTTTTTTTGTTTTTTTTATGAAATACATTTTGAAAAAAATAAATAAATTACAAATAAAAGAGAATAAATAAATTGAAATTTTGAAAAATAGCATAAAGGAAGAGAAACTTAGTCTAAATAGTGTCAAACCCTCTTCTTTGAAATGTTGAAAATTGATGAGTTGTGATTGTTATGGATTGAGCATAAACAATGAATTAAGAATTTTATTTTTATATGAAATGTTTTTTAATTAAAAGAAAATTAAATTAAAAAATAAAAGAGTACAAATAAATTGAAAATTATAATGATGGCATAAAGGGAAAGGGATTTAGTTTTATTTTCATTTTTTGCATTTTGGAAAAATTGAACTCTGAAACTCCCTTCTTGAAACTTTTGAAAATTAGTGGATTGCGAGTGTTATGTATTGAACAAAAAAAATAAATTGAATTTTTATTTTATTCTATGAAATACATATTTAACAAAAAAGAAAATTAATTTAGAAAAAGGAGAATAAACAAATTAAAAAATAGATAACTAGCATAAAGGAAAAGAAACTTAGTTTTATTTTGATTCTTGCATTTTGAAAAAATGGATTTTCACATCGTTTTCTTAAAAAGTTTAAGTTTGCTTTGTGTTTGGGAATCCACTTCATCTTTTTGGATAAATCTGAAGGGATCATGATTTTAGCAAAATCAAAATGAGAGGTAAATCGTGTCCCTCTCTTAATTTCTTATGTTAATTTTTTCTTTGAATGGTATGCTCACAATAAGGTATTATGTAGGTTCTTTTGTAGATTGGAATTTGAAAAAGAAAAAAATAATTTTTAATTATTTAAAAAATTTGCACAATCAAGAAACATACTATTATTCTTATCAATTGAACTGCAACTCTTGTTATTAATAGCTATTTGACATTTGGAATTTCTTTGAAATGAATATATGCTTTCTTATTTAGTTTTTTGAGTTTGTTTGTTGTTTACCACTTCAATTTGACTTGTTTTTTAGTGGTGTTTATTTGCTTAGCTTAACCTCTTTACTATTCTATATAATATCACATCCTACTTAGACATATGCACTTGAGTGAATAAACAACTATTAACAAATCTATGTAAATTTTATTTTTTATAATTTTTTCATTTAAAAAAATTAATTTAAATAATTATTCAAAATTTTATTTCATATGTTACAACAAGTAGTTAAATTATCAATAAGTATTTAATAATTATTTAGTTGATGTATTATACATTTAATTGTTAAAAATATTAGTTGATAGATATGTTAATTAATTGTAGTAATTTTATTTTTAAGGAAACATTTGAACAATCTAATTTGTGTTAGATTGTATTACTTAGTTTTTTTAAAATAAAATAATGAAAATAATTTTTTTTGACAAAATGCCTATAGTTAGAAAAGTAATTAATTCTTAATATTACAATATATCTTATTATTTCTAATACAAACTATTTTTAAAATTTTAAATTAATTACAATACATATAATTTTAATTTCTAATACAACCTCATTTTGTAAATTTTAAATTAATTACTGTATATATCCACATATTAGAATCAAAGTTAATTCTATAATCCATTTGTGTTATGTGCTATCTCTAATTGAATGTTTCAATTTAATGGTTTATTTTTGTTTTCTTTTTAAACAAAGAGAAACACAATTAAGTTGATTGTTTAAGAAATTTCAAAGATTATATTTTGTTTTAGTAGCTTACTACTCTTTCTAAAAAAAGTTTAAGATGATCATATGTAATTCAAATTTAAATTAAAATTATTTTATTAGAATATAAAAGTATTTCAATTGATTAAATTATTTTTTTTTGAAATTGACAAAATAAAGAATTGAGGCTTTTTTTACTTTTATGAAATGAGAAAAAAATTAAATTACAAAAAAAAGAGAATAAATAAATTGAAATTTTAAAAAATAGCATAAAGGAAGAGAAACTTAGTCTAAATAGTGTAAACCCTCTTCTTCGAAATGTTGAAAATTGATGAGTTGTGATTGTTATGGATTGAGAATAAACAATGAATTAAGAATTTTATTTTTATATGAAATATTTTTTAATTAAAAGAAAATTAAATTAAAAATAAAAGAGTACAAATAAATTGAAAATTATAATGATGGCATAAAGGAAAAGAAATTTTATTTTTTTTTCATTTTTTCATTTTGAAAAAATTGAACTCTGAAACTCCCTTCTTGAAACTTTTGAAAATTAGTAGATTGTGAGTGTTATGTAATGAACACAAAAAATGCATTGAATTTTTAGTTTATTCTATGAAATACATATTTAACAAAAAAGAAAATTAATTTAGAAAAAAGAGAATAAATAAATTAAAAAATAGATAACTAGCATAAAGGAAAAGAAACTTAGTTTATTTTGATTCTTGCATTTTGAAAAAATGGATTTTCAAACCGTTTTCTTAAAAAGTTTAAGTTTTCTTTGTGTTTGGGAATCCACTTCATTTTTTTTGGATAAATATGAAGGGATCATGATTTTAGCAAAATCAAAATGAGAGGTAAATCTTGTCCCTCTCTTAATTTCTTACATTACTTTTTTTTGAATGGTACGCTCACAATAAGGTATCATATAGGTTCTTTTGTAAATTGGAATTTGAAAAAGAAAAAGAAAAAAGATTTTAAATTGTTTAAAAAATTTGCACAATCAAGAAACATGATTTTCCTATAAATAAAAAAACTAAATTTTATGTGAAGCAACAAACTTTCATTATAATTAATTTATTGAATTTAACCTAACCTAAAAAGTAACCCAATTAATGTAAAACTCTGACATCCCACCTTTATTATATTAATTCGAACAAGGGTAGAACATTGCAAGGGTTTTGAACCTAACCCTTTTGGAAACTTTGATGAAGCGTCTTCACCAATCCTCTTCGCTTGCTCAAAAAATAGGTAACTAACCACATCAATGGATATTCTAATTGTAGAACCTGATATCATCTACACAAAATAAGTGTTTCCACCTTCCATACATAATGAGACGCATTTCCTCTGAAATTGCACATCTTCTTTGAGCGTGTCTAATGTTGCCTCCACTTTTGTACATGAGACACCTTTCCTCTAAAAGTCCACATCTCCTCCAAATATGTCTAATGCCTCCTCAAGTAATATGGAACCAATCCTCCTTTGCTACAAAAATAACCACCTTCATGCTTGCATATTAGACATCTTTCCTCTGAAAGCCCACATCTCCTCTGAGTTTGTCTAACATGTTAGATATTGGTTGGAATTGTTTCTTGGGGATATTGTTAGATATTGGTTGGAACTATTTCTATTCAAATTGTTGACATTAATGTTTTTTCATTGATGTCAACATATGCTTCAGTTCTATGTTGGTTCTATGAGAAAGACTCTATTTATGGTTGCTACAAGCAGTTGGATAGAGTTGTCTGGACAGTGTACGATATTTTAGAGCACATGAGAATATATTTGTTATGTTGGGTGATTTAGACCATATGTATAAGGTTTTGTGGCTTCATGTTATGATTTGAGTAAGTTACAATTTTTTTGGCGAAGACTAGTTGAAGACAAGGAATTATGCCAAAGTTGGCTGCTAAGTTTTGAGTATAAGTTGCTTGCAAGCTTAAGTCATAGTATGAAACCTTAATACATGGAAGGAGACTCAGATAAGAGTATATTATGGGATTTATGGCTTAATTGAATTATACTAATTTCAAATATAGCATGTGGAATTCACATTATTGTATTTAGAAGCCGACTGGTTGATGTAACATGTGTAATGGATTGGCAAGCATCGTTTGTGGATCTTTAATAAGGATCCAAGAAAAATTATCCTTAAGACTACAAACTTTGACAGCTAAAAAGTTTTTACCTTCTTGCAAAAGCTGACATTTAAAGCTAAATTTGTTCCAAAAGATAGCCATTCCTCATGAGGCTCCCTCGGAGCTACAACCAAGGCTACCCCTATTTTTAATCAGCTTGATCTTTTCAAATTTTTCTTTCATCATTTTGGTTTCTTGAATTAGTAAAAAATCTGGCTTAGACTCCCTCACAAGATTCTTAACTACATCTTTCTTATGAGGACCATTTAGTCCTCGAATGTTCCAGGAAATGATCTTCATAAAGGGATAGGAGAACATACCTCTGGGATGGTCAGTTGTTTACCATCCGCTATATTTTTTTTTGCTTCTTTGATGCAGGAGCATCCTAGGGTAATTGGAGATCCTGTATGTTGGTGTGTTGGAGTGTTTCTATGTTACTCGGTTGCAGCTTTGGCCGAGGGGATCGGTCATTGAAGGAACTTGGTCCCTGAAGGAATCAGTAAAACTTCTGGGGCTCATCAGAACCTATTCTCGGTGATGCTTATGGTTCTTGGTCAAAGTGCTTTCTTGGTGATGCCTAGCTTGCTTAGTTGTTTTTCCTGATGCTCAGTAGTTTGGCTTACCGACTGGAGTTCTTGGGGATTTGGTTGGCTGACTTGATGTATTTAATGTGGGTAGTTTATGTTGTATTCTCCTAGGTGGATCTAGAGGCTGACATGGATAATTAATTATTTGTGAGGCTATTTGAGAGCCGACTTGTATTGAATTTAATAATAGTTTTTTTAGGAGCCAACTTGGGCTTTGGAGTTATTTCTTTCTTCCAGCCGACTTGTGGTTGAAGAAATGTATTTAAGGAAGGTTTGGGGTATTTGTTTAGAGGGGACGAAGAGAGAGTTAGGAAATAGTGATTGGATCCTATGAGATCTTGCAGATCAGATTACAGTTTGTCTAATATTTGTAAAAGTGGAGCTAGTGGTTTGCATGTTTGGAGACAAGGAGATTTCTTGGTGGCTTGCGAGCTCAAGTTTAGATCTGTCTTAGTGTTTCTACCAGTTGCTGATGTGTTACAAAGATGGATTAGCTAGAGGATAATTGAATTCTATTTGTATTTGACCCTAACCCAGAAGGCCTTACAGTCGGGCATGTTGAATGAAAATTCTTTTTGAGTATTCTCTTTGTTGTGTTTCCACTAGGTTTTTTTGTTAGTGTAAGGTTTGGACTATCCATTCTTGGATTCTTTGTTTTTCACTGCGTTAGGTGGTATCAGATCTTGAAGTTCTTGAGTGTGCAGACAGATCACAAAAGTTGAGGCAGTTTGCACCATGACCTTGGGCTGGTGATTTATTGCCTTGGGTTTTTGAAGATCTTGAGGATGCCTCCGAGAAGATTGGACCCTAGGGCGATTGTAGATCTCACTGATGTTATGGAGGCAAAGATTTCTGAGAAGGTCAGATTGGATGTTAGATTTGAGATGGAATTGATGAAGAATGCCATGATTGCTGAGATCATGAGGGCTATTGCTAGTATGTCGAGGAAGCTTGGCACTGAATATGGCTATGAGGAAGCTATTGAAGACTTTGAAGCTAGCGGATCTAGTGGAGATGATAGAACCAATCGGAGTGATAGATCTAGTGAAGACATAACTGGTCGGTTGTAGAGATCTAGAGCTCAATTAAGTACTAGTTACAAAAGGGAAGTTTCTAACTTCTCTGGTACTTTGAGACCTAAGGACTTGATTGATTGGATTGGTGAGTTAGAAGACTTATTTGAGCTTGAAGAAATTGAAGATCCTCTTAGAGTGAGGTCAGCACAGACTAAGTTGAAGGGACATGCAGCTCTTTGGTGGAAAAAATTGTAGAGAGAAAGAGAAGATGAAGGTGAAATGAAGATCAATTGGTGGTGGTTGATGGTGGAAAAATTGAAAGACAAGTTCATACTTGTTGACTATGAACTTGAGTTGTTTAAGAAGTTGAAAAACTTGAAGCAAAAAGAATTGACTGTGGAAGACTATACCAAGGAGTTCTATAAGTTGACTATTCGCTCTAGACACAGAGAACTCAGTAAGGAAAAGGTAGCTTGGTATGTGAATGGTTTGAGATTCAATATTCAAGATGAGCTTGTTATGTTGAAGATTGATTCGGTTAAGGAAGATTATCAGTATGCCCTGAAGGTAGAAGATAAGTTGAAGAGGAGACAACATGGTAATTCCCAAGGGAAGGAGAAACAGGATCACTCGGTAAAGGATAAATTGACTGTTGAAGATGAACTAAAACCTATTGAACCGAGGAAGAGGATAGGTAAGGTTTTCTTTTAGGGTACTTGTTTTCATTGTGGTGAAGAAGGACATCGATCATTTGTATGTTCCCAAAGGACTAGTGATCGAAGAAATGTTATCGTGAATGAGAATATATTGAATAAACCTGAGGTAGAGTCAGAAAACTTGCTGGCTCAACGAACATTGCTCGGTACTAAGTTGGAACCTTGTCAGAGCAATAACTTGTTTAGAACTTGGTGCAAGTCAGGAGGTAAACTCTGTAATGTGATTGCGGATAGTCATAGTACTGATAACCTTGTAGCTAAGGAGATGGTTCAGAAACTTGGTTTGAAGAGGGTGATACATCCTTATCCTTATAGGATTGGCTGGTTGCAAGATGTTCATCCTTTGGAAGTGAGGGAGCAATGTCTTGTTGATTTTTAGATTGGCCAGTATAAGGATCATGTGTTGTGTGATATTGTGGATATGAGTAGTTGTCACATATTTCTCGGTAGACCTTAGTAGTATGATTGCAGGGTTATGCATGACTGTGTCAAGAATGTGTTTACTATTGAGAAGAGTGGAAGGAAGTTTTCTCTAATGCCTTTACTGGATACAAAACTTAGTAGGAGGAACCTGAGCTTTGGGATCTGAGTTAAGTTGAAGGATCCTAAAAGGATTGATGATTAGTGCCAAGGTAATATTTAAGAAACCCCCCCTTCAAAAAAGGTGTAAAAAAGTGGTGAAAGTTTGTTGGCCATTAGTGTTGGTGGTTACGAAGCTGTGATGAAGCATTTGGCAGAAAGGTGTAACTTCAGAAAGGTTAATCAGTTACAAGATTAAACAGCTGAGAGGTTTTGAAAGGTTTTGTGCGAGACTTTGCAAGGTTATATCAAATTACAAATTTCTTGAACATTCTACATTATAAAAATCATGAATTCAAAATTTCAAATTACAAATTACAAAAATCAAAATTCAAATTACAAAAATTATGAACAATACTTATTACTTGTAGCTGAATATGAGTCAAACTGTCAATAATAAATATTCAGAATCAAGTCCAATTTTATTATCAATTTATCCAACAAGTATAGTAATAAGTATACAGTGTATAAAATTATAAATACCTATTAACCAAATGCTAATTCTAAATCACTTCACTCTTCACTCAGTGTCAGTGAGCAGTCTGCCTCTTCCATATCCCACATGGACTCCATCTCCTGAAATTGACTACTACTACTAGCAAGAGTTTCTTCTTCATTCTGAGTTGGGTATCCAAAATCAAAAAATTCTTCATCTTCATTCTGAGTCTGGGACCAAGATCCATCGTTTGTCTCAGAACCACCATGTTTTGAACTAGTGTTCAAAAGCCCTCGTCTTTCACACAGGGAATTCCAAATTTCCAATGCCCTATCATAAGGAAAGTCTCTAACATTGTACTGAGTTACAAACAACCTCAAGCAAGTTTCCAAATTTTTGTCTAGTTTGTTTTTTATCTTTGATTTCAAAAACCCCAATGCACTGAAAACTCTTTCATCTTCCACTGACCCCAATATCATTGTTTGACATAAATCAACAAGTTTGAAATATTCTGATATTGAATCACGCAGTACTTCACTTTTCTCTATCCTTTTCCAAAGCGTTATTGCACCAGGTTCAAATGGATTCTCCAAGTTTTTTAACTGCAATTTCATATGTGATGCAAATTGTCTACATTGTTTTTTAAGATTAGCTGAATCTATAATTCCATCAATTGGTTGTCCATTGCAATCTGCATGTTTTGAAGACTCTCTGATCAATTCATCAACTTTTTTATGAAACATATGAGCATCAAGTTTTCTATCTCCGATGTTTTTCCAAAAATGAGGAAACACACAACCCATGGCCTCAAGAATTTCTTCTCTAGGGAATCTTTCATGAATCTCACTTGAAAGTTGGTAGGAAATTGACTTCAAATTCTCACTAACATATTTAACAAACCTGTCAAAATCCGCCCTTTAACTGGAAGTAGTCCGCCTCGCTTGCCCATCTTAGATTGGTGCATTGGTATTTCATATCCTTTCACAAACACACATAAATCATTTTTTGCATTGAATTGTAAAAAATTCTCAGCATGATTCAAATCTGAAATTATTTGCCACCTAAAAAAATCTGGGCTTTCAAGTGTTATCATATTTGAGTATAAATTATCCAGGGCAATGCATGTCATTCTACGTAAATTTGAGTACTCATGGATATACATAGTCCTATCTTGGGCTTTCTTAACAAGTTTGTTCATTAAATATAGCATGGGGAGAAGACTGGCTAAAGTTAATAGAGTCTATATATCACTTAACTTATGTAAAAAATCAGGAGCTTTGTCTACCTTGAGGCGTTGCTCATATATTACTCCAATCAAGAATGTATATTCTATTAGAACTCTTTCTACTGGTCCATGCAAAGAGATCCATCTGGTCTCAACATCCTTGAGAATCTTGTTTCCTAGTGTTACTCCCTCTGAGAAAATCTTAAACTTTGCAAAACGTTTAGGACTTATGCAAAAGTAAGAGTATATGTCGCGAACTAGATCTTCAACTTTTGACACTGTAGCAAAATCGCTTACAATTTTATATGCTAAATTCATTCGATGGGCCATGCAATGTATGCCAAGCATGTAAGGTGTAATACTAGTTTGTAATCTTGCACAGAGACCATTCCTTTGGCCTTGCATTACTGCAGCTCCATCAGCTCCAGCACGCACTAACTTCTTTCCAATTGTCAAATCATCCATACCAGCAACTTCATTCAAAGCATTCTTCACTTCAAAATATAATTTTTCTATTGTTGAATTGCCCCTCATTTTATGAACGAAGAGTAGATGAGGTTGGCAGACATGTTCTTTTACTATATACACATGCATATAGACCCAAGCAGTGTTATCTTCTACAGTAACTTCATCTATGGATAATGAAATGAATCTGGATTGTTTTACTTTCTCCTATAAATTTTGCTTTTCCACCTCAGAAATATAGTTTGCCATTTCCCATCCAACGTTTGTTGACCAATGTGACATATTATAGTGAGGAACTTTCAAAAAATATAATAAATTACCATTTTCTGAGAAGTCTCTCATAGGATGCCCTCTGGACATAATATGAAAAATAACACTCATCTAAACGGTCTTTGCCAAGTTTGCTTCATTGGCTACATGTTTAAACCCAAGCTTGATTGGATTTTCACTACTAGCAATTACTGCCACTCTCTTGTTATGCTCTTCATATTCTATGGCATACTTAACATGAAGACATTCTTCCTTTGATTTCTATCTCACTACTGATATTTCTTGTCTGTCTATGGTTTGTTTTTCATAAACCTTACCAATATGCTTTTATATAGTGTCAAGCTTTAGCTGCAACTTCTTGTCTCTTTTAAGTTTCCAGGTACAAAGCTTACACTTGCATTTTGTTGGTTGTTGATCATTGCTTAAGACTGGTTCAATGAACCAGTACTTTGCTACCCAATCAACCTTAAAATTTCTTTCCAGTTCCCACTCCCGCCCCATTTTTACTTCCCTTTTTCTTTTCTTCGTACCAACATCATTAGTGTCTTCATTGCTAGAATTTTCTTCCAACTGGTTCTGCATGCCACCATTTTTATCCTCATTTGATGCATTTTGATTTTCATTTAACTCAATGACAACCCCAACTTGTGGTACCTACTGTGAATGGTTTTTGCACTCACAACTATAGATGTTGATGGAGCAGAAACATTTCCAACTCCAAAGAAAGCCTTTATGGTAGTATCCTTAAGTTTTGGACATTTTGATGGCCTCCCAGGCCCTTCACTACCCTGAGGAGTCTTACCCTGCCCTTTACTTACCTGAGGAGTCTTACCCTTGTCTAGCTTTCCAATCTCTTCATTGCCCTAAGCATGGTGAGCAGTCTGAGTCTCGACCTCCCCTGATATCTGAATCCCTTCAACAGTAGTAGCCCGAGGATACTCAATCTCAGGATAGCCACCCTTGTTCGACATCTTCACCCAATGACCTCTCACTAGTCACTAGGATTCTAGCCTCTAGAGTCTAGGAATTAAAATTAATAGCAATACTGTGAAATGTGAACAAATAATTGTTTACCTTTGTCCTGCTTCCTCTAAATTTTGACTCTCTGAAATGTTGAATCCTCTGTTTACTATTGCAAGATTGTTATCTGTAAATTTGGCCCTTCGGCTCCAAAAATTTGTAACGACGCGTGATAAGACTACTTTTAAGTTTTCTAAATTTGATTTGAATTTATATCAATCCATGATTCCAAATTCTAAATTTCCAATTTTTATTTTTTTTAAAATTCCTGGGCTTTTGGCGAAAATGAGCTGAGTGCCGACCTAATCAATGCTATTTTTGGTGAAAAAATAAAAAGATGTGGTGGACCAATAATTAACAGGTTGGTGAAATACATCGTGGACCAATAAAACAATTAATTAATAGGTGGTGAAATAGGTCATGGTTAAGATAACAATATAAACCATTTGGCTATTTTAAATTTTATATGTAGTTCATAATTAATATCGTTGGTGAATAAGAGACCGTTAAAAGAACCACGTTAGATTAGTTATAGGCAAATATGATGGTCAACAATGTCAAATGACATATTTGATTGGTGATTCCAATGAATATTTAGCAGTTACCGTGTCAAGATTGGGAAAATATGGGCCAGCCTATACCTGCGCGATTCACCAATTTCATGAAACGTATTCCCTAGAATTCACCAAATGGTGAATATTCACCACTAAAAATTACATTGATCAGTACAGAGAACAGACTTTTGGATTGTCGAGGAAAGACTTGAAAAGGTAGAGAAAGTGGAAGAGGAAAAGTGTGCAAGTTGAAGACTTGTAGGACATGTATGTGAAGAACCAGTTCTTGGTTTATGTGTTGAATCCCGAAAGATGTTCTTCCAGCCATTGAGAACATCTTTTGCACCTAGGGTGTCTGATGCATGAGCATCCTAGGGTAGTTGTAAATATCGTATGTTGGTGTGTTGGAGTCTTTTTGTGTTACTCGGTTGCATCTTTGGCCGAGGGCTCGGTCATTGAAGGAACTTGGTCACTAAAGGAACTCAGTAAAACTTTTGGCACTCGGCAGAACCTGTGCTCGATGATGCTTGTGGTGCTTGGTCGACGTGCTTCCTCGGTGATGCCTAGATTGCTCAGTTGTTTTTACTGACGCTCAATAGTTTGGCTTATCGACTGGAGTTCTTGGGGATTTGGTTGGTCGACTTGATGTATTTAATGTGGGTAGCTTATGTTACATTCTCCTAGGTAGATCTAGAGGCCGACATGGAGAATTAATTATTTGTAAGGCTATTTGAGAGCCAACTTGTACTACATTTAATATTTGTTTGTTATAGAATCCGACTGGGTTTTAGGATTTATTTCTTTCTTCCAGCCGACTTGTGGTTGAAGAAATGTATTTAAGGAAGGTTTGGGTAGTTGTTTGAGGGTAGTGGAGTCATAGGATATTAATTGGATCCTGTGAGATCTAGTAGATCATATTGTTTGTTTGATATTTGTAAAAGTAGAGCTAGTGGTTTGTATTCTTAGAGACAAGGAGATTTATTGGTGGCTTGCGAGCTCAAGTTTACTAGATCTTCCTTAGTGTTTCTACCATTTGTTGATGTGTTACAGAGTTGGACTAGCTAGAGGATAATTGAATTCTATTTTTATTTGGCCCTAACTCGGAAGGTCTTACAATTGGGCATATTGAATGAAAATTATTTTTGAGTATTCTCTTATTGTGTTTCCACTGGGTTTTGTTGTTAGTGTAAGTTTTGGACTATCCATTCTTGGATTCTCCATTTTGCGCTACGTCATTCTTGGTCTCTCAAAGCTCTATCTAATTTTCTACCTCTTTCTTTTTTTCGAGTTCCTACATCATCTTTCTGCTGACCTCTAGTTTGGACTCCTCCTTGCTTCTGAGCACCAGTCTTGTTGACCGTTCTAAGCATAGAGACTCCCAAATACTATCAATTTTCTTCCCTGAATAATTGGTTTGATCATTTGAGATTGCAAGTCCCTAAGGAGTACAATTACCTTTCTTACCTAAGTTATTTCTTTTCTTATAATCCCCAACCTCAATCCAAGGATTCTCCTTCTCATCAAGATCAATACTATCCATATTTTCTTGACAACTCCAAGACCTACTCTCTATTAGGGTAGAGGGTGTTTCCTTTCTACTCCCTTTAAGGGAATCACTATGATTATGACCATCCAAAATTTTACATCCCCAACCTTCCTCTATTATATGATTATATACTCAACAGATTCCTGCTCTTTCAATGAATCTTCCACCCTTGATTCCATTTGATGAACTACAACTAATTGAATACCTGAATGACTTGAAGATCAGTGATTAGAGATCACCGAGTTACTAAAATGTTATGTAAGATAATTAAATCAGTCATTATGTTGTCATTGATGTCAACTAGTTTTGACAGCTTACTTATCATGTTAGTTACAAAAATCTAAACAGCTATAAAAAGGAAGAAAAGATGAAGAACTGAGATATCTACATGGAGGAAGATGGATACAACATATGAGGATAAAGAATACTTTGGGTAACTTATTGATGAGTCTATGATCTCATAATGTTGACTTGATTATGTTGCATTAATCTATTATGAAGATGGAAGCAAATTTGTACAAGGCAATGTGGTCGGTAAATGAAGTACTTCAGTATACATGGAACCAGTGTAGTGTATACCGAGTGACAGTATTAACCGAGCTTGTATTCGCCAATGCATTTCTTTTTTAACCGAGTATGGATGAAAGTATTAAATGATTAGTTTAGTGATGAGTTGTAAATTGTTATGATTTCAAGATTGAGGATAGAGTTTGTTATAAGATCCTTGACTGACAAAATTCAGAGAAGATCTAAATGATGGAATTGAAATGTGTTAATGACACAACTGAAGAGGAAGGTTTAAGAGGCAAAATCAACAAAGAAGGATAAGCGGCAAAATCTGATGGTTGATATGAAAATGGTTTATCTATCTATTTAAGAGACATAAGTTACATTGTTGAAACTATGCCCGCAGAAAGAAGACTATAGTGATTTTGCGTGAATACAATTTCATGCATGCTTGATTAGACTGGTTGAAGGAGAACTGAACTACAGAACAATACTGAGCGTAAGAGAGCTATTACCAAGTAAAAATAAGTTGAGGAAGTGAATTCAAATATTGATCAGAGGATTTGTATGAGCTTTGAATAGATCTGAACATCTACAAAATTAAGTTGTATTGTAATCAGATCAACTACTGTTTCACTTTAACCATTGATACAAAAAAATCTCCTAACTGAGTGGACTTAACCATCTTATGTTATGCCCCTATGTCATTCAAGGAATGCACATTGTTATCTTATTGACCCCATAGTGAATGCTGGTTGAAAGTTAATTGTTAGTCTTAAATCCTCTAACAAGGCCACACCTAACAATGTGTTTGTAACCTTTAACAGGGTTGTCTCTTCATCGAGCTCACTTCAGAAGAGTGAAAATTATTTTGGGTTACCGGTCCCAAGTTTTTTTTCCCTTAACAAGGTTTCCACATTAAATCATTGTGTTATGTGTTTCTGTGATGAATTTTTTACTGTCATATTTTACACATTGCATATTTGATTTGATTGGTAATCACATTGAGTTATTTAACTGGTAATCGGTAAAAGGCACAGACAATTTAGTAGTTTATGTTATCGAGCTGCAAAATTTGTTGAAATTGTTTTGAGTGTTACATCTTTGTAATTGGGACTATAGTATAACTGATCTAACTGATTCACCCCCACCCCCCCAGTTATTCTAACAATTGGTATTAGAGAATTGGTTTCTTGGAACAAAGTTTTAAGGACTTTAGTAGAAAGATTACAAGATATATAAGAGGGAAGTGCCAAAGCTGAACAAGGAAAACTTTACTATATGGCAAAGTCGAATGAAACTTCACATATCTAGAATTGGTAATTCTGCTATAACCTTACCAAAAAATGGCTACATAGCACCTCTGACTGGACCTTTAACTCTTGATCAGTTGAGAGACCGACGTGAACACAGCCTTACTATGATAGAGATTGTTGTTTCCCTATCCAATGCTAAATTTGAGGATGTCAAGAATTGCACTACAACATAGGAAATGTGGGATAAACTTGCTCAAGTCTATGGTGGTGATGAAAATGTGAAGAGAGCTAGAGATGAAAGCCTAAGAGGCATATTTGATGATATGAAAATGAAGGAAGGAGAAAACATTACACAATATACAAACTGAATCAAAGAGGTAGTCAATGCTATCCAAGAATCTGGTGGTGTCATTGATGAAGATACAGTGGTAAGTAAAATTTTGAGAACCTTGTTGCCTGCATATGCAATCAGAATATCTGCTATACATGAAATGACGTATGCACCTGGCAGCACTCTTACTCTTGATAGTTTGATTGGTAAGTAAATGACTTTTGAGCTGAACAATTTTGATAATAGTGTTGTACCATCTGTTGAGTCTGCTTTTATGTCTTCTCTGAAGATTGGTAAATCTAGTAGTAGACATAATATAAGGAATAACAGTGATAGTAATACTGATGATGAGCTTGATGAACTTGAAGCTCTTATGGCCCATAGACTTCCTAAAGGTAAAGGTAGACATAAAGGGAAGTTACCTTTAGCATGTTTTAACTGTAGAGAAGTTGGCCATATTGCTGCTAGATGTCGCAATAGGAAAGAGGAGGATAAAAATCAAGACTGATCTAGTGATGGAAGCTATGGAAGAAGAAACAATAGAGGTTACTGACACTATAATAGAAATAACTGAGATCATAAAGATAAGGGGAAAAAATGCATGTTATTTAGTTGAAGAGAGGACACCGACACTGACATAGATGATGACAATGAGGTAGTATTTGTTGCGATGAAAGATGATTCTGAGGAAGAGGACAAGTATGTAGAAATAGCACTCATTTCTAAAATTAGTAAAAATGATACGTGGATCATTGATAGTGGCTTTACACATCACATGACTGGTGATGAAGATAAGTTTGATCATCTTGAGCATTATAATGGAGGATCAGTAAAAATAGGTAATGATACACCTTGCATGGTTAAAGGAAAAGGATCTCTATTGATTAATGATAAAATCAAATGTGATAATGCTTATTGGGTAAAAGGACTGAATTAAAATTTGGTAAGTGTAGCATAGCTTAACAACTCAGGTCACCGAGTGGCATTTGAAAGCAAGAAGGTAAAGATCTATGATCAAAGTGGAAAGCTTGTCGAAACAGGAGGACAATCAAAAGGTAACTTATTCTATCTTAACAATGTTGAGACTTCTTGTTTACTAGTGAAAAATGAAGATGCATGGTTATGGCATAAAAGGTTATGTCATTTAAATTTTGATAACATGATTAAGATCAGTAGAAAGAGAAAAGTTAGAGGACCGCCTAGACTAACTAAACCGGATCATGTTATGTGTCATCAATGTTAGAAAGGGAAGATGACAAAATCTAGTTTCAAAAGTAAAGACTGTTCAACAAAAAGAATCTTGGAGTTAGTTCACACCGACCTATGTGGTCCCATGAGAACTCAAAGCTACTATGGTGATAGATACTTTATTCTGTTTGTTGATGACTATACTAGATTGATGACTGTTATATTTTTAAAAGAGAAATCTGAGGCATTTAAGATGTTTAAATGGTACAAAGCTAAAGTAGAAAAGGAAACTAGAAAAGAAATAAAATGCTTGAGGTCTGATAGAGGTGGTGACTTTATTTCTAATGAATTCACTAACTATTGTAATGAGCATGGCATAAAAAGATGGGTTTTTGCACCTAGAACACCGCAGTAGAATGGGATTGCTGAAAGGAGAAACAAATGTATTGTTGATTGTGCAAGAAAACTAATGATAGAGAAAAATGTTGCACAGATGTACGAGAGAGAAGCAATTAGCACAACTATATATGTTTTGAACTGAGTACAATTAAAGAACGACGCAAACAAGACATTCTACGAGTTATGGTTTGGATACACACCGAGTGTAAGTTACTTCAAAATTTTTGGTAGCAAATGTTTTATTCTAAAAGATGATAGGAATGGGAAATTTGACTCAAAAGGGGATGAGGGAATATTTCTTGGATATTCTACTAAAATTAAAGCTTACAAATGTTTGAATAAGGTGACTAATAAGCTGATTTAAAGTGCTAATGTTAGAGTTGATGAATTTTTTGATAAAAATGATGAAAAAAGCACTAAGGAGTCGGAAGACTATGGTAGATTTACTAAATAATTAAAAATAATAATAATTTAGATGACATAATTGTTATACCTTGTGCACAACCACTTATTAATTCACTAAGTGACTCTTCCCTTGTGTTTTCTTCATCCTTTAATTCTTGAAAGGGATTTGAATCCGACTTGGCGTGAGTTGTCATTATTATTATAGGTGGTGATTAATTAGATGTCTTTTTTGTATTGATCTTTTCTATTTATGGGTTGTCCTTTGTTACATTGCAATACATATAGAACTTCACTGTGTCTCTTCAATCTTAATCTCGACTGCTTCTTCTTTTTCTGTTGTTTTCTTTACCATTAGTCAGTGCTTACGTGAAATGTTGGGTCGTCCCAGTTTCTTGGTGGGTGTGAGCTCACAAGTTGAATTATGTTCATCATGTTCTTCTTTGCATATGGATTACTATCCCCAAAATTACAGGGTGCTGTTCGAAGTTGAAGATTGGGAAAAGCCTCTTTTAGGTTGCATTAAGGACAACATGCTTGCTTCTATTTTCTTATGTGATTGCCCGCATATCCGTCGAGGTATAAAGAGAATTATAGGTTTTGACATCCTCTTCCCACCTGGCAAACACATCATCTATCCTTCACAAATTCTATCAATTTTTCTCTCTAATGCCCTCGACCTATTACAGTCCCCCTTTCATTTAGAGTTAATTACTAGTTGGTATGTTAAACCAGTATTCCTACAGGGAAATAAGATTAAGAAGGCATGCCAAAAGTATGATTTGTGGGGAGGTGCTTCTCTTATTGGCAGTCTTTTCCATCATCATGCGGTGTTAAGTAACCATGGTGTTTATGTATGGTCCTTGAAAGCATCAAAAAAGCCCTTGAACGATAATCTTTTCATCTTGTGAAAGCCTCCTTGTATCAATTTGGCAGTTTCTTGACTAAAGACTATGTTAACAGTATCCATGAAGTAGTTTTTTCCATTCTAGACCTTTTAGAGCAAGATTCTACCCTCCATATTCCCTCACAGTCACTTGCTCTGTCACAGCCTAGCTCGGCCTTCGCTTAGCCCATTCCTGATCTAAGTCTTAAGCTTGGTATTGCCGATGCTTCTATATGCTTCATGGAGGATTAATTATATGCTATGAAATTTTGTGCTCTCTTGGTTTTTTTGGTTTTGTGGTTTTGCGGTTTTCTTACTGTGAAGATCATTCAAGGATACTCAAAGTCTCCCTCTTCACAAAGGCTAAAGTCTTCCTCCTCACAAAGGCTAGAATGAAGACAGATTTACTTTTTGGGTCTCTTCTCACTCTTGCGAATCTCTTCTATGTACTCTATGTATATTATCCTGATTCATATTGTTGTATTATTTGTATGCCTTCAGGCTTTTATGTAAATTGCCCAATGGGCCAGATATATTCTTAGCTTTTAGGGAGAGTCGGGTTTCTTTTGAGAAACATATGTATTCAATGGAGGCTATGAAAGGGGATTCTTTTTTTCTGTAACCCTCACAGTCATCTTTCTCCCTTCTTTCTTCTATTTTACGGGGTCACCAACAGAGGTTTTCTTTCTGGTTCTTTTCTCCGGGAGCCCCTTTTTTGAACCAGTTAAAAAAATGTAAAATATATATTATTAATATAAATATATCAAGTGGTAATGCCACCTTTGAAAAAAGAAATTAATAATATAATTTAACATATAAATATAATATGCATTGTATATTCATTTGTGTAATTGATAAATGTCATCAAATTCTTGGGACCAGGGAGTGACTTTCTAATTAGCACTAATTCTTTTTAATATTGGGAAAAAAATAGTTCAAAAGGAAAAAACTTTAAAACTACTATTTTTTTACTTATAAAAATGGCAACCAAAAAAATGCCTACAAATCTGTCCCTATAACACAAAGTGTTTTAAACCAATAAGATTTTTAGAAAATGATTTTAGAATCTATAAAATAAAAGAATTTACAAACTAACTTTAGATTTAGTTTTAAATGAAATAAATAATTAAAATTTAGTTTTAAATGAAATAAATAATGAATTTTAATTGGTAGAAAGTCAATTGATTAATAACTAACAAAAACTAAACTGAATGCAATAGTATTGCCTAAATGACAAGTGCTAATAACTAAAAACTATGAATTTAAGAAATTAGAAACTTCAGTCCACAGTATCAAGCTTGTGTTTTGTCATTTTTATTGTTGGTTTCGATTCAAAACATGCAGATCATGAAGAACAGATGTTGAAATTTTCACAAAAATCTGTTGTGTTTTCGAATTTTTCTAATTTGGTCAATAGTACATTTTGTCTCGAAGATAGCCGTATCCATTTTTAACCGCGCAAGGAGTAGTGGAAACCCATCTATCATCCATCCATTGATGCGACTTAAAATGAATTGGAGGTAGAGAGTATTTGACCAGAGAATTTGTTTTCGTTCGGGTTCAAGGACGACGAAACAGTGATCAGAAAATCCAACGGTGGTCAACATCCTTTATTGAGTAATGTAAGCCGTTGATGGTCCCAATCAGCTCGGTTCATTTCATGTAAGGAACGGGAAAAATTAGATCGCCCCTTTAAATGAGAACACCCTCCACCGTAATAATTAGATTTATTAAATATTATAAATAATTTTTATCTTTTAAATGAAAGTGGTCAACAAAATAGATGCATGTTTATGTTTAAGCTTAACTTGTTCTCTCAGTTTATTTTATTAGCAGCGTGAAAGACGGAAGTGGTAGGCTATATCGTCAAATCACGAAGCTTTCTCAATCGTAAAGACTTTAGGAGAGTGCCAAAATTTCTTTGGCTTTTGTGACGACTTTAAAAGAGCCGTAACTATTTTGCAGGCTACTACGACTGCCACGCAATATCGTGTCTGAGACGCAAGACGGCTTCTAACAATATGTAGAAAATATTAAAGAGATAAGTATGGAAAATAATACATCTTTCTTTCAAACAATATCTTTACAATATTATTTTGCTGGCTACGACGACCGACCTTCAAATTGACTGGGCTTGTCTGCCATGCAATGTTATGTCATCTTGGAATTTAATGTCACATTTCTCTTTCCATTAAGTTTCCACCTTACAATTTTTCTTGCATTTTCTCTCTCTTTGCTCTCAATGTCAATGGTTACTATGACTCACATTAAATGTGAATGGATGTGTCTGGCGTATAATTGTGTCATGGTAGAACTTAGTGGCCTCGTTGAAGTTTCCACCTTAGAATTTATCTCGTAATCCCTATTTTTAGGAAGTTTCAGACAAAAATTTGACGATCTCTTCGTAATTAAGTTTCAAACCTTTGAATTTCTCAAAATTTCCAAACTTATTTCAAAGGAAAATATTATTTACTAAACAGATTCTTATTACATCATCTTTCAAATTTGTTTTATCATGTCCTCTAAGTTGGCTATTAAGACATAAATAGTAGTCCATTATAATGTTATGGTTTTCTAAAATATCATTTAGTTTAAATATTTCAAAAAAATCAATTTAGTTAATAAAAAATTAAAGTTACATTTTTAAAGATTTTTATTTTGGAAAGTTTTTCTTTTTAATTATCTGTATTTTTATAATTCTTTTCATAAAATAAAGATAAATATATATCATTTTTACTCTTAATAATACATAAATTTATTAATAGTTGTTTAATTATTTAAGTGAATGTACCTAAGTAGAATGAGATATTATATAGAATAGTAAAGAGAGTAAGCTAAAAAAATAAACAGCACCCTAAAACAAGTCAAACTAAAGTGGCAAACAACAAATAAATTTAAAAAAACTAAATAATTAAATAAAGCAAAGTACTATTCATTTCAAAGAAATTACTAATCTCAAATAGTTTTTAATAATAAAAAGTTGTAGCTCAATTGATAAGAATAATAGTATGTTCCTTGATTATATCATCCATCAAAATTTAGAGTGCAATTTTTTTAAACAACTAAAAATCTTTCTTTTTTTCTTTGTCGAATTCCAATCTACGAAATAACATATATAATACCTTGAGCATACCATTCAAATAAAAAAGGTATGCAAGAAATTAAGAGAGGGACAAGATTTACCTCTCATTTTGATTTTGCTAAAATCATGATTCCTTCAAATTTATACAAAAAGATGAAGTGGATTCCCAAACACAATGCAAATTCAAACTTTTGAAGAAAAGGATTTGAGAATCCAATTTTTTCAATAAGTAAGAATGAAAATAAAACTAAGTTTCTTTCCCTTTGGGCCATTTTTCTAATTTTCAGTTTATTTATTCTCTTTTTTTTCTTAAATTAATTTTCTTTTTTGTCAAAACGTATATCATAAAAAAAAAAAATGTTCAATTCATTGTTTATGTTCAATCCATACATAACAATCACAATCCACAATTTCAAAATTTTCAAGAAGAGTTTGAGAGTTCAATTTTTCCAAATGCAAAAATGGAAATAAAACTAAATTTCTTTTCCTTTATGCCATCTTTCTAATTTTTAATTTATCTATCATCTTTTAGTTTTAATTTACATTTCTTTTTCTTAAAAATTATTCCATATAAAAATAAAATTCTCAATTCATTGTTTATGTTCAACCCATAACAATCACAATTCATCAATTTTCAAAATTTTCAAGAAGAGGGTTTAAGAGACTAATTTTTTATTTAATGTAAGAATAAAAATAAATCTAAATTTTTCATAATTAATTCAATTCAAATACTTCTATATTCTAATAAAATGATTTTAATTTAATTATATATGATTAAATTATAATTTTCTTAAACATTTGAAAAAAATAGTAGTCAGCTATTGAACTTTAATAAATAAGAAAGAAAATACAATGTTTGAATTTTCTTAAACTATTAACTTAATGGTATTTCTCTTTTCTAGATGTCAAAAAACCATTTACCTAGTCAAAACATACTAACTAATTTATAAGGCATGTATTGAAAAAAAAAGAACATAAATAATTAAACTAAAACATGCAATTGGAGATAGCATATAACAAAATTGGATTATAGAATTAAGTTTGATTCCAATCTAGATTTATACAAGGTCACAAAGTACATCCCTCATACTCAATTCGATTATAATAAGGGATATTTTCATATAGACAAGGCCCAATATGATATCTTTGAAATAACCACCTTTGGGAAATAACTTAGACCTACCAATTCAGGTGGAGAAATATCCTATACATGTAAACATCAAGTGTACAGATTCAATATATAGATGAAGTAATGCATATACACCCAAGGAGTTACAATATTGCAATCATCACATAAAGATGGAACTATGATCATTTGATATCTCAAAATACATAAAAATGATACTAAATATAAACACCTCTAGGAAAGGAATAGGTGGCAAGTATAGGGAATTAAAAAAATAGGCATTGGGGGATCACCTTATGGTGTAGTGGTCAAGTGGTTGCATTGTCAATGATAAAACCAAGGTTCAGATCCCGGCTTGGCCTAAATGGTGTTAATGTCGATTTGGGCCCACCTTGGTATATGTGCAAATATTGGAGGACATGTTGGTGGTTGTTGAGGAGTTTGGAGAACATGTAGAAAGTGGAGTCCACATGTGAGGAGTTGTTAAGGGGGAGGTGATAATGTGGAGCTTAAGGACTAATTGTGCCAAACCCTCTCAAGGATAGTGTGCTTGTAGACCTTGTTGTAGACCCATGTAGGGCATGCACTACTCATGGACCTAGATCCTTATTGGCATGTGATTCTCATATAATTTTTGTTAGACCCATGTAGGTCTTTCATGCCTAATATTTATATATCAAAACCACATGATTCTTTCGATCCTATGGACTCAAGGTCCCTCTTGGGATTTTATAATCGTGGGTCTAGACTATTGGATTTGGGGATGATGTCCCCCAGTTTATGGGTTGACCTAGCAATTGGCTAGGCTAAAAATTCATGTAACCAATAGAAAAAAAGGTGTTAGTGCTTTAGGTGCTATCAATTTCAATATACCCCCTTAGGCATGTTGCAATAAAGAGATTCGATAAAAATGCAACCAATATCTAAAAGAATTGTCCCTCACAAAAGTCCCTACAATAAAGACCCTAGTTAATAATAAGGTTAAGGGTTTAATAACTCTACACAAACATCTTATGCTAGACATGGCACCACTTTTATATTAAAAAATAAAAATTTGTCACTATTTTATTCACCATTAAATAAACCATTTGAAGCATGTTAGAATTATTGTCATACTTTTTAGATATGAATAAAGAGAAAAATAACATTGTACAGTGTATATGAATCAATATAATTGTATAGATCTATATGATTAAATATACTTTCATTCCTTCAACTTTAATCCCTCAATAAAATTAAACTTTGATTTTGATAATTAATCAAGTAGGGTTTTGGGAATTTTTAGTGCAATGGTGTATGTTCTACTCTAAAGTACATTGTTTGAATGTTGAATGTGAAATCTAGATTATAAATTATAAATTTAAAATATTGATATATTAGAGTTTATGATTGAACCCCACAACTCCCAAATATCACCTACGAACAAACACTTCATCACATAAAAATAAAAAATTACAATAACGTGTTAGCAAAAATTAATAATTCTATTAAATTTACTAATAAATAATGAATTATTCTTAAAAAATATTAAACAAAACCTGATAGAAACCCTATATGAGGATTATTAATCATTCAAGTACTCAATCTCTCAAGATTTCCTACAAAATAATCCTCTTCGAAAGATAAAAGAAAGAACATAAATTTGCAATGATGGATGCAAATATATTAGATCAATACGATCAATAAATTATCCTATGCAATACCAAAATAAATATGTGAGACCTCACTTATATGAGCGAGGTTGAGATATAGGACTAACTACAATGATGACAAGTATCTTAATCCTATGTCATATGAAAACTAGGGGATAAGATCACATTTCTACATAGTACACTAGTACATTTGACCTTATTTTCTACCAAAATTTTTGACCATCAATTAAAAAGGTTTAGGTTGGTCAGATTATAGAAGGAAAACTTTCCTTTTTTTTAAATCCATGCCCGTGTTGGTCAAAATTTTGACCAATACCATGTAGGTCAAAATTTCGACCAACACGGGCATAATTAAAAAAAAAGAAAGATTTCATATCTCATTTCATTATGAGATCAAGCTTGGAGCACACGAAGGAGGAGTGCATGTGAGGGTTTTAACTGTTATTTGTTGTAAAATGAGGAGTGCCTGCGAGGGTTGCCACTATTATTTGGTGTAAAAGGAGGACCACCTGCGAGGGTTTCCACTATTATTTGGTGTAAAAGGAGGACCACCTACGAGGGTTGCCACTGTTATTTGGTGTAAAAGGAGGACCACCTGCAAGGGTTGCCACTATTATTTTGGTGTAAAAGGAGGATCGCCTGTGAGGGTTGCCACTATTATTTGGTGTAAAAGGAGGACCGCTTGTAAGGATTTCCTTACTCTGCATTTTTTTGGCATTGTTTTATGCTTCTATGCTATTGGTACTTGTTGGTTACCTACTTAGGGCTCATGAGCAATGTGCCAGGGCATCATGTATTATGTATTTGTTGGCACATTTTTTATCACTGTATAAGTATTTGAGATTTTGATCTTTGTTTATATACATTACTGCTATTACATTCATGAGGTACTTATTGATAAGCCCATGGCTATGTTCTTCACATTACATGAAGCTAGGGAATCATTATTTTGTGTTTATCCTAAATTTTCTACCCATGAATAACCCATGAGTGATTTATTGTTCATCCAAGACGCCATTGTTACTTTTTGGTTACCTACTTAGGGCCCGTGAGCAATGTGCCAAGACATCATGTATTGTGTATTTGCTGGCACATTTTTTATCACTGTATAAGTGTTTGAGATTTTGATCTATGTTTATATACATTGCTTCTATTATATTCATGAGGTACTTATTGACAAGCCCATGGCTATGTTCTTCACATTACATAAAGTCAGGGCATCATTATTTTGTGTTTATCTTAAATTTTCTACCCATGAACAACCCGTGAGTGATTTATTTCTCATCGAAGGCACCATTGTTACTGGTTGTTAGGGATCTAAATGGATTGTTATGGTATTATGATGCATTTACATTGAAGTCTTGGATAGTTTCTATTAAAGTTTGGAAGTGTTTAATCCCTCAAAACGTGACTATCCCTATACAGTCAGGGTATGTAATAGTCTGCCAAAATAACCCCACTACATATAAAAAAAAAACAAAAAAGATCAATACAATGACAAGTTTGAAGCCAAAAACCATCCCTGCAATAGGCCCGCAAATGAAAAGAAAGCATTTCATCATAATTCTTCCAAAACATAGCTTAAAATAGGCATCTTGACAATCTGGCCACACTCAAGAGGATTCCCAAACCACCAAAATCTTCTATCTAGGTAGATTGTCACCACCCAATGGAGCGGCAAGAGTGAGCTGCATATGCAAATTCTTTCTTCCAGTTGGTCTCCCATGAAAATGTCTCTCCATTGATAGACCCACTTGAGCATGATCACCAGCAATCTTAGCACGCCTCTAAGCCTTTATCACTTGGATAAAAAGGTAGTGTTCGATGTCATGCAACCCAATTTAGGCTATGGCATGCCTTTCTTCCTTTTCATTTTCATCACTCCAAAGAATCAAGGGATGAAGGGGGGGAGTAAACTCACCCACATTCATCCAAACACCACCTAGAACTGCAAAACTTTCCCCTGATCTAGCATTAATGAGAAGGGATTCCATTCCTCCTCTCCATTCATCCTTCACATACTGGAGTATTAGTTGGGTGGTATCTTCCTATGTGCCCAACTCTAAACACCAAGCCATAAACATTGATGAAATATGGACATTAGTGTTTAGAGACAATTATTAGATCGAAATAGCAAATTAAGTGCTAGGGATTTGATTGACATGACTAGCAAAAATAGCTTTGTTAAAATTTCTATTCCTCTTGTGTGGGCATTATATTCTTTGTACACTGCTAACCTAAAAGTGAGTGTGAACACTTCCCCTTTTATATGGAGAAGGATATTGGTTTTTTGGTCACCACCCTCATTTGTGAAGGATTTTTTTTCCTTATGTAGGCTATGAAAGTAATTTGGGTTTTCTTCTTTATTAAACATCTAGGGTACAATCAGTTTAATAGGAGTTTGACATAAAATATATGAAGGCTACTTAGTTTATCTTGGGGATAGAGATAATTTAATTTTAACTTTGGTTGTGTTAAAAGAACTATGTTGACTTTATTTTGTAGTTGTTTAACATGAGATTTTGTAGATTAATAGGTGTTCACATTTTTATGGGAATGTATCATTCAATTGAGCATTAATGCCCATCTATAACTAGTGAGATGAACATAACTCATGTACCTCATGCTAGTGTGTTTGGATACCTTGTATACACTATTTTTCATTAGACTAGACATTATCCAAATAATGATTATTTATATAAAGTGGTCGAAGATCAAAGGCCCAAGTCCAGAATACTGAAATTAATAACAGTGACAACCCTCACAGGCGGTTGGATAATGTCTAGTCTAATCCAAGCACACTAGCATGAGGTACATGAGTTATGTTCATCTCACTAGATATAGATGGGCATTAATGCTCAATTGAATGATACGTTCCCATAAAAATGTGAACTCCTATTAATCTAAAAACTCTCATAAATATTAAAGCATCCATGTTTATTTTCTGCAATAAATAGCCTACCAGATTAAGTATTGTCCAACAATAAACTCTTTCATGTTGAGACAAGTGCAACGTTACAAAGAATTATCTACCAAAGTTCAGTCTAGAATTGAGTCCTTGTGAGAATGTTGCTTAACAATATTGGAAAAGATACTATTCAAGTTCTCCCTCTAGGTTTGAAGCAAAAAATAAGTATGATATCCCTCCCTAGGAAATATTCTAACATAGGACCTATGTTATCATTGCTAAAAATAGTTTTGGTTTCTTTTATTCGAAAAAGGGTTTGTGTTTTGAGTTAATTGGTTTATGTAAATCTGTTTCAGCAACCATTATCTAGATAAACTCTCTATTTGGTTTCAACACCCATGTTAGTTTTGAAGTAAACAGTGGTATAATATCATTTAGGTTTTCTAAATTGTGGTAAAGTTTTGTGTTATACCCGTATGGATCAATGGCAAGGTTTTAGTCTCTATAACCTATGTGGATAGTTCTTGTTTATATCCCTATTTCATATTGGGCTTCATATATATTGTTGATTTTTCATTAAATCTTAAACCTTATTTTGAGTTCTCTTATCTGTGATTATATGTCAAACCCTAATTTGAGTAAGGTTTTTTTTTGGAGTATGGTTAAGATTCATTGTGTTATTATTTGAACTAATTTTAATGTAACCCTATGTCGGGTCATTGTTCAGTTTGTAAACCAGTGTTGTGTTTATGGAGGGTTTACTTAACAAGTTAACACATTGTGGAAGGGATGAAATCGTGATAGTTTCAGGATTATTATTTGAAAATAGTAAATATTCTTGAAGACTATTTGTTAGAGACACTATTTAGACTTATTGGAGATAACAAAAGACATTGTTATGGTTATCTCATAACAGAAAATGGTTATTATTTTGTTAAGGCATTCTTTTTTGAAAACTTCTTTGTGACAGTTAGACATGATATTCAGTTTTTGAAAAGGATTTGTTTTCATATCAAAGGTGAAATACTATATAAATATATTAGTCTTTTGCTCTCCATTGTAGAGAGTTGTATTGAAAAGAAATATCTTTCAAAAGATGAAAAATGAATGTATTGTTTTATAATTTATTCTACTGCAATATTCAGTGCTCTGTTATTTACTAGAATTTTGAAATACTTCAATATAGTATTATATATATATATGATGTATTTGATGCAAACTTTATCTCTGAGTCTTAGATGATGCAAGACCAAAGACTGTATTAAAATCAAATAGACATAATAATCTATATTTGAGAAATAGAAATTATAAAGTTGTAAAAGGCCAATGAGGCATTGATAAAGTCAGTGAGGCAATAAAAGTTTAGTGAGGCATATAAGAAAGACTGTCAGTGAGATAGCACTATTAGTGAGACAAACAATCAACCAGTGAGGCATTATACAAAGGATATTACAAGATAAGCTAGTGAGGCAAAATAGCAAGTGGTTTTATTCCCCAGGAGGGTTTCCACTCAGGACACATCTTGAGTTATATTTCTTGTGTATGTTCTTGTTTATATTGCTACCTACAATATTTTTATTTTTTTTCTGTATTGCTCAAATTTGTAAAAGATTTCAAAAGATTAAAAATACTCTATGATCACTGATTCACCTTCAAAAGATTAAAAATGCCTTTGAGGGATACTCTGTCCAAGAATTTAAATTAAGTCAAGGTGACTGTCTTAATGAGCCCTTTGGGAAGTTTAAACACAAAGACCCAAATCATGCCAGAATTGACTGGTGACTAGTCCTGTCATAGGGGACAGTTTTGATTGCATTTTAAGATTTCAATTTACATGTCCCATTAGAAAAAAAAATATAAGAGATACTAATCCATCTATTCTATCCTCTGTTAGAAAATATCCCATGGTAATGAATGAAGAATCTGGGTTCCATACA
The DNA here is from genome assembly GCA_027943335.1 of Chamaecyparis obtusa. Lineage (NCBI taxonomy): Eukaryota > Viridiplantae > Streptophyta > Pinopsida > Cupressales > Cupressaceae > Chamaecyparis > Chamaecyparis obtusa. Next base: position 469,165 of record BSBK01007209.1, on the reverse strand, counting down.
AAAACTCAAACTACTGAAACAAATATCTTGCTAATATTTTATTTAGAACATCTACCTCTTTCAAATTCATGAAAAAGCATTTATGAGAACATCACCTCTATGTAGCTAAATCCTTTCATAGAGGTGATGTTCACCTAAACCCTTTTTCATAGAGGTGATGTTCTCATAAACCAATTAACTCAAAACACAAACCCTCTTTCGAATAAAAGAAACCAAAATTTATGAGAACATTACCTCTAAGTAGCTAAATCTCACTCTAAAAATGATCTTCTTTTAGGAAACAATGAAAATCCTCTATGGGTTCATACTTATTGTGACTTCCCATGGCAGGCTATCATTGCTTGTACATTGTATTTTTCCAATTCTTTTAAATTGTCACTGTCTTTGAAAATTAATGCTATATGTTGCTTACATTTGATTCAATTTCCATATTAATTACTCTCTTCAGTTGTATTAGGAAATTTTTCCTTAAGCATGTGTGATGCAAACCTGTAACATCTCTTTTATCCTCTAGTTTTTTTGTTCATTTATAGTGCACTTTTGATGGCTTCTCTATATGTAATCATGATGCTCTATTTCTTAATAGTTGTGACTCTTAATGATTAAATCATCTCTTGATCATGTTATTGCACTTGATTAATAAATGATTTCAAAATCCAAGAATTGTTTAACATTAGATTGAAAAGAACATAGAAGGACCCCACCTTGAGACCCTACCCTTAGCAAATTGGTCTGTTATAAAAGAATGTGCCTTAGTGTTGTAGCTTGTTGGAACTAGGGAAAAAAGTTTCAAATCATGGGCACATAAATTAAGGACTTTGCATGTCAAATTTTCATTATTTTAATGAAAAGATCTTTTTAGGAGCTAAAATGGAGTTGTGTGCCTACGTGCCCTAGAATGACATCTTTGTTCAAACCATTGATTGCAAACATTTTTTAAGTACTTGAATCTACAATAGAACAATAGTGGTGAATGTATGATTATTATAATCATATGATTATATGTTATAATATTTATGTAATAAATGTAGTAACAATGGTGCGGTGCATTATTGATATAGGCTCGATGGCTCTTGTCAATGTGCCAAACTGTCAATGTGGTGGTGGGATGTGTGTGTTGAAGACTTCACGGACATAGAGCAACCTTGGATGATAATTTTGGTGCTACCCAAATAGAAAAAAGGTTGCTAATGTGTATATTTTAATGTTTCTAATGTAAATACTATTCATTATTTTATAAGAACTAATGTACAGATTGGGCATCACAGGGAAATAATGGTTGCAGATACTTTAGTTGGGTCTATGACAACTCATCTGCATCTATCCGCCCATCTCCACTTATCCACGATGAAGAATTTGAGTACAAAACATGTCAGGCTAGGGCAAATGCTGAAATTCTATTTTTACGATGCCTTCTCTGTATTGTAATTGCACATCTTTGTTGCAACCATATGCAGAGATGAGCTCAGGAATTAGTCAGTTTAGTATTTTCATATTGTAACTAATATTTTAATATGGATATGGCGTAACTTATATTTGCCTCAAGTGCACACATATATGGTTTACATCTTTTTTTACAATAATTCTTCATGTTTATGGCTCAGGTGAGCCCCAATCTGCTATTAATCATTGCCATTTAAGGCTTATCATTGCCATTAAGGTTTACATTCAAAATTTCATTACAATAAGATCAATATATGATCAAAACAATATCATATGACCATGAAGGAAGAAATATTTGACATAAAATATATGAAGGCTACTTAGTTTATCTTAGGGATAGAGATAATTTAATTTTAACTTTGGTTGTGTTAAAGGAACTATGTTGACTTTATTTTGTAGTTGTTTAACATGAGAGTTTGTAGATTAATAGGAGTTCACATTTTTATGGGAATGTATCACTCAATTGAGAATTAATGCCCATCTATATCTAGTGAGATGAACATAACTCATGTACCTCATGCTAGTGTGCTTGTAATCACTAAAAAATGGACAAAGACAATTCAATGATAAATCAAGTCAAATAATAGCAAATCAAGGACAAAATCAAAGTAATTAAATCACAATGCATAATTAGCCATCAAAATTAAAATCAAGCTTTAATTCAAGATGAATCAAAATTGAGAGCATTTTTAAATAAATTAAATCAAATCAAAGTGCAATTAAATCAATTAATTGTATAGTTTTGGATTAAATCAAATTCAACCCATTCAAGGGGTACATGGCTAAACAAATGAATTTAAATCAATTAATAAATCCTAATTTCTCTCAACAACCACAATGGGAGGAAATTCAATCAACCAATAGGATTTGAGAGAAAGACATTCACATGGATCAAGCCAAATTCAATATCAATCACTCAAAGTGAAAGGGAATCTTGTCCATTCATCTTGTCTACTTGTCCCAAGCTTTGAGGACACAAAATTTGCATTGTCTTCAAAGGGTGGAATCAAAGACTCAACCAAGGCTTAATCATGATCAACTACACTACACCCCCTACCATTGGGAAAATCTATAAAAGGAAGACCAAAATCCTCATAATTAATAACCACACATCTGAGAATTGCATAGAACCTCTTGCATTTTATATCTAGAAAGGCATTTTAAGAGCTTAATTAGCATTCAATTTGAATATAATTGTTATCTTTAGCTTAATCTTTATCATTTCTCATTCTAGGACTGTCATTAATGGTAGCTTGCTGAGAGCTTCACATTAACACTCTTAGATAGAGAGCCATAGGATGCTCAATTGATCTTTCATTTGCTAAATATTTTCTATATTGTGGTTTATTTAGTTTCTATTTCATTTATTTCTCAATACTAATCCTATGAAGGTACATTTCCTTGTACACAAAATGGCACCCACCGTGGGTCAGAATGCTTCACTTTACTAAATGCTCAGAATTATTTCATTTTTATCAAATTTATGCATGTTTAACTCTCGGGTTTTCTAGGAAACAACACTTTTGACAGATCAAATGATGCTTTTGCACGATTAAATGACACTTTCCAACACTTTTTCAGCACGTTCACGACAAATTAGTGCACCTTTGCATTGATCCACAATGCTTTTAATGCTTCTATTATCTATCTATCATTCTTGCATCGCCTTTGCACAGATCTACAGTGTATTTTCCTTGACCTCTGAGCGCTTCTTCTATTTTACAGAGTGCTTTTACTGCATTTTTACCGCCTTTGATAGATTCTGCAGTGCTTTAAGTAGTTATTTGTGCACTTTTGAGTTTTCTGACATAGTTTAAACAATGCTTTTAATCAACTTAACAATGCTTTTAATCAAATTAGCAGCGCTTCTAAATAGTAAAATAATGCTTTTAAGCATTACAGGAGCGCTTTTTCATAAACTGTTAATTTGCATAATCTAACTGTCGTAAAATGATTTTCATGATTCTACAGGATGTCTGATCACAGAAAAGTGAAGAAACCAGAGAGTAGATTTAACCAAGAAGGGAAGGCTTTGACTAAGAAAATCAAGAAGGAGAACTTTGTTCACATCAAATTGGTTCTTGAGGATTCACAAGAGGAGGAAAATCAGGTTTATGAGAACTACCTTAAAATTGTAGAAGCATATAAAACTAAGTTTGTATCACTTAATTGGTTTTTCTTACCTTAATTCAAGTTTTTCTCAAAATTTGCAAATAAGGCCTTAGATTCAATTCAAACTTTGCTTCTTCAAATTTGTTTTGGTTTCCTTCATTGTTGCTATTTTTGTTGACTAACTTTGTTGGAGGAAAAGCACATTGGAAAGGAACTATAGCTAAGGTAAGCTAAAAATGACAAAAATCACTCAAAAATGCTAGCTAGAAGGAAAGGTTAGCCTCAAACTAGTGAATATTTTCCCTTAAATTGTGGTATTGGTGCATTTGAAAATCTAGTAATTACAAAACAACCTATCTTTGTTTGGAAAGTTTAGCATTTAGGCCTATGCTCTTCACTTCTTCTAGTGAATCAAAATGCCAAAGATGTTCAACTTTTTAATTAAGAAGAAAGGTTGAGGAAATCAAGCACATAAAATCAAATCCCCTTGTTTGTAGAAGAGAGTAGAAATACGCAATTCTCTATAGTTAGTGGGTGAAGGAATTGAACATTGTTTATTGTGTTTGGGAAATTAAGGAAAAGTTAGGGATATGCTCTTCACCTTTTGGTGAACCAAATTCCCAAAAACTTCTTCTTAACTCCATTTCCTTGCTTTACATGAACATGCTAGAACATTAGTGGGCTCGCCTCCCAAGAAATTGCCTTAACAAGGCTGGTGAGAGGGACAGCCCAAAGTGGGATATGCTTGCTTTTGCTGCGAGAATCCAACCCACTATAAAACAAAATGCATACATCCTTAATGGGGTGTGTGACAAAAGGATTTTAAATTTTTGAACTTCCTTGAGTAGTCCTCATGGATTGTGCAAAACTCCAATATACCGGTGGTGGGAAGCCCCTTAACATACTTGGGGGATGAAAGTTTAAGATTCATTTTGAATGGAATCTATATTAAATCCTTGATTAAATAGCAAGACCACCTTTTAGAGCCATGTTTATGAACCAAATCTTGTGCTAGGTAGGTACTTGGAGTTTCTTTTTGTGCAAAACCCGTGACAACGTTCTTTCAATACAAACATTTTGTGTTAAGTGGGTAAAAAGAGACAAGTGAATTTCTGATTGTTTTGTTTGAAATACATAAACAAGTGAGAGAGATATCCATTGAAAGTTCATCTTACATTTTTAATCTCTTCAATTTAAAATCAACAATTCTTGAATCAAGGATCACTCCAAATCAAACCCTTGTTGATTGTTGGTTTCCACGTGGTCCCACACATATAGGGTATCTTTACAAGGAGATAGCACTCTTTTTACAAATGAAGGACAAGAGTACCAAAGTCTTTTCAAAGGTCCTAATCAAGAAGAAATTTTCCCAAAATTATTTGAAAAAAGACTTAGAGAAATGGATAGAAACTCCGCATATCATAATTACCAATAAGGAGGAAATGCTCATAACATCAACAATGCCAATCATAATCCCAAAGAAAAAGTTGAAGAAAAATTTGAGAGATAAGCCCAAGATTAGGAATTCCTAGAGGTCATGGAGAAATTAATAGATAAAGATATGGAGAAGTTTTTCCTAAACCTAGCTCAAGTGGGAATAAAGCTTCCCCATGATTTCGACATAGAGCAACTTAAGAAAGACCAAGAGCAAGACAACCCCATGAATGTTATGACTAGGCAAATAAAGGCCTTCCAAGAACAAATTGATACCATGAAAAGGCGGCCAAACCTAAGGCCTTTTCTATTGAAGCTTTGTGTCCTTTCCCATTTGACAAAAGCTTAGTTATGGTACCTTTTCCCTTCAATATCATTTTTCCTAAGTATGAAAAATATATGGGTAAAACTGACCCATAGGATCATCTAAGGGAGTTTTGTGCCTTAAGCATTGAGTTCATGCACAATGATACATATCTAATGAGACTCTTTCCTAGGAGCTTAGGAGGCCCTGCCATGGAGTGGTTTTCAAAACTACCCCAAGGAATAAAGACCTTTGAGGAACTAGCCTCCAAGTTTGTGACCCATTATTCTTATAACATTGAGCATGAAATTACCATGCTCAAGTTGTGTGATACCAAATAGAAAGATGGAGAATCCTTCTTAGGATTCCTACAAAGGTGGAGGACCATTTTTGCAAGGTATCCACGAAGTATCCCCGAGAAAGAGAAGATGGAAATCTTCACAAACAATTTGACCATGGAAATGAATTCTAGATTACAACTCCAATGTCCCCCAACATTTGAAAAACTTATCGAAAATGGGATCAAGATTGAGGATGTATTGGTCAAGAGAGGTGAGATAAAATTATTTAAAGATAACAAATCCAATAACACCAACAACAACAACAATAATTATGTGCCTAAATATGTCAATAATCAAGGGTCCAATAATTACAATGATAAATCTAAGTCATGGATAAAGAATAACAACAAAAACCTTGTGAATGATGGAGTTGTGGAGGCCCACAACTTGAAGGAAACCCCTTTTACCTTACCATATGGAGTTAACTCTTCAAATAATGTCAATCAATCAAACAAAGCTCCATTTAATTCCAATAATTCCAATAACAATTCCAACAATAATGCCAATAATCCTTATAATAATGCTAATGGGAATAAGCCCAAATCCTCTTACTCCACTTTTAACAAAAGAAAATTCACTTATATATGTGAACCTTTGGAGAATGCATTAAGGACCTTGGTTGCCAACAAAATCATCACATTACCCGATGTGAGAGATTATGAACCTCGAGTTAAACCTAATTGGTGGAATGACTCACATCATTGTGAATATCATCGAAATAGAGGTTATCCAACCAATGAATGCATGAGATTAAAACACTTGGTGCAAGATTTAATAGATAATGGAACCATCAAAATTGAAGGACCTCAAAACAATAAGGATCACACAGCCTTCAAGAATCCCTTTTTGAGCCATGAAAAGGGTGAGTCATCTAATGCTAATCAAAGTAAAAAAAAAGGCAATGAGAAAGTGAACTTTGCTCATACTTATGATAACACGATCAACACTCTAAGAGAAGAGGATAATACCATAAATGTTGTCATAGTAAAGAAAAATTTAAGAGAAGCATTATCAAATGTTGTCACTAGGGGGCAACCATAAAAAATCATTCTACCTACCAATGCCCCTAAATTGTGTTATCAAACCAAGCTTCAACCTCATCATCAAAACAATACAACTTGGTTGATCATCTACAGAGAACTCTCGCTCAAATCTCTATTTTGGAGTTACTCAAATTGTCACCAATTCATAAAGACATTTGTGAGAAAGCCTTATTGGAAAGCAATGTGCCTCAAAAAGTAGATAAATTTTAAAATATGGTGGGACACCTAATTGCACCCCATTGCTTATCATTTTCTGAGAAAGATGACATGTCCCTTAATCATCCTCAAAATATGCCTTTGCACATGTAAGTCTTGATTCACAAGCATAGGGTGAAAAGAGTCCTTACAGATGGAGGAATCAGCCTAAACATTTGTACCCTTAAACTAGTGAAAGCCCTAGGATTTTCTGAGGAGGCTATTGACCCTAAGAAAATGATAACCATTAAAGCCTACGATGATGCAGAAAGTGTTAATATGATTTAGAACAATAGAGAGGGTGGGGTGAATCAGTTGTTCTCAGGTTCTGATGTATAAAACAAACTTAAAAACTTTTCCTTAAATCAGATCCAATAACCAAAACAAACTCGATCATCACTGATTCAATAATAGAAACATATAACAATGCAGTCCACTACCCAGCTATAACTTAACTTGTAAAACACAGAAATGTTCAAACCAAAACATTCACACAAGTATTAACACTAGGATTTATAGTGGAAACCCAATGTGGGAAAAACCACTTTGTAACATGCAACTATTATTTTCACTCTTTTGAAGTGAGCTCGATAAAAAGCCAACCCTATCAAATGTTACAATACACACTGTCAGGTGTGACCCGGTTAAAGGATTTCAATCACCCTGTTAAAAGTGAGCCTTGTCATAGGACTTACATACACTCCATTAGAATGCAACCTTGTTCAAAGGATTTAACATATGACTGTTAGGTCAACCTCTGTAAAAAGGATTTTGACTATTACAATGGTTAGAAAGTAGCAACAATATTTATCTGAAAAATATATAACTCACTTAAAAAATATCAAATCTGATTCCGTACACTAACACTGGTTTACTGACTTTGAAACTTTGCCATCTCCATCTCTAATCTTCTTGGAACTTTTCTTCAAGCAACCACCATAATTCTCCTTTAGCTTTTTCTGCTTATATAGTCAATAAAACTTTTCTGATCTTCCAACATTCTCTTTTTCACCCATGCACATACATATCCAATGCTTAGGTTCCCTTAATACTTTCCTCAATTAGGTTAACTCATCTTATGTTGCTCAATCTCATTCGTAGATCTTAGGATTAGGTCAGATTCATTGAATCTACCCTCTTCATGTTCTTCGGCTTCATTTCTAGAATCATCTCAAATCTTTTAAAGGTTTACCATAAAACACTTTACAGTGCATTTAATGCTTTCAAACAATCAATAAATAAAGTCAACACATTTTACATAATCCAATAATTCAACAGTGTCAGCTCCAAAACTAAATTCTCTTCAAATATAAAAATGTTGATGCTCGGTAATTACTGTGATCAACTACTTAGTCTTCATGTAGAAAGCTCGGTCATTACTAGAAATGTTTCCTCGGCTTATACTGTCTTCCTCGGCAATTAACTGTTGTTCGGTCGACACTAGAATTTTGCTCGGCATACACTGACTTGGTCGACACTAACATTACTCGGCTTAAACATGATTTCTGCATTTTTGCTCGGTCAAGCCTACCAGTTTAGTCTTCAGTCTTACTAAGATAAACAATACATTGTCTCATCATTGTACAACATAGTCAAGTACACTTTGTAGTATCAAGATAACTCAACCTTTCCCTAGGTGCTATTGTTACCAACCTTGCCTATCCCCTTAGCAACACTCAAATAGATATAGTACTTTCCTAACTAGTAACAGTCTTACCCATTAAGGTTTAACATCAATGACAATACAACAATTGTTTCAATCGCAGTTTCCAACAATCTCCCTCCTTGGAATTGATGGCAACACCATATGATATCACCTGAATAACACATGGATTACCAACCAATCCAAAAACTTATCTGTTCATCAAAAAATTCTTTATAATATCCTTAGCTTCATTCTGATTTAGAATCCTATAAGCCTCACTTTTGTGATTGTCAGAAGTATTTAGATCTCCCTCTATCCTGATCTTTCATTTCAGTTCATCACCCTTACTTTTCAGTGTCATGTGTTATCATATTATTTCATGTCCCTCTTTGAAAAAAATGCCAAAGCAGCAACTAAAACATACATCCATCAGATGTAGATAATATTTGTGTAGCTTAGTGTTTTCTCCCTCTATCATCTTGCTTATGACTAAATCCTTGTCTTTGCTCCTTTTCACAACTCTAGGCTAGCCCTAAAGTGTGACAATCTTCTGCATCAATTTGTCAAATATTCTGTTGTAGCATATTTGATGCAGTGCTCCTAGCTTGACTAGGCAACCTCAATTAGGGGAAGGACCCCTAATTGATTTCTCAAATACTCATGAGCTTCTCTGGGTAAAGCTTTAGTGAATATGTCTGCTAGTTGTTCTTTTGTATTCACATATTCCATTTGGACTTCTTTATCTTGTACTAATTCTCTCAAGTAGTGATACTTGATTGCTATGTGCTTGGTCTTAGTGTGCATCATTGGATTCTTAGAAATATTGATAGCACTTGTGTTGTCACAGAAAATAAACACAGGTTCAGTAATTTCTTCTTCATGCCTATCAACAATTGTTTTATCCATACCAAATTTGAACAGTTTACTACAGTAGCAACATACTCTGCCTCGACAGTAGATTGGGAAACGCAATTTTGTTTCTTGCTCATCCAGGAGACTAATCTCTGTCCAAGAAAGAAAGCTCCACCACTAGTACTCTTTCTGTCATCTACATTTCCTGCCCAATCAACATCTGTATAAACTCTGAGTTCAAATTTGTCATCCTTCTTATAATATAGACCATAGTCAGTAGTTCCTTTCAAGTATCTCATACTTTTTTTCATAGCCATCATGTGTGTTTCCTTAGGATTGGTAGAGAATCTTACCACAATCCCAATAGTTATTGCAATATCTGGTCTACTATGCACAACATACTACAATTTTCCAATCACGGATCTGTACAATGTCTGATTCACTTCTATAGCATCATCATTCTTAGATAACTTTTGTCAAGTAACCATAGGAGTACTTACTGGTTTAGCTTCTTCCATCCCAAAAGTTTTCAGTATTTCATTAACATACTTAGACTGTGTAATGAAAATTCCATTCTTTCTTTGATATACTTGTAAACCAACAGAATTTGATCTCACCAAACATGCTCATTTCAAATTCAGTTTGCATTTCATTTGAAAATCTTTTACACAATGCATCTTGTCCACCAAAAATAATGTCATCCACAAATTTTTTTGCCAACAGGATACCTTTACCTTCTTCATCCTTCATGTACAGATTGCTTTTGTCATTTGTTCTTGAAAATCCAATTTGTATCAAGTAGTTGTGCAACCTCTCATACCATGCTTTGGGAGCTTGTTTCAATCCATATAGTGCTTTGTTCAGTTTGCACACCATGTGTCTTATGTTTGGATAAATAAAACCTTCTGGCTGTTCTATGTAAACTTCTTCTTCTAGTATACCATTCAAAAATACAGACTTGACATCCATTTGATATACCTTGAAATCTTTATAAGCAACATATGCAAGCATAGTTCTTACTCCTTCCAATCTAGCTATAGGGGAAAATGTCTCCATATAATCTATTCCTTCTTCTTGTGCGTAGCCTATGCATACCAACCTAGCTTTGTTCCTAATTATTTCACTATTTTCATTCATCTTATTCCAGAACACCCACTTTGTTCCTATAACATTTTTGTTTTTCGGTCTCAACACCAGAGTCCAAGTATCATTCTTCCCAATCTGGTCAATCTCTTCATTCATTGCTTGTATCCAGTCTTCATTCTCCAATGCTTCTCTAATTGACTTGGGTTCAAATTCACACAGTAGGCATGATGGATCCTTAGTCTTAATTCTTGTCTAAATTCTAGTATTATTGTCTCCAATTATCCGTTTAGGCTTGTGATGTCTTCTTACATATTTTTCCAAAATAGGTTAAGCTCTTCTCTCCTCTATTTCATCAGGTTCCCCAACAAGATTGTCAGATTCAGCTTCTGAATGCTCGGAAACCTCTTCCTGATACTCAGCAACATTTTCTGGTAGCTCGACATGTTCTTGTAGCTCGACATGTTCTTGTTCTCTTTCGGCACTATTTTCCTGATGCTCGACAACATCTGTCTATCACTCGACATTGCTTACCCAAGAGTCAGCATCAGGTGCAAGTCTTTTACTTGCCTCTTCTTCTTCCTCAATGTACACAAAAGATCTATAATCTTCTAGTTCTCTTTTGTTGTCAGCTTCATTTCTTTCTTTCTTCATCTGTACCCAGTTAAGAGTGTAAACAATAGTGCATATAGCTTCTTTCCAGTATTTCTGTGCCACATTCTTTCCAATCAACAATGTCCTTGCACAATCCAAGATAGATCTATTTCTTCTTTCTGCTATACCATTCTATGGAGGTGTTCTATGTGTAGACATCTATCTTTTAATTCCTCTATCATTGCAAAACAGATTGAATTCATTTGATGTAAATTTTCCACCTCAATCAGATCTAAGACATTTTAGGTTCCTACCTGTCTCCTTCTCAACCTTAGCCAAATACCACTTAAAGGATTGAAAAGCTTCAAATTTTTCTTTTAGAAACATTAAATGCATCATCCTAGTATGATCATCAACAAATAAGATAAAGTATCTAGCACCATAGTAACTTTGTACACCCATAGGTCCACAAAGGTCAGTATGAACCAAATCTAAAATGTTTTCAGAAGTAAAGGATTTGCTCTTAAAACTTGACTTTGTTATCTTTCCTAACTAACATTCCTTGCACATCACATTCTCAGGTTTCTTCAATCTAGGTAGACCTCTTACCTTTTTCTTCTTACTTATCTCTACCAGATTGTCAAAGTTAACCTGACATAGCCTTTTATGCCATAACCAAATATCATCAAGTTGTGCAATTAAACATGTTTCTTCAGATAGGTCAAGATAGAACAAATTACCTCTAGTCTGATCTCCACTTCCAATTATTTCTCCAGTAGCATCAAATATTTTAGCTTGCTTGTGATGAAATTCCACTCGGTAACTAGTTTTGTTAAGTTGAGCAACACTTAACAAATTATAATTAAGACCTTCAACCCAATATGCATTTTCACAAGATATCTTATTAGTCAGTTTAATCAAACCTTTTCCTCTAACAGGACATGGTGCATCATTACCAAATTTTACACTTTTACCTCTGTAATGATGTAAGGTCTCAAACTTATTTTTGTCACCAGTCATGTGATGTGAACAACCACTATCAATAATCCATTTTTCATTCTTGTTCACATAGGATATCAACGCAGTTTTCTCATCCTCATCAGATTCATCTTTCATTGCAACATAGACTACCTGAATTTCAAAATCATAACTATCAGTGATAGTCTCTTCTTCAACAATGTAACAAGATTTCTTACCTTTTCCTTTGTAATCCTTGTTCCTTTGGTAGCTTCTGTCATCTCTTTTGTCTTTGTGTTTTCTTTTTCTTTCATCATCTTTATCCTTCCTGTTAGGATATCTAGTAGCTATATGACCAACTTTATTACATGCAAAACATATAATAGGGAGTTTACCTTTATACTTTCCTTTTCCTCTTCTCAGTCTTCTAGCCATAAGAGCTTCTAGATCTTACAGTTCTTCATCAGAAGTGTCACTGTCACTTTCACTTTCACTTTCACTAATGCATCTTTCTTTTTCTTTCTTTGGCTTATTCAGAACTAGTTGTGACTTGAAAGAAGATTCAACATTACCAATGCTTCCAACAGTGAAATTATCATAGTTAGAGAGTTCAAAAGCAGTCAGCTTACCAACCAAACTTTCCAAAGTAAGCACATTAGCATAGTTGCATCTAGATTCTTGAATAGCTAAGATCTTAATAGCATATATAGGACACAGGGTTCTTAGTACTTTCCCAATTATAGTTTCATCATCAATAACCCCATTTTCTCCTCTAATAGCATTCACAACTTCTTTTATTCTACCACAATATTGTGCAATGTTTTCACCTTCTTGCATTCTCATTTCATCAAACTTACCTCTAAGATTCTCGGCCTTTACTTTCAGTACATTTAAGTCACCACCATATGTCCTTACAAGAGTGTCCCACATCTCCTTAGCAGTTGTGCAATCCTTAATGTCCTCAAATTATGGATAGCTTAGGGCATATGCAATATCTAGCATTACCTGGTTGTGTTCTTGCTTAGCTCTCATTTCTTTGACAGTCAAAGGTGCGACAAGTGAGACATAGCCACTCTTAATGTAGTACTTTGTAGAGTCACCAATACCGGCCAGATGTAGCTTCATCAAGCTTTTCCATGTATGAAAGTTTTCCTTATTCAGCTTCGGTACCTCCTTCTTATACATCCTGATCATTTATTTCAAGCCCCTTTAAACTTTCTTTCTTTAAACACTAATAATAAGCAAAAAAGATTTGATATCAATTGTTAATATGATTTAGAACAACAAAGAGGGGTGGTGAATCAGTTGTTCTCAGGTCCTGATGTATAAAATAAACTTAAAAACTTTTCATTAAATCAGATCCAATAACCAAAACAAACTCGGTCATCACTAATTCAATAATAGAAACATATAACAATGCAGTCCACTACCCAACTGTAACTTAACTTGTAAAACACAAAAATGTTCAAACCAAAACATTCACACAAGTATTAACACCGGGATTTATAGTGGAAACTGTTAGGAATAAGGTGTCTCAACCTTGGATAATTCCTATTCTTATTATTTGTTTTGTAAAATGTATTTCTTGCAAATAATGTTGATGTGTCAGCATCTTGAATTGTGTGTAAGGAGATCATGGCTAAAATGGTTATGACGGATTCCTATGACACGTAAGAGCTCTGTCAGGAAGATTCAATGACAGGTGAAGACATGTGGCAACTAATAAATTTGAGTCCTATTTTCTTGGAGAATGGTAAAACTCTAATACGGTTATCTTTGGGAGTAGCCCTAAAAAGTGAAGCACATGATATAAGCTTTTTTAGGGTTGCGAAGAGATATGATGTGAGTGTATTGTTGGAATGTTTTATGCTACCGTGATTTGTCTTCAAGGGTTTAGAAATCTTCAAAAAGAACTTGCATTGCAAGTGTATTGTAAGCTGTAATAGTTTTGATCAATACATTGTGCAGGTTTTGGAGTGCTAGGGTTTTTACCGAAAGGTTTCCCCAGGGTATATCATTGTGTCTTTCTCTATTTTTTTGTATGTATGGTATCTGGTTGCAATATCTTTTGTAAAGTAGTTAACGAATCTGAAATTGTAAGGATTTAAAAGAATTTGCACAATACTCTCCTATAGAGATTAGCGTAGGAAGCCGTTTCCGCACCTGAGTTTCCTTATAGAAACCCAATGTGGGAGAAACCACTTTGTAACATGCTACTATTATTTTCACTCTTCTGAAGTGAACTTGGTAAAAAGCCAACCTTGTCAAAGGTTACAATACACACTGTCAGGTGTGACCTAGTTAAAGGATGTCAATCACCCTATTAAATGTGAGCCTTGTCATAGGACTTACATACACTCCATTAGAATGCAACCTTGTTGAAAAGATTTAACATATGACTGTTAGGTCAACCTCTGTTAAAAAGATTTTGACTATTACAATGGTTAGAAAGTAGCAGCAATATTTATCTGAAAAATTTACAACTCACTTTTCAAATATCAGATCTGATTCCATAAACTAATGCTAGTTTAATGACTTTGAAACTTTTCCATCTCCATCTCTAATCTTCTTGGAAATTTTCTTTAAGAAACCACCACAATTCTCCTTCAACCTTTTCTGCTTATATAGTCAATAAAACTTTTCTAATCTTCCAGCATTCTCTTTTTCACCCATGCACATACATATCCAATGCTTAGGTTCCCTTAATACTTTCCTCAATTAGGTTAACTCATCTTATGCCACTTAATCTCATTCATAGATCTTAGGGTTAGGTCACATTCATTGAATCTACTTGCTTCATGTTCTTCAGCTTCATTTCTAGAATCATCTCAAATCTCTTAAAGATTTACCATAAAATGTTTTACAGTGCATTTAATGCTTTCAAACAATCAATAAATAAAGTCAACATGTTTTACATAATCCAATCATTCAACAATGTTGGCTCCAAAACTAAATTCTCTTCAAATATAAAAATGTTGATGCTCGGTCAATACTGTGATCAACTATTCGGTCTTCATGTAGAAAGCTCGGTCATTACTAGAAATGTTTCCTCAGCTTATACTATCTTCCTCGGCAATTAATTGTTGTTCGGTCGACACTGAAATTTTTTTTGGCATACACTGACTCGGTCGACACTAACATTACTCGGCTTAAACATGATTTCTTCATTTTTGCTCGGTCAAGCCTACCTGTTTAGTCTTCAGTCTTAGGGTATGTGCAGGATTATGAGGGGCCAAACTATGCCCTTAAGTGGCAATGAAAAATCAGACAATCAGGATTAGTCAACTTGGCGTGAAAAAATGAACTAGTTATCAACCTAATATCAAAAATTTGTAAGAATATAATTTGTAGGAAATTGAATGTAGTTTCTAAACTACTAAGCCTTTTCTGAAAAAAAATTAATATGATTGGTAAAAAGTATAGATTGCAATGTAGCACTACAAACATTTCAGAAAAAAAATAAAAAGTACATGTATCTCTGACCACCCTAATCAAAAGCAAATGATAATTTTTTTTTATAATATTCTATATATAAGTAGCTGACTCATGCCCGGATGTGACGGATATTTTTTGGTATTTTTATTCCAATCAGATAATTAATTATGATTTTTTTTCTACAGCGCTTTCAGAATTTAAAAACTCTCATGTCTGACCACCTTAACTCATTAAAAACTTATCATAATTCAATTTTTTTAAATTTTTTCTTATACTAGATGAAGCATAGAATGTGACGCATCTTTCGGATTTCAAAAATGTTATACCATTTGAAAGATATAGTCATTTTTCAATCAGTATCTAAATCAGCACTTTAGAGGTAGCTCGATTAGAAAATAACTAATAATTACTTAACAAATTCAAAATTTGACAACAATTATATTGATAGAAAGCTGATAATCTCCTTAAGATACCCTTTTCGTTTTATCAAATTTGGGTGAAAAAAAAGTCGTTAGCTACATGGTCGAAGTCTAGAATTGAGAGAAATAGAAGAAAAACACGTTTTTGTGACACTTGAAGAGTTGACCAGGTAGGTTTGGTGCACAGACCAATACCGAGCCTAATCAGGCACCCGATATTTTCAAGTACATGAATCTGGCGGCAGAATTTCAAATTTTTGCTTTGCCTCCACTTTCTCTAATTTCTAATTTCAAAATTTGGTTCCACTTTATCAATTATAGTTATATAATTGATAGTTATATATTTGATATATATTTGATAGTTATTAGTTATATATTAAATATTATATAATATCAATTATATATTAATTGTTATATATTAGTTATATATTAAATATTATATAATATGAATTATATATTAAATGTTATATTTAATATTATTTAATATATATTAATATTAAAAACTATATATTAGATTATATATTATATATAATATTATATATTATATATTAAATATTATATAATATACATTTTACATTTTAAATATTATTTAATATGATTAAGAGCACGAGCATGAGTCCCTACAGTGGCATAGTAGTGCCTTTTACAGGTGCCAAAAACCCTAGCTAGGTAGAAATGGAGGCTTTGAAGAATAGTTCACTGGAGGCGGATTATAGAAGCAAAGGGCAAGAGAATCACTCTGTTTCCACCACTTGTGGCTATGAAATGGTATCTTTCCCTGCTTTTTCAACCAAAATGCTAAATTCTAAAGGTTCTCAAAATAGATTATAGTCATGCCAGACAATTGTACCACGCCTATTGATAATCCGGTAGCTGAACAGAGTCATTGGGAGGTTAAACAAGAACAACCGGATGGATCTTTGAACCAGTTGAAGATTATGGAGAGCAGGGAAGGGTTTGGTCAAATGAGCAGTTTTACTAGAAATGATGCACGTGTCATAGAACTGACCGCATTAATAAATTTAAAGAAGAGATTAGTGGTGACATGACATTATGAGGAAAGCCTTGCCGTTTTGATGGTGCCCCCCCCACCCCCCCGCGATATTATGAAGAATGTCTTACCGCTTCAATGTCAGCACCACCTCTATCTCAGACTTTCGCCATTGCTTCTCATCAATACTCTGAAATATGGCAGGGATTGCGGGCACATTATTACCCCTGGGGATTGGGATTGAGATATCACATGTTAGGACCCCTAGGGAGTCCCCATGACCCCTTATGACACATTGGAATGCTCAAATGTGTCTTAAGAGGTCTTAGGACCCCTTCAAACACACCTGAACATTCCAATGTGTCAAAAGGGGTTATTGGGACTCCCTAGGGGTTCTATTATGTCTTATCACGCGTTAGGACCGCTAGGGAGTCCCCATGACCACTTTTGACACATTGGAATGCTCAAGTGTGTCTTAAGGGGTCCTACGACCCCTTAAGACACACTTGAGCATTCCAATGTGTCAAAAGGGGTCATGGGGACTCGCTAGGGGTCCTAGTATGCCTTATCACGTGTTAAGATCCATAGGGAGTCCCCATGACCCCTTATGACACATTGGAAAACTCAAGTGTGTCTTAAGGGGTCCTACGACCCCTTAAGACACACTTGAGCATTCCAATGTGTCAAAAGTGGTCATGGGGACTCCCTAGGGGTCCTAGTATGCCTTATCACGTGTTAAGATCCATAGGGAGTCCCCATGACCCCTTATGACACATTGGAAAACTCAAGTGTATCTTAAAGGGTCCTACGACCCCTTAAGACACACTTGAGCGTTCCAATGTGTCAAAAGGGGTCATTGGGACTCCCTAGGGGTCCTAGTATGTCTTATCACGCGTTAGGACCCCTAGAGAGTCCTCGTGACCCCTTTTGACACATTGGAATCCTCAAGTGTGTCTTAAAAGGTCCTATGACCCCTTAAGACACACTTGAGTGTTTCAATGTGTCAAAAGGGGTCATTGAGATTCCCTAGGGGTCCCAGTACGCCTTATCACGTGTTAGAATCCATAAAGAGTCCCCATGAACCCTTTTGACACATTTCAATGTTGTAGTGTGTCTTAAGGGGTCTTAGGACCCCTTAAGACACAATTGAGCATTCCAATGTGTCAAAAGGGATCATGGGAACACCCTAGGTGTTCTAATGCATGATAAGGCGTACTAGGACCCCTAGGCAGTCCCCATGACCCCTTTTGACACATTAGAATGTTCAAGTATGTCTTAAGGGGTATTAGGACCCCTTAAGACACACTTGAGCATTCTAATGCATCAAAAGGGGTCATGGGGACTCCCTAGGTGTCCTAATGCACATTAGGACACCTAGGGAGTCCCCATGACCCCTTTTGATGCATTAGAATGCTCAAGTGTGTCTTAAGGGGTTCTAATACCCCTTAAGACACACTTGAACATACCAATGTGTCAAAAGGGGTCATGGAGACTCTCTAGGGGTCCTAACGTGTGATAAGGCATACTAGGACCCCTAAGGAGTCCCCATGACCCCTTTTGACACATTAGAATGCTCAAGTGTGTCTTAAGGGATCCTAATACCTCTTAAGACACACTTGAGCATTCTAATGTGTCAAAAGGGGTTCTGGGGACTCCTTAGGGGTACTAGTACACCTTATCATGCATTAGGGCACCTAGAGAGTCCCTGGGTATGTGCAGGATCATGAGGGGCCAAACTATGCCCTTAAGTGGCAATGAAAAATCAGACAATCAGGATTAGTCAACTTGGCATGAAAAAATGAACTAGTTATCAACCTAATATCAAAAAGTTGTAAGAAAATAATTTGTAGGAAATTGAATGTAGTTTCTAAACTACTAAGCCTTTTTTGAAAAAAAATTATTATGATTGGTAAAAAGTATAGATTGCAATGCAGTACTACAAACATTTCAGCAAAAAAATAAGAAGTACGTGTATGTCTGACCACCCTAATCAAAAGCAAATGATAATATTTTTTTATAATATTATATATATAAGTAGGTAACTCATGCTCAGATGTGACACATATTTTTTTGTTATTTTTATTCTAAACAAATAATTAATTATGATTTTTTTGCTACAGCGCTTTCAGAATTTAAAAACTCTCGTGTCTGACCACCTTAACTCATTGGAAACTTATCATAATTCAATTTTTTTAAAATTTTTTCTTAAACTAGATGAAGCATAGAATGTGACACATCTTTCGGATTTCAAAAATGTTATACGGTTTGAAAGTTATAGCTATTTTTCCATCAGTATGTCAATCAGGACTTTAAACGTAAGTGAACTAGAAAATAACTAATAAATACTTAACGAATTCAAAATCTGACAGCACTTATATCGATGGAAATCTGACAATCATCTGAAGAAACCCTTTTCATTTTATCGAAATCGGGTGGAAAAAAAGTCATCAACCTAATGGTTGAAGTGTTGACATAAGAAAAATAGAGAAAAAACATGTTTTTTGCACACCTTCAGCGTTGACCATGGAGCTTTGGTTTCCAAAGCTATTACCCGATTTTACTTTAATTTCAAATTTGAAAAGTTTCCCCCTCCCACTCTTTTTTTATTTCCCTTTAATTTTGATGTTTTTTTCTTTCACCCCGACAATGAATAATTTATATATTTTATATTTAGGTTTTATATTTTATGTTTTATATTTTATATTATATAGTATATAGTATATATATTATTTATTTATATTATATATTCGATAATATCAATTTAAATGGCCTAAGTATATAGTCTGTTCAGATTTATATTAAATGCAATATTTTTATATTATAATATAAATGTTACATAATATATATATGTATATATTATAAATTATATATTAAATATTGTTGTGTATATAATATAATAAAATATAATATAATGTCTAATATATATAATATATAAAATGAATAGGACATTAATATATTGTATATTTGATAATATATATTAAATGTAATATCTAATATATCTTATAATATATATATTATATATTTAGTCTATTAAATATTGTATTCTTTAAAATATTTTATATATTATTTAAATATTTAATTTAAGTTATAACATATCCTCTCATGAGACAACAGGTCGAATTGGGGTCGCTAGAAGTCTCAAGGGGTAATTAGGGTTTGTGAGGCAACTTCAGATGTACAGTGACCATTTGGAAGGCAATTGGGCATGTCCGAGTACCAATGTACCAAATTTTAATGACTTTTTCCTAGTCCAACTCGAAAAGGGTCCATGGGGTGCTCTCAGGAGACCACATGTCCAAACAGTGTCACTAGGCGTCTTAAGGGGTCATTAGGGCTCGTGAGACAACCTTTGATGCACGGTGACCATTTGGAACACATTAGGACATGTCAGAGGACCTAACTCCACAATTTAGATGAATTTTGATTAGTCAAACTCGAAAAGGGTCCATGGGGTGCTCTTGGGAGACCATTGTGCGATTCGGGGTCGATAGGTGACTTAAGGGGTCATCGGGGTTCCAAATGAAACTTTCAATGAACGGTGATCCTTTGGAACGCATTAGGACATATCAGATGACCTATGCACCAAATTTGGATAAATTTTGCCTAGTAGAACTCGAAAGGGGTCCATGGGGTGCTCTCAGGAGACCACATGTCGAATCGGGGTCGGTACCTGCCTGTTAAGAGGTCATTAGGGTTCCAAATGAAACTTCAATGGAACGGTCACCCTTTGGAACACATTATGATATGTCATAGGACCTATGTACCAAATTTGGATGACTTTTTCCTAGTAAAACTCAAAAGGGGTCCATGGTGTGCTCTCGGGAGACCACATGTCGAGCTAGGGTCGGTAGGCCTATTAAGGGGTCATTAGGGTTCCAAATAAAACTTTGATGGAATGGTGACCCTTTGGAATGCATTAGGACATTTCATAGGACCTACGTACCAAATTTAGATGAGTTTTTCCTATTAGAACTTGAAAGGGGTCCATGGGGTGCTCTCGGGAGACCTCATGTCGAATCGGGGTTGGTAGTCTTGTTAAGGGGGCATTAGGGTTTGAAATGAAACTTTGATGGAACGGTGACCTTTTGGAATGCATTAGGACATGTAAGAGGACCTAATTCCATGATTCATATGACTTTTTCCCAAAATAACTCGAAAGGGGTCCATGGGTTGCTCTCGGGAGACCTCATGTCGAATCGGGGTCGGTAGGCCTATTAAGGGGTCATTGGGGTTAAAAATGCAACTTCGATGGAGCAGTGACCCTTTTGAATGCATTAGAACATGTCATAGGAACTACGTACCAAATTTGGATGACTTTTGCCTAGTACAACTCGTAAGGGGTCCATGGGGTGCTCTCGGGAGACCACATGTCGAATCGGGGTGGATTGGCCTGTTAACGGGTCATTAGGGTTCGAAATGCAACTTCGATGGAATAGTGACCCTTTGGAATGTATTAAGACATGTCATAGGACCTACATACCAAATTTGGATGACTTTTCCTAGTAGAACTCGAAAGGGGTCCACGGGGTGCTCTCAAGAGACCTCATGTCGAATCAAGGTCGGTAGGCCTGTTATGGGGTCATTAGGGTTCCAAATGCAACTTTGATGGAATGGTGAGCCTTTGAAACACATTAGGACATATCATACGACCTATGTACAAAATTTGGATGACTTTTCCCTAGTAGAACTTGAAAGGGGTCCATGGGGTGCTCTCAGAAGACCTCATGTCGAATCGGGGTCGATAGGCCTATTAAGGGGTCATTAGGGTTTGAAATGCAACTTCGATGGAATGGTGACCCTTTGGAATGCATTAGGACATGTTAGAAGACCTATGTACCAAATTTGGATGGCTTTTTCCAAGTATAACTCGAAAGTGGTCTATGGGGTGCTCTCGGGAGACCACATGTCGAAACGGGGTCGGTAGGCCTATTAAAGGGTCATTAGGGTTCCAAATGCAACTTTGATGGAACGGTGACCATTTGGAATGCATTACAACATGTCATAGGACCTATGTACCAAATTTGGACTAATTTTTCCAAGTATAACTCGAAAGGGGTCCATGGGGTGCTCTCGGGAGACCTCATGTCGAATCAGGGTTGGTAGGCCTGTTAAGGGGTCATTAGGGTTCCAAATGCAACTTTGATAGAAAAATGACCCTTTGGAATGCATTAGGACATGTCAAAGGACCTATGTACCAAATTTGGATGACATTTCCCTAGTAAAACTCGAAAGGGGTCCATGGGGTGCTCTCGGGAGACCACATGTCGAATCGGGGTCGGTAGGCCTGTGAAGGTGTCATCCAAATGAAACTTCGATGGAATAGTGACCCTTTGGAACACATTAGGACATGTCATAGGACCTATGTACCAAATTTGGATGACTTTTTCCTACTATATCTCGTAAGGGGTCCATGGGCTGCTCTCAGGAGACCACATGTCGAAACAGGGTCGTTAGGCCTATTAAGGGGTCAATAGGGTTTGAAATGCAACTTCGATGGAACAGTGACCCATTATAACACATTAGAATGTGTCATAGGACCTATTTACCAAATTTGGATGACTTTTCCCTAGTAGAACTAAAAAGGGGTTAATGGGGTGCTCTCGGGAGACTACATGTCAAAACGGGGCCGATAGGCTTGTTAAGGGCTCAATAGCGTTCGAAATACAACTTTGATGGAATGGTGACCCTTTAGAACACATTAGGAAATGTCAAAGGACCTAATTCCATGATTTAGATGACTTTTTCCTAGTAGAACTCGAAAGGGGTCCATGGGGTGCTCTTGGGAGACCACATGTCAAATTGGGGTCGGTAGGCCTGTTAAGGGGTTATTAGGGTTCCAAATGCAACTTCGATGGAATAGGGACCCTTTTCAATTCATTAGGATATGTTAGATGACCTACATACTAAATTTGGATGACTTTTGCCTAGTAGAACTCAAAAGGGGTCCATGGGGTGCTCTCGGGACACCACATGTCGAATCGGGGTCGATAGGCCTGTTAAGGAGTCATTAGGGTTCCAAATGCAACTTCCGTGGAATGGTGACCCTTTGGAACCCATTAGGACATGTCAGAGGACCTACGTACCAAATTCTCAAGATCTTTGCCTAGTAAAACTCAAAAGGGGTCCATGGGGTGCTCTCAGGACACCACATGTCGAATCAGGATCGACAGGCCTGTTAAGAGGTCACTAGGGTTCCAAATGCAACTTTGATGGAATAGGGACCCTTTGAAATGCATTAGAACATGTCAGAGGACATACATACCAAATTTGGATGACTTTTTCCTAGTAGAACTCGAAAGTGGTTAATGGGGTGGTCTCAGGACACCACATGTCGAATTGGGGTCGGCAGGCCCGTTAAGGGGTCATTAGGGTTTCAAATGAAACTTTGATGGAATGCTGACCCTTTAGAATGCATTAGGACATGTCAGAGGACCCCTTAAGACACACTTGAGCATGATAAGGCGTACTAGGACCCCTAGGGAGTCCCCATGACCCCTTTTGATGCATTGGAATGCTCAAGTATATCTTAAGGGGTCCTACGACTCCTTAAAATAGACTTGAGCATTCCAATGCATCAAAAGTGGTCATGGGGACTCTCTAAGTGTCTTAACGTGTGATAAGGTGTACTAGGACCCCTAGAGAGTCCCCATGACCCCTTTTGACACATTGGAACCGTCAAGTGTGTCCTAAGGGGTCCTATGACCCCTTAGGACACACTTGAGGGTTCCAATGTGTCAAAAGGGGTCATGGGGACTCTCTAGGGGTCCTAACACATGATAAGGCTTACTAAGACCCGTAGGGAGTCTCCATGACCCCTTTCGATACATTGTAATGTTCAAGTGTGTCTTAAGGGGTCTAAGGACCTCTTAAGACACACTTGAGCATTCCAATTTGTCAAAAGGGGTCATGGGGACTCCCTAGGGGTCTTAAGGCATTATAAGGCATACTAGGACCCTTAAGGAGTCCCAATGACCCCTTTGGACCCCTAGGACCCCTTAAGACACACTTGAACATTTCAATGTGTCAAAAGGGGTCATTGGGACTCCCTAGGGGTCTTAAAGCATGATAAGGCATACTAGGACCCCTAGGGAGTCCTCATGACCCTTTTTGACACATTGGAACACTCAAGTGTGTCTTAACGGGTCCTAATACCCCTTAAGACACACTTGAGCATTCCAATGTGTCAAAAGGGGTCATGGGGACTCTCTAGGGGTCCTAACACGTGATAAAACGTACTAGGACCCCTACGGAGTCCCCATGACCCTTTTTGACACATTGGAATGCTCAAGTGTGTCTTAAGGGGTTGTAGGACCCCTTAAGACACACTTGGGCATTCAAATGTGTCAAAAGGGGTCATGGGGACTCCCTAAAGGTCCTAGTATGCATTATCACACCTTAGGACACCTACAGAGTCCCCACAACCCCTTAAGACACTTTGGAATACTCAAGTGTGTCTTAAGGGGTATTAGGACCCCTTAAGACACACTTGAGCATTCCAATATGTTAAAAGGGGTTATGGAGACTCCCTAGGGGTCTTAATACACCTTATCATGCCTTAGGACCCCTTTTGACACATTGAAATGCTCAAGTATGTCTTAAGGGGTCCTAATACGCCTTATCACACGTTAGGACCCCTAGAGAG
This sequence comes from Chamaecyparis obtusa, assembly GCA_027943335.1. Taxonomy (NCBI): domain Eukaryota; kingdom Viridiplantae; phylum Streptophyta; class Pinopsida; order Cupressales; family Cupressaceae; genus Chamaecyparis; species Chamaecyparis obtusa. Next base: position 444,675 of record BSBK01007209.1, on the reverse strand, counting down.
TCTCCATGAACCCTTAAGACACATTGGAGTGCTCAAGTGTGTCTTAAGAGGTTGTACGACCCCTTAAGACACACTTGAGCATTCCAATGTGTCTTAAGGGGTCATGGGGACTCCCTAGGGGTCCTAGTATGTCTTATCATGTGTTAGGACCCCTAGAGAGTCCCCATGACCCCTTAAGATATATTGGAATGCTCAAGTGTGTCTTAAGGGGTCATAGGACCCCTTAAGACACACTTGAGCATTCCAATGTGTCAAAAGGGGTGATGGGGACTCCCTAGGGGTCTTAATACGCCTTATCATGCCTTAGGACCCCTAAGGAGTCCCCAGGACCCCTTTTTACACATTGGAATGCTCAAGTATGTCTTAAGGGGTCCTAATACACCTTATCACACGTTAGGACCCCTAGAGAGTCTCCATGAACCATTAAGACACATTGGAATGCTCAAGTGTGTCTTAAGGAGTCGTACGACCCCTTAAGACACACTTGAGCATTCCAATGTGTCTTAAGGGGTCATTGGGACTCCTTAGGGGTCCTAGTACACTTTATCACGTGTTAGGACCCCTACAGAGTCCCCATGACCCCTTAAGACACATTGGAATGCTCAAGTGTATCTTAAGGGGTCATATGACCCCTTAAGACACACTTGAGCATTCCAATGTGTCAAAAGGGGTTATGGGGACTCCCTAGGGGTGATAAGGTGGACTAGGACCCCTAAGGAGTCCCCATGACCCCTTAAGACATATTGGAATGCTCAAGTGTGTCTTAAGGAGTCGTACGACCCCTTAAGACACACTTGAGCATTCCAATGTGTCTTAAGGGGTCATGGGGACTCCTTAGGGGTCCTAGTACGTCTTATCACGCGTTAGGACCCCTAGAGAGTCCCCATGACCCCTTAAGACATATTGGAATGCTCAAGTGTATCTTAAGGGGTCATATGACCCCTTAAGACACACTTGAGCATTCCAATGTGTCAAAAAGGGTTATGGGGACTCCCTAGGGGTCTTAATATGCCTTATCATGCCTTAGGACCCCTAAGGAGTCCCTAGGACCCCTTTTGACACATTGGAATGCTCAAGTATGTCTCAAGGGGTCCTAATATGCCTTATCACATGTTAGGGCCCCTAGAGAGTTTCCATGAACCCTTAAGACACATTGGAATGCTCAAGTGTGTCTTAAGGGGTCGTACGACCCCTTAAGACACACTTGAGCATTCCAATGTGTCTTAAGGGGTCATGGGGACTCCCTAGGGGTCCTAGTACACCTTATCACATGTTAGGACTCCTAGAGAGTCCCCATGACCCCTTAAGACACATTTGAATGCTCAAGTATGTCTTAAGGGGTCATAGGACCCCTTAAAACACACTTGAGCATTCTAATGTGTCAAAAGGGGTCATGGGGACTCCCTAGAGGTCCTAGTAAGCCTTATCATGCGTTAGGACTTCTATAGAGTCCCCATGACCCCTTAAGACACATTGGAATTCTCAAGTGTGTCTTAAGAGGTCAGAGGACCCCTTAAGACACACTTGAGCATTCCAATGTGTCTTAAGGGGTCATGGGGACTCTCTAGGGGTCCTAGTATGTCTTAGGACCCCTAGGGAGTCCCCATGACCCCTTTTGACACATTAGAATGCTCAAGTGTGTCTTAAGGGGTATTAGGACCCCTTAAGACACACTTAAGTTTTCCAATGTGTCAAAAAAGGTCATGGGGACTCCCTAGGGGTCCTAGTATGTCTTATCACACATTAGGACCCCTAGGGAGTCCCCATGACCCCTTAAGACACATTGGAATACTAAAGTGTTCCAATGTCTCTTAAGGGGTCATGGGGACTCCCTAGGGCTCCTAGTATGCCTTATCACGCCTTAGGACCCCTAGGGAGTCCCCATGACCCCTTTTGACACATTGGAATGCTCAAGTGTGTCTTAAGGGGTCGTAGGATCTCTTAACACACACTTGAGCATTCCAATGTGTCAAAAGGGGTCATGGGGACTCCCTAAGGGTCCTAGTATGCCTTATCACACCTTAGGACCCCTAGAGATTCTCCATAACCTCTTAAGACACATTTGAGTAGTCTAATGTGTCAAAAGGGGTCATGGGAACTCCCTACGTGTCCTAATACTTGATAAGGCATACTAGGACCCCTAGGGAGTCCCCATGACCCCTTTTGACACATTGGAATTCTCAAGTGTGTCTTAAGGGGTATTAGGACCCCTTAAGACACACTTGAGCATTCCAATGTGTCAAGAGGGGTCATCGAGACTCCCTAGGGGTCGTAGTACACCTTATCATGCATTAGGACCCCTAGAGAGTCTCGATGACCCCTTTTGACACATTGGTACGCTCCAGTGTGTCTTAAGGGGTCCTACCCTAGAGAGTCTCGACGTCAAATAAGGTGTTCTAGGACCCCTTAAGACACACTTGAGCATTCTAATGTGTCAAAAGGGGTGATGGGAACTCCCTACGTGTCCTAATATGTGATAAGGCATGCTAGGACCCCTAGGGAGTCCCCATGACCCCTTTTGATGCATTGGAATGCTCAAGTGTGTCTTAAGGGTTCTTAGGACCCCTTAAGACACACTTGAGCATTCCAATGCATCAAAAAGACCCTTTAAGACACACTTGAGCATTCCAATGTGTCAAAAGGGTTGATGGGGACTCCCTAGGTGTCCTAATGCGCATTAGGACACCCAGGGAGTCCCCATGACCCCTTTCAACACATTGGAATGGTCAAGTGTTTCTTAAGGGGTCCTATGACCCCTTAAGACACACTTGAGAATTCCAATGTGTCAAAAGGGGTCATCGAGACTCCCTAGGTTTCCTAACGCGTGATAAGGCATACTAAGAACCTTAGGGAGTCCCGATGACCCCTTTTGACACATTGAAATGTTCCAGTGTGTCTTAAGGGGTCCTACGACCCCTTAAGACACACTTGAGCTTTTTAATGTGTCAAAAGGGGTCATGGGAACTCCCTAGGTGTCCTAATACGTGATAAGGAGTACTAGGACCCCTAAGGAGTCCCCATGACCATTTTTGACACATTGGAATGCTCAAGTGTGTCTTAAGGGGTATTAGGACCCCATAAGACACACTTGAGCATTCTAATGCGTCAAAAGGGGTCATGGGGACTCCCTAAGCATCCTACAGCATGATAAGGCATACAAGGACACCTAGGGAGTTCCCATGACCCGTTTTGACACATTCAATTGCTCAAGTGTGTCTTAAGGGGTCCTAATACCCCTTAAGACACACTTGAGCATTCTAATGTGTCAGATAAGGTGTACTAGGACCCCCTAGGGAGTCCCCATGACCCCTTTTGATAGATTAGAATGCTCAAGTGTGTCTTAAGGGGTCCTACGACCGCTTAAGACACACTTGAGCGTTCCAATGTGTCTAAAGTGATCATGGGGACTCTTTAGGGGTCCTAAGGCATGATAAGGCATACTATGACCCTTAGGGAGTCTCCATGACCCCTTTTGATGCATTAGAATGCTCAAGTGTGTCCTAAGGGGTCCTACAACCCCTTAAGACACACTTGAGCATTCCAATGTGTCTTAAGGGTTCATGAGGACTCTCTAGGTGTCCTAATGCATGATAAGGGGTACTAGTACCCCTTGGGAGTCCCTAGAACCCCTTTTGACACATTAGAATGCTCAAGTGTGTCTTAAGTGGTATTAGAATCCTAGGACCGCTTAGGACACACTTGAGCATTCCAATGGACCCCTAGGGAGTCTCTCTCTACCTCCAGTGAACTATTCTTCAAAGCTTCCATTTCTGCGTAGCTAGGGTTTACGACACCTATAAAAGGCACATTTAATACAAAGATTTAGCCGACGTCCTTTAAAGACCTAAAAGAAATGAGAAAAAAATTTAGGCCAAAAATACATACCACATTTCTATATGTAGTACCGTAAGCTTGAACAATCCAGCTGGCTTCCTTTGCTAAGGCACGAAGAAGTTCATTAATGTATGCTCTAGGAGGAAGATTATAATTTCCATATTTCTGCAAGAGTTTCTCCTTAATTTGTAATATTATATATAATATATTAGTATACATTAGTATATGTATTATCTATATATATATATATATATATATATATGTATGTATGTATGTATGTATGTATGTATGTATGTATCTATATATATATATATATATTATATACATGTTAGTATATATTATACATTAGTATATATATAATATATTATATATATTAGTATATTTAATACATTAATATATATAATACATTAGTCTATTATAATACATTAGTACATATATAATATACATTATATATATCATATGCCTCTTTTTTATAGATATATTATATACATAAATATATGTAAAAGTTCAATTGTTTTCATTTGCTCCTGCCGATTTTTCATTGGTAGGAGAATATCGGGTACCCGATTTTTCCCAAGCAATATTTGACCAAAATATTCCCTGTCCCCCTAGAGCAGACAATCACGGGATTTTATACTTTTTTCACGTGTTGCAAAACAAAAAACATGATTTGGGGCCCATTGTTTGATTTTTGTCGACTTGTGGTCTCACCATGGGAAGCACCAGTCGTCGAAAGGCTAAACGCAAGAGGAAGCTAACAGATGACGAAATTCAGGCATATAGGGAAAAAGATAAGGAAAATCACCGAAGAAGGAGAGAAGGTATGTTAAACATTAATCAAGGTGACCCCGTAAATTTAGTTGTAAGTGAAGAGGATGTTCAATTTGAAAATGCACAGATGGAGATTGAAAATGTAGACTTTGGGAACGAAAATGTTGCACAAGAACCACATGAATGTTATACATCTCCAAATTATATGCGAAATGAAGTCCCTTGCAATAAAGATAATCAATCTTCAAATTTGGGGCTTTCAAGAACACCTTAATGGTTAATTGAAATTGAGGAGAACATTATGAATAATTGGGAAGGAAAGAGGTCACATAGAACCATTAGGTTGTGCGCTTCAAGACTTTATGATCAATTTTTTCGAAACAAGACATTGGTTGAGAAATGTCAATTTTTTGTGCAGTTGTTAAAGATGCAAAAGATGAGACCTGTGCTTGTGAAATTGAAGATTTGTGTGAACAAGAAAATGGAGAGAAATGCCATTGTTGTGAAGAATCTTTTCAATGCTCTCAATAGCATTGGGAAGACTAGCAGAGAAAAAGACAAGAGAGTTGCTCGGAGGGTTATTACAACCTCCTTAGTAAGTCATCAGTTGAAAAAGGATCGTTTGATGAGACAAACTTGTGTTGACTTCAATATAGACCGTAAAACTTTGGGTAGAGCACTTGCAAGAAGAGAAGGACTTGATGATCCCCTTCAAATTGATACATGGGCTTATGGTGGGAGACTTCCACGTTTTGATAAGAAGCTAATAGATGTTGTCAAGGATGAAATTCAACAATTTTGGGATGCCAACTCAAGAGTGTCACCAAATGTGAAGGATGTCTTGAAGTTGAGAGTTGGCAATCGAGACTGCACTCCACATCCTAAACATTATGTGGAGGTAAGTCAAACAATGTTGTATAAAAAAATTTGTGAGACACATCCAACATTGAAAATATCACAAAGGTCTTTCCGTGAAGCCATTTTATTGTGTACCCCTTAAGATTTGAAATACATGTTGTTGCAAATATCATGTTGAGTTTTCAAAGCATCATGAATTATTACGGTCCATTCGTTCTACTTTGCATACTAATGAAATGCTAGAGGATTGTGGTGCAAGTGGTCTTCCCAAATCATCAAGAGACTTGCTAGATCAATTTTTATGTCAAAGAGATGGTTGTTTATTTTATAAAAAAGATTGCTTAAATGCCAAGTGCTCAGAATGTGGTGGGTTGTCCAAGTTTAGAACATGTTTTCATGAGGGTTTGGAACACAATTTTGAAAAGACACTCGTCCAAAAAAAGGTATATGAAACAGTGAAATATACATTGAAGAGTGGAGGTGAAGGCTCTAGATGTGAGTTAGTTGCAAATGAATACAATGTTGCTGATTTTATCTCAGATTTCAAGACAAAATTTTTTTACAAGTATGCAAGGCATAGTCACAGGTCTCAATGGTTGGATCAACAATTTAGGACATGTAAGGACACTTTCCCCATTGGAACTATTATATCCATTGTAGACTTTGCGGAGAACTATACATTGCAGCCCCAAAATAAGACTCAAGCTCAATATTACAATTTGATTCAGGTTGCTATTTTTGTACACATCACATATAGACATTCCCCTGATAGCACAAAAGATGAGCGAAAGATAATCAGAGAGTACCATTTTTATATGAGTGACGACAGGTCTCACTCTCATGAGTTTGTTCAACATTGTTTCTAGAACTATTTTGACTTCTTGCAGGAAAATGGTATTGCTATGGATAGGCATCTCATTTGGTCGGATAATTACACTGGTCAATTTAAGAATGCCAGAATGTTTTATTGGTTGTGTAGAATGCATGTGGAGAGAGGTGTACCTCATATTTGGATTTTTTTTGAGTCAGGGCATGGGAAAGGGGAGCATGACGGAGCAGGTGAGTGTGTGAAGAGAGCTCTAGTTAAGGAGCAATTGAGGATTTCAAGTGCTATACTTCTTGATGCTCATTCTATTATTGATTGGTGTACTTTAGCATTGTCACAGGGGGGGACTCTTGATACTACAGTGCGTAGATTCTTTTGGTTGGTTGAGGAGGGAACTATAGGAGATAGATTGGATTGTCAAATAGTGAAAGACTCTTCAAAAATGCATTCATTCCGAAGCTCCAATAGTAGTACATGGACCATTTGGACACGAGAGTTGGCTTGTTTTTGCCCCATGTGTTTTCAGTATGATTGGGATCATTGCGAGTCAAGTGAGTGGGTGGATACATGGGTTCCATAGTATCTGACTCCTTTATCTTTGACACTCTCTATAAGAAATGATGACATGGACACTTTAGTTGACTATGACCATCTTTCAGATCTTTTGAAGCCAGGAGATGTTTTTGCATTGGTTGCACCATAGGGGAATGATGAGAGGTCAGATTATTGGTTAGCATGTTGTGTACAAGGTAAACAAAAGCTTGTACAACCGATGATAGATGGTGATGGGTTCACATATCCTACTGGTTCAGTTGTTGTTGTGGGAATATGGTTGCGAACATACATGATTAGAAATAATGGAGTTCCCACATTTGAAGACTATGAGAAGCACAAAACTATTCTGATGTATTCACACCTTGTTATAGCAACAAATGTCAAGTTGTCAAAGCATCATGGAAGACCAAAGACAAAATAACTTTGGACTATTACTACTGCTGATCATGGAGCACTATTGGAGACCCTGAAACAAAGAGATGACCCTTCAGGAACACTTGACTAGGTAATAAGTTAACTTAGTGCATTATTTTCTAAGTTTGTTAAGCTTAATTTCAATACATTGATTTGACTTTTCTTAGATTGTATTTTGAGTCAATAAACTTGGTTTTGTATGTGGAATGTAACTTGTGTAGGAGCACCTATAAAGACACCTACGGTCACCATGGATCCAATCAGAGATAGAAGGACAAAAGGATCCTTAATGGTTAATTGAGATCTTTTGAAGCCTATAATGGCAATTTGTAACAATTAATTTTATTTAAAAGTTAAATGTCCTTAAACTCTTCATAAGGACTTATGACCAAAATCATGTATGGGTGGCCAATAGTGCCAAGAAGAGATATTACATGTCATCTACTTATGTCATTTGCATCGTTTGAATTCTTACATGTTTGATTGTTGTTTGTAATGATTTAAGGATATTATTTTTTATCATTTCAAAAAATCTATAAAAGTTAAACCTCAAACATAATAAGCTCTACAGTTCAAATTTAACAAGCTTAATCATGATTAATTTCACAGTTCAAATTTCAAACATACCACTAACAGTCAGTTGAAAGTGGCTCGTATCTCAGACCTCGTGAGAGGTATTGACAAAATATCAGGTGCTATAGGATCATGTTTTTGAGGTCTACAATAACCTCTCTCAGTTTTGGGTGATTCGACTTCGTTTGCATTTGGCAAGGCGATCTCAGTCGATGCCAAAACTTGCAGTGAGGGTCAGTTGAAAGTGGCTCCGCAGCGTATCTTTCAAACCGTCTAACCTGGCATCGAACTGTCTACTCCATCAGCTCCGGTTGGCCAGGAAAACACTAATGACAACACCATTCTGCCCACAGAGTCATCGGAATGCTCGCGACCACGCTCGACCCAAGTGACCCCAAGGTGCATTAAGCACGATTGGGCCGCGATCTTCTGGGGCTCGTATCTTAGACCTTGTGAGAGCTATTGACAAACTGTTAGGTGTTACAAGATCATGTTTTTGAGGTCTAAAATAACCTCTCTTAGCTTTGGGTGATTTGACGTCGTTTGCATTTGGCAAGGTGATCTCAGTCAATGCCAAAACTTGCAGTGAGGGTCAATTGAAAGTGGCTCAGCAGCGTATCTTTCAAACTGTCTAACCTGGCATTGAATCATCTTCTCCATTTGCTTTGGTTGGCTGGGTAAACACTAGTGACAACCCCATTCTCCCCACAGAGTCACCGGAACGCTCATGACCACACTCGACCCAAGTGACCCCAAGGTGCACTAAGCATGATTGGGAAGTGATCTTCTGGGGCTCATATCTTGGACCTCGTGAGAGGTATCAACAAACTGTTAGGTGTTATAGGATCATATTTTTGAGGTCTACAATAACCTCTCTCAGTTTTGGGCGATTCGACTTCGTTTGCATTTGGCAAGGCAATCTCAGTCGATGCCAAAACTTGTAGTGAGGGTCAGTTGAAAGTGGCTCAACAGTGTATCTTTCAAACCATCTAACCTGGAATCAAACCATCTACTCCATCAGCTCTGGTTGGCTAGATAAACACCAATGACACTCCCGTTCTACCCACAAAGTCACCGGAATGCTCGCGACCACACTTGACCCAAGTGACCCCAAGGTGCACTAAGCATGATTGGGCAGCGATCTTCTGGGGCTCGTATCTCGGACCTCGTGAGAGCTATTGACAAAATATTAGGTGTTATAGGATCATGTTTTTGAGGTCTAAAATAACCTCTCTCAATTTTGGGCGATTCGACTTCCTTTGCATTTGGCAAGGTGATCTCAGTCGATGCCAAAACTTGCAGTGAGGGTCAGTTGAAAGTGGCTCAGCAACGTATCTTTCAAACCATCTGACTTGGCATCGAATCATCTGCTCCATTGGCTCTGGTTGGCTAGGTAAATGCTAGTGACAACCCCATTTTTCCCACAGATTCACCAGAACGCTCGCGACCACGCTCGACCCAAGTGACCCTAAGGTGCACTAAGCACAATTGGGCAGCAATCTTTTGGGGCTCGTATCTCAGACCTCGTGAGAGCTATCAACAAACTGTTAGGTGCTACGAGATCATGTTTTCAAGGTCTACAATAACCTCTCTTAGTTTTGGGCGATTCGACTTCGTTTGCATTTGGCAAGGCGATCTCAGTCGATGCCAAAACTTGCAGTGAGGGTCAATTGAAAGTGGCTCAGCAGCATATCTTTCAAACCTTCTGACCTGGCATCGAATCATCTTCACCATTGGCTTTGGTTGGCCAGGTAAACACCAGTGACAACCCCATTTTTCCCATAGAGTCACCGGAATGCTCATGACCATGCTCGACCCAAGTGACCCCAAGGTGCACTAAGCACAATTGGGCAGCGATCTTCTAGGGCTCGTATCTTGGACCTCGTGAGAGGTATCAAAAAAATGTCAGGTGCTACGAGATCATGTTTTTGAGGTCTACAATAACCTCTCTCAATTTTGGGCGATTCGACTTCATTTGCATTTGGCAAGGTGATCTCAGTTGATACCAAAACTTGCAGTGAGGGTTAGTTGAAAGTGGCTCAGTAGCATATCTTTCAAACCGTCTGACCTAGCATCAAACCGTCTACTCCATTGGCTCTAGTTGGCTGGGTAAACGCTAATGAAAACCCCATTCTGCCCATAGAGTCACCGGAACGCTCGCGACCACACTTGACCCAAGTGACCCCAAGGTGCACTAAGCATGATTGGGAAATGATCTTCTAGGGCTCATATCTTGGACCTTGTGAGAGGTATCAAAAAACTATCAGGTGTTAAAAGATCATGTTTTCAAGGTCTACAATAACCTCTCTCAGTTTTGGGCGATTCACCTTCATTTGCATTTGGCAAGGTGATCTTAGTCGATGCCAAAACTTGCAATCAGGGTCAGTTGAAAGTGGCTTAGCAGCGTATCTTTCAAACCGTCTGACCTAGCATCGAATCATCTACTCCATCAGCTCTGGTTGGCTGGGTAAACACTAGTGACAACCTCATTCTACCCACAGAGTCACCGGAATGCTCACGACCATGCTTGACCCAATTGACCCCAAGGTGCACTAAGCATGATTGGGTAGTGATCTTCTAGGGATCGTATCTTGGACCTCGTGAGAGGTATTGACAAACTGTCAGGTGTTACAAGATCATGTTTTTGAGGTCTACAATTACCTCTCTCAGTTTTGGGCGATTTGACTTCGTTTGCATTTGGCAAGGCAATCTCAGTCGATGCCAAAACTTGCAGTGAGGGTCAATTAAAAGTGGCTCAGCAGTGTATCTTTCAAACCGTCTGACCTGACATCCAACCGTCTGCTCTATCAACTTCGGTTGGCTGGGTAAATGCCAATGACAACCCCATTCTACCCACAGAGTCACCGGAACACTCGCGACCACAATCGACCCAAGTGACCCCAAGGTGCACTAAGCATGATTGGGTAGCGATCTTCTAGGACTCATATCTCAGACCTTGTGAGAGCTATCAACAAACTATCAGGTGCTACATGATCAATTTTTTGAGGTCTACAATAACCTCTCTCAATTTTGGGCGATTAGACTTCCTTTGCATTTGGCAAGGCGATCTCAGTTGATGCCAAAAATTGCAGTCAGGGTCAGTTGAAAGTGGCTCAACAACGTATCTTTCAAACCATGTGACCTAGAATTGAACCATCTGCTCCATTGACTCTAGTTGGCCAGGTAAACATAAGTGACAACCCCATTCTACCCACAGAGTCACCGAAACGCTCGTGACCACGCTCGACCCAATTGACCCCAAGGAACACTAAGCACGATTGGGCTGCGATCTTCTGGGGCTTGTATCTCAGACCTCGTGAGAGCTATCAACAAACTGTTAGGTGCTAGGAGATTATGTTTTTGAGCTCTACAATAACCTCTCCCAGCTTTGGGCAATTCGACTTCGTTTGCATTTGGCAAGGTGATCTTAGTCGATGCCAAAACTTGCAGTCAGGGTCAATTGAAAGTGGCTCAACAGCGTATCTTTCAAACCGTCTGACCTGGCATCGAATCATCTACTCCATTAGCTCTGGTTGGCCGGGGAAATGCTAGTGAAAACCTCATTTTTCCCACAGAGTCACGGAATGGTCGCGACCACACTCGACCCAAGTGACCCCAAGGTGCACTTAGCATGATTGGGCAGCGATCTTCTGGGGCTCGTATCTTGGACCTTGTGAGAGGTATCAACAAAATATTAGGTGTTACAGGATCATGTTTTTGAGGTCTACAATAACCTCTCTCAGTTTTGGGCGATTTGACTTCGTTTGCATTTGGCAAGGCGATCTCAGTTGATGCCAAAATTTGTAGTGAGGGTTAGTTGAAAGTGGCTCAACATCGTATCTTTCAAATCATCTAACCTGGCATCAAATCATCTACTCCATTGGCTCTGGTTGGCCAGGTAAACACCAATGACAACCTCATTTTTCCCATAGAGTCACCGGAATGCTCGTGACCACACTCGACCCAAGTGACCCCAAGGTGCACTTAGCACGATTGGGAAGTGATCTTCTGGGACTCGTATCTCAGACCTCATGAGAGTTATCAAAAAAATGTTAGGTGCTATGGGATTTTGTTTTTGAGGTCTACAATAACCTCTCTTAGTTTTGGGTGATTCAACTTCATTTGCATTTGGCAAGGCGATCTCAGTAGATGCCAAAACTTGCAGTCAGGGTCAGTTGAAAGTGGCTTAGCAGCGTATCTTTCAAACCGTCTGACCTGACATTGAACCATCTACTCCATTAGCTCTAGTTGGCTGGGTAAACACTAGTGACAACCCCGTTCTTCCCACAGAGTCACTGGAACAATCGCGACCACGCTCGACCCAAGTGACCCCAAGGTGCACTAAGCACGATTGGGCAGCGATCTTCTGGGTCTCGTATCTTGGACCTCATGAGAGGTATTGACAAAATGTTAGGTGCTACAAGATCATTTTTTTGAGGTCTACAATAACCTCTCTCAGTTTTGGGTGATTCGACTTCGTTTGCATTTGGCAAGATGATCTCAGTCGTTGCCAAAACTTGTAGTGAGGGTTAGTTGAAAGTGACTCAGTAGCGTATCTTTCAAACCATCTGACCTAGCATCGAACTGTCTACTCCATCAGCTTTGGTTGGCTAGGTAAATGCTAATGACAACCCCGTTCTACCCACAGAGTCACCAGAATGCTCGCGACCACACTTGACCCAAGTGACCCCAAGGTGCACTAAGCACGATTGGGCAATGATCTTCTGGGGCTCATATCTTGGACCTCGTGAGAGGTATCGAAAAAATGTTAGGTGTTATAGGATCATGTTTTCGAGGTCTACAATAACCTCTCTCAATTTTGGGTGATTCGACTTCATTTGCATTTGGCAAGGCGATCTCAGTCGATGCCAAAACTTGCAGTCAGGGTCAGTTGAAAGTGGCTTAGCAGCGTATCTTTCAAACCATTTGACCTGGCATCGAATCATCTACTCCATCAGCTCTGGTTGGCTGGGTAAATGCTAGTGACAACCCCGTTCTACTCATAGAGTCACCGGAACGCTCGCGACCATGCTTGACCCAATTGACCCCAAGGTGCACTAAGCACGATTGGGCAGCGATCTTCTGGGGCTCATATCTTGGACCTCGTGAGAGGTATCAACAAACTATTAGGTGTTACAAGATCATGTTTTTGAGGTCTACAATAACCTCTCTCTATTTTGGGCGATTCGACTTCGTTTGCATTTGGCATGGCGATCTCAGTCGATGCCAAAACTTGCAGTGAGGGTCAGTTAAAAATGGCTCAGTAGCGTATCTTTCAAACCATCTGACTTGGCATCCAACCATCTACTCCATCAACTTCGGTTGGCTAGGTAAATGCCAATGACAACCCCATTCTACCCACAGAGTCACCGGAACACTCGCGACCACACTCGACCCAAGTGACCCCAAGGTGCACTAAGCATGATTGGGCAGTGATCTTCTGGGACTCGTATCTCAGACCTCGTGAGAGCTATCAACAAACTATCAGGTGCTACGGGATCATTTTTTTTAGGTCTATAATAACCTCTCTCAATTTTGGGTGATTCGACTTCCTTTGCATTTGGCAAGGCGATCTCAGTCAATGCCAAAACTTGCAGTCAGGGTTAGTTGAAAGTGGCTTAGCAGCGTATCTTTCAAACCGTGTGACCTGGAATTGAACCATCTACTCCATTGACTCTGGTTGGCTAGGTAAACATCAGTGACAAACCCATTTTGTCCATAGAGTCACCAAAATGCTCGCGACCACACTCGACCCAAGTGACCCCAAGGTGCACTAAGCACGATTGGGCCGTGATCTTTTGGGGCTCGTATCTTGGACCTCATGAGAGCTATCAACAAACTATTAGGTGCTAGGAGATTGTGTTTTTGAGGTCTACAATAACCTCTCTCAACTTTGGGCAATTCAACTTCGTTTGCATTTGGCAAGGCGATCTCAGTCGATGCCAAAACTTGCAGTCAGGGTCAATTGAAAGTGGCTCAGCAGCGTATCTTTCAAACCGTCTGACTTGACATCAAATCATCTACTCCATTGGCTCTAGTTGGCTGGGTAAATTCTAGTGACAACCTCATTCTACCCACAGAGTCACCGGAACGCTCGCGACCACACTCGACCCAAGTGACCCCAAGGTGCACTTAGCATGATTGAGCAGCGATCTTCTGGGGCTTGTATCTTGGACCTTGTGAGAGGTATCAAATTTTTTTTAATTGTTACAAGATCATGTTTTCAAGCTCTAAAATAACCTCTCTCAGTTTTGGGTGATTTGACTTTGTTTGCATTTGGCAAGGCGATCTCAGTCGATGCCAAAACTTGCAGTGAGGGTCAGTTGAAAGTGGCTCAACATCGTATCTTTCAAACCGTCTAACCTGGCATCAAATCATCTACTCCATTGGCTCTGGTTGGCCAGGTAAACACCAGTGACAACCTCATTCTGCCCACAGAGTCACTGGAACACTCGCGACCACACTCGACCCAAGTGACCCCAAGGTGCACTTAGCACAATTGGGCAGTGATCTTCTGGGACTCATATCTCAGACCTCGTGAGAGCTATCAACTAACTATTAGGTGCTACAAGATTTTATTTTTGAGTTCTACAATAACCTCTCTTAGTTTTGGGTGATTTGACTTCGTTTGCATTTGGCAAGGCGATCTCAGTAGATGCCAAAACTTGCAGTCAGGGTCAGTTGAAAGTGGCTCAGCAGCGTATCTTTCAAACCGTCTGACCTGACATAAAACTATCTACTCCATCAGCTCCGGTTGGCTGGGTAAATGCTAGTGACAACCCCATTCTGCCCATAGAGTCACCGGAATAATCGCGACCACGCTCAACCCAAGTGACCCCAAGGTGCACTAAGCACGATTGGGCAGCAATCTTCTGGGGCTCATATCTTGGACCTCATGAGAGGTATTGACAAAATGTCAAGTTCTACAAGATCATGTTTTTGAGGTCTACAATAACCTCTCTCAATTTTGGGCGATTCAACTTCATTTGCATTTGGCAAGGCGATCTCAGTCGATGCCAAAACTTGCAGTGAGGGTTAGTTGAAAGTGGCTCAGTAGCGTATCTTTCAAACCGTCTGACCTGGCATCAAACCATCTACTCCATCGGCTTTGGTTGGCTAGGTAAATGCTAATGACAACCCCGTTCTACCCACAGAGTCACCGAAACGCTCGCGACCACACTCGACCCAAGTGACCCCAAGGTGCACTAAGCATGATTGGGCAGTGATCTTCTGGAGCTCATATCTTGGACCTCGTGAGAGGTATCAACAAACTATTAGGTGTTACAGGATCATGTTTTCAAGGTCTACAATAACCTCTCTCAATTTTGGGTGATTCGACTTCGTTTGCATTTGGCAAGGCGATCTCAGTCGATGCCAAAACTTGCAGTAAGGGTCAATTGAAAGTGGCTCAACAGTGTATCTTTCAAACCGTTTGACCTGGCATCTAATCATCTACTCCATTGGCTCTGGTTGGCTAGGTAAACACTAGTGACAACCCCATTCTACCAACAGAGTCACCGGAACGCTCGCGACCACGCTTGACCCAAGTGACCCCAAGGTGCACTAAGCACGATTGGGCCGCGATCTTCTAGGGCTCATATCTCGGACCTCATGAGAGCTATCAAAAAACTGTTAGGTGCTACAGGATCATGTTTTTGAGGTCTACAATAACCTCTCTCAGCTTTGGGCGATTTGACTTTGTTTGCATTTGGCAAGGTGATCTCAGTCGATTCCAAAACTTGTAGTCAGGGTCAGTTGAAAGTGGCTTAGCAGCGTATCTTTCAAACCGTCTGACCTGGCATCAAACTGTCTACTCCATCAGCTCTGGTTGGTTGGGTAAATGCCAATGACAGCCCTATTCTACCCACAGAGTCACCGAAATGCTCGTGACCACGCTCGACCCAAGTGACCCCAAGGTGCACTAAGCATGATTGGGCAGCGATCTTCCGGGGCTCGTGGATCAAGTAGAAATTTTTTTGAGCAGACATTGTCCTATTTGGTATGGTTATGAAGGTAGACTAAAATGGTTGGAGAGGCTATCAATGCCACTGTCTGTCCAAGGACATGCCATCATCCTTGGGGTCGATTATAATTTTAACTATCGAGTCCCATAAAAATTGTGACTTGGAAGCATAGACAATATATGTAAACTATTCAACAGAATGCTCTCAAGTAGAGCACGACATATGGAATTGTAGATAGGGGTAGTAGAACTAGTAAAAGGTATCCAAAAATGAAGTTTCCAAAGCTTTGTCAGGTTAGACTGGTCGATGACAATGACAATTGGTTTTGCACATCGACAGTATTGGCATTCGAGAACATGATAATCTATAATGCAATTTCAATATTAAGACATTATCATTTCCTGAGAATGCCCCAACACCGAATGTCAAGGAGGACATCTTCCTTGATGGATAGAACCTTGTTTCATGCTTGGTTGTTGGATTCATAGAGGTCTGGGACTATATCAGTGGGAAACTTAAGAGCGATTTTCAATACCAAGCTGATGATGCCTTCATGACGCATGATAATGTAGTTCTTTGTGTTGACATCAGTCATGATTCAGAGATGTTGGCTTCAGGTTCACATGGTGGGAAAATTGAGGAGGACGTGCTCGCAATTGAATCCCAAAATACATATGTATGATGGCTTCGACAAAATGTTTCTTGGTGTCACTTGCATGAAGCTGTATGTTTGTGGAGAGCTAGAAATGACATGCTCTAGTTATAGCACCAAGTGTCCAATCAAAACACAGAGGCATTAACACTTGTGTTGCAATAAGATCCAGATGGCACTATTCTATGGGAATAGATCCATTTTGAAAGATGTAGAGCACCAAGTAACATGGACTTTCATAACAAAATATTACTAAGGCACTCACAAAGGGATACTTTAATGTATTCGAGAAAGAAGATGTGGATAGACATGTCCTCAAGAATTAGTTATTATAACAGGAAAGAAACTAACCGAAAGGGGAAAATAAGTAAGGCTTGTAGAGGAGATTTTGGGGGTTCTGGATTCTGCCTGACCCGAGAGACTTTGTGCCAGGGGAAGGATAGATTAGGATTTTTATTATAATATAGGGAAAGAGGGATTTTATTTTTAGATAATGATTAATATACAGGAACATCAGAATCTTTGTTGTTTTGCTGTGTTTAAAGAAGGATATGTCAGCATATTAAAACTTTGATTTTAGATGCTCACTTTCTGATTGATATTCATCTTTGAATGATATTGGTTTCTTTTGAATGCATATCTGTTACGTCTGATCATCAGCATGATCATCTGTGGACTTTATGCTATAGTTTTTCATGTATTTGGAAAGAACCATTCATCTTTCTCTCTTAGTTTCTTTCTGTAATGCATTGTTTAGGCAAATGAAATTTGTAGCATTTATTGTCCTTTTCTTTTCAGTAAATTAGTCCCTTTGCGTCTATCTCATGTTTATGAATAGATGTTTGTAAGCCTTTATTGCTTTTAGGTTAAAAGCATTATCATTTATAGTTTAGTTGATTCATTGTAAATCCTACACGGGGAGCTGTACCTAGATAATTCAAAGGGTGCTTACGCTTCTCAATAGTGAAGTGACCTAGCTGTTGGTGTTGGTTGAGTCTTTTTGTTTGGGCTTTAAGGGTTGTTTTGTAAGCATTTCTTTTGAAGACAAATCTGTCCACCAACAAGAAGTTAAACCTCAAACATAATAAGCTCCATGAACAGGGTATTCCAGAGTAAAGAAAAACAAATGTAACTTCAACAAGATATAATTTAAATCATAATGATAATCATAGTCAAGATATAACTTCACCATTCAATTCCATAAACATGAATAATAAATATGTATCTACAAAAGATGATGCAAATATAACATATAAATGAATATGTTCTATATATGTATCAAATGTATCAAAAGTATGTCCATATACAAATATGGCACATGCCATTTCAAAATGTCTACAAAATCAATGTTTTAAGGTGTACAATGTGGCATATATGCCATCTCAAAATGTGCCAAGTGTCATCTCTAAATGACCACAAAACTAAAACTGCATCCTATGCTGTAGGGGGATCATCAAAATGTAGCCTCTTTGAAGGAGTGTTGGGCTCTAATTGATCTTGCATAAAAAATGAGTTCAAACCAAAGTTAGATTGCTTACTTTATATGATTTGTACATATATATATATAATTCATAATTTTCAAACACTAATTTAATTAAAATTATAACCGAATACAAATAAATTTGTACCTGGTCTCTCAATCACCTACCACGATCAGGTGTCCTAGCATAAGTCCTGGGTAGCAAAGGACCATGCCAACAATACCAACTCTGACCTATAAATATATATTTTCAATAATGAGATTAGTAGACTGGTGCAACATAGAGTAATAAATCTACAAAATAGGATGATAGCATAATAAAATTACAAATTGATTGAACTAAAATTAAAACTTACATCTGGTGATCCCTCCTCTGGAATAGTGGGCTGAGTCAACAAAGAAACAAAAGATTCTCGTGGGACCTCCCTCACAGTCGGAGTAACCTATGAGAGTAAAAAGATTGTCAATTATATATCAATGTACTTCATCATAGCAACCCTAGTTACAAAATACAAATAACAATATGTAAAAGTCTACGTACAATCGGGCTATTACTCCGAATCGAGACGCCTGTAACCCTACGCCGCCGAACCGGTGTCAGGATGGGACATCATCAATAGCCACACCCTATACAATAAAGTGCAAGTAAAATATTTATTACTACACACAAGTGGCATACATATGCATGCATAATTAATCTTAAACAATTAAATACCTTTCCTTTGTCGACACCTGATGAAGGAACCCCCTCACACCCCCCACTGATGTCGGCTGTAACCTGCAAGAACACAATAAGATGACAATATATATTAGTAAATGTATGAATTTTATTGCTCTAATTGATAGAGATTTAAGCATGTACACAAAATGATATAAAAAAAACTAATGGGTACATAATTTATAATATACCGTATAGTCATCAAGGCCAAATGAAATGGCCGAAAGTGTGGACTCATCCACCTGTCTCACCTCCTCCTGTGTCATCGACTGAACATAAATGGAAAAAATATATATACATAAGTGCATGCAATCATTAAAACTAATCTAAATAAATAAATTATTTTTAAATTAAATAAGTCATGTGACAAATTTATTTATAATGTTTACTCTTACCGTATCAACAGGAGTCAATGGCTCTACGTGCACCTCCTGAGCACTCTCATGAGATGTAGATGCTCCATGAGGTGTTGCAGCCTCTGTAGTAGCCTCTCCTGTATCTCCCTCATCAATATCATGAAACTGATATATATCAGAATCAGTAACTGGTCTGAGGCACATATGCCTGCACATAATGCACATATGGGGCTCGCATACATGTGAACTCTGATGAGATGTCGATGCGCCAGCAGCATCCATAGGAGGCAACACTGACCTAGTCTATGTGATCAAATGATCACTCAGTAAATGAATGGCCCTAATAGTCAGTTCAGTAGCCTCATAAATGATATCAGGATGCTGCACTAGAGGAGGGGGTGTGACATCAGTGGGGGGGACAAAGGTAGTGGCCTTTTGGCGCTAGGAAGATGGCCTAGTATGAGGAGCTCCTCTGCCTACGCCCATGTTGGGCCTCATACTCCAATAATCAACATGGTGACCAATCACAAACTCAGCATACAATTTTTTAAGGAAATAAAATGGGACCTCCAAATTGCTATGTGGTGGTTTATCAAAAACCATCCACCAGCGATCCCTAAAGTTTGTGTGCATTGCTTCATTTGTGCACCATTTTATTGATAATTTGGGCTTTTTGGGGTCAACTGGTATTCCGGTTTTAGGGTCGACAAAAAGGGCAGCTATATCTTCCTTACTTATATTAAGGGCCACAATCCCATCATGGTCAAGCCCATCATCAAATTGGGCGTGCATATCATCACACCAATGAAGAGCAGCATTATGTTGCTACGTGAGTGTGTCAATATTTCCAACAATTGTATTTAGTGTGGCAAGCATGGGACCTAATGTAGGTATATTTTGATACGTGTTTTGGAAACCTTGTATTGTGTTCAAATTTTCTTCTATCAAATCTTGTAAAGATTTAGGGTTTAGATATGGGGGATTGTTTTCGGGATTGTTATTTGGAGGGTTATTTTCTTCATTGTTGTCAGCCATGCCTGATTAAATAAAAAACAAATCTAAGTTTCAAATATTATTACAAATATAAATACAAAACCCTATTTTTAAAAAAAATGCTACATTTATAATGAAAATGAAATAAATTAATAAAAATATGCAATTAACTACTTACCGAATATGCTCAGAGTCAAATTTGGGGTTTCCAATATCAGGTATCCGAAAATATATCGGGTATCAGAAAAATGCGGTTAGAAACTTGAAGAAATCACGCTAGGAAATGAAGAATAGGGCTCGCAAGTGTCGGATATATGCCATAGTTATCGGGTACCCGATATTTTCGGGTACCCGATTAGGTATGTGCTTTGGTGGCAGCTTTGCCCAGGTGTACTAACACCCAGGCCTACTAAAAAGTCAACAAGTGCTTTCATGTGCTTTTGGACGAGTGAAAAGTGAATATTTTTCACATCGCCACTTTTTGGCCCCTCATGATCTTGCACAGACCCCTTACTAAGATAAACAATACATTGTCTCATCATTGTACAACATAGTCAAGTACACTTTGTAGTATCAAGATAACTCAACCTTTCCTTAGGTGCTATTGTTACCAACCTTGCCTATCCCCTTAGAAACACTCAAATAGATATAGTACTTTCCTTAGTAGCAACAGTCTTACCAATTAAGGTTTGAGATCAATGACAATATAACAATTGTTTCAATTGCAGTTTCCAATAGAAAGAACTTCAAAAAGAGTCATAGTGTTACCCATAAGAGTTTGTCCCATGCAAAAAGAGACCATATGCCAAGTGTTAGATCTAAATTTGACTTACAATATCTTGTTAGGAAGGTCATGGATTCATGAAATGCAATCCGTTCCATCTACTTATCATCACTGCCTAAAATTTCCTTATCTAGGGCAAGAGATAATGGTAAGTGGGGACCTAAACCCTTTCCAATATTGTAACAATATCAAGCCTATCAATGAATCATTAGTCCCACACAATGCAGAAGGGTCTATACCTAATCAAATGGAGCAAGGGAAAAGTTCTAAAGACATCCCATTATTGAAGGGAAAGGAAAAGATGGAAGAGGAAATTGTTACTAAAGACACACCAAAACTCACTAACCTAACTACATCAACTAAAGGAAAATAGAAGGTTAGTGAGGATAATATTATTAAAGAATCAAAAGAAGATCATACCAAAGCTATCCAAATGTGCACCAAAGAGGCTCATTATAAAAAAATGGACCAAATAATGAAGAATTTTGATAAGCAATGCAAGATCAAGAAAAAAAGTGTAGGTGAATACTCCTTATCTATGATGGACTTACCCTTATCACCCAAGTCCTATGGAAGACCCTTAAATCTACCCCATAGATATAATGATAATTTTGTTAGGGAAAGTACATCATCTGCCATGGATGAAGAAGACAATGAGATCCTAAAATGGTTATATAAAGATGAAGAATCAAGTGCACATGTCAAACATATCCAAAATATAACCATTCCCACACATCAATATGGAAAAGGGTTTCAAATCATGCAAAAGATGGGGTACAAAGATCAAGGACCTTTGGGCACAAAGAATGAAGGGCTCATTGAACCCATAGAAACATGGTGAGATAGGAAAGAGAACATAGGATTAGGGTATCTTGAAGAAGGATACACTCAAAAACATTATCCCAAACTTCATAGTGAAATATTGCAATTAGAATCTCATAGTGATGAAGATTCCAATGAGTGAGAATGGGAGACATTATCTGATGAGTCATATCATGATAAGGGTATTGATGTTATTCATACCTATACTTCTACAAAGGATAAAGGACCAATAGCAGAATCACGTTCAAATTAAGCATCTAGTTCAAACCAAGTGGTTCCAAATGATGAGCCAAGCATAGAAATAGAGATAAATCAATGGGTAGGTGAACCCTACATACCTTCATGGAGACCTACTATGGAGGCATCAAATGTTAGTTTTAATCCACATGAATTTTATCCAACGGAAACCTTAGAGGAGTCTAGTGACGAGGACTTTGATCCTACTTCTTTAGAACATTTAGAAGAGGCCCATGTCATAGACTTACATGATACAATGCATGAACCCTCTAACAATGTATTAGCCTTAAACCCCATTGAAATAAACCCAAGTATTGACCCATTAACCCTCATACACCCAGAATTAATTGAATGAAATTCCGTTGAACTCACTACCCTTCCAATATTATTGAATGACAATGTAGTGTCCCAATATCTTAATGCGGTTAAGCCCTCTTCTATCATGGAATATTAGGAAGAATTGATCAAGGGGAGCATCCAAACTTTGAATCTGAGAAAAAATGAAAAAAACAAAGAAAATAAAAAAGGAAAAGAATCAAGTGTTGAAAATCACATTGTGGCAACATTAGATCAAGAGGAAAAAAAGAAGAAATAAAGGATGTTTCCAAAGGTGAAAACCCAATTGAGGCACCTAAGGAAGGGATTTTGGATGCTCTACCAGAACATTATGAAGAAAGATCTCCAATCTTAATTCAGCCCATAGAAAAGATAAATATTGGGTCAGAAACTGAGCTGAAGATCATCCACCTAGCGACATCCCTATCTAGAGAAGAAAGAACAGAATTCATCAAGTTCTTTAAGGAAAAACAAGTTAAATTTGCATGGTCTTATGATGATATGTCGGGATTAGATCCAAATCTGATAATGCATCATCTAAATATCAAGGAAGGAGCCAAACCTGTTAAGAAAAAGTTAAGGAAGATGCATCTGCATATATCACTACTTGTCAAAGTGGAGTTAGAAAAATTATTGAAGGTGGGATTTATAAGGGCCATTTATTATGCACAATGGATCTCAAATATAGTGACATTATCAAAAGTAGACAAATCCATCAAAATCTGTAGGGATTTTAGAGACTTAAACTTGGCATGTCCTAAAGATGACTTCCCACTTTCGAGTATAGATGCCATTGTGGACCTAACAGCAGGACACTCTATGTTCTCACTCATGGATGGATTTAGCGAATACAACCAGATAAAGATAGCACTAGAAGACCAAGATAAGACAACTTTTATATGTGCATGGGGTACTTTTTGCTAGAATGTCATGCCTTTTGGTTTGAAGAAGGCCGGAGCGAT
Source organism: Chamaecyparis obtusa (assembly GCA_027943335.1). Taxonomy (NCBI): domain Eukaryota; kingdom Viridiplantae; phylum Streptophyta; class Pinopsida; order Cupressales; family Cupressaceae; genus Chamaecyparis; species Chamaecyparis obtusa. Next base: position 421,540 of record BSBK01007209.1, on the reverse strand, counting down.
CTATCAATGAGCAATGACCACAATATTTCATGATATGATGCATAAGTTCATGGAGGACTATGTGGATGAAATATTAGCCAAATATCACTCAAGAAAAGAGAACCTACCAATTTTGGAAATTTTTTTTGAAAGATTAGAGCATTTCAAAGTAAGGCTTAATACAAAAAAATGTGCATTTGGAGTCCAATCTGGCAAACTACTAGGCTACATTGTATCTGCAAAGGGAATAGAGGTGGATCCTGCTAAAGATAAGTCTATTATGGAAATGGAAGCACCTAAAAACATTAGTCAAATGAGGTCTTTACAAGAAAGGATACAATCCATCAAGAGATTTATCTCCCAACTAGCTGAAAAATGTTACAATTTCACTCAACTTCTGCATAAAGATACAATCTTCAAATGGGATGAAAAGTGTGAAGAAGCCTTTAATCTATTGAAGAAATATCTCATGAACCTACCAATATTGATGCCACCTATTAGAGGCAAGCCCTTGATCCTATATATTTCAGCAATGGAGAATTCATTGGGGGCACTTTTAGCACAAGAAGATGAAACAGGCAAAGAAAAGGCAATTTACTTCATAAGTAGGACTCTAGTCAAATACGAGCTGAACTATACATTCATGGAAAGGGCATGCTTGGCCATGGTTTTTGATTCATAGAAATTATGCCATTATATGCTAGCCCACAAGATAAGGCTCATTTGCAAAATTGATCCTTTGAAGTATCTACTTAGTAAAAAAGCATTAAATGGAAGGCTAGCAAAGTGGGTTATGGTGTTAAGTGATTTTGACATTGAATATGTTGATAGAAAATAAATCAAAGGGAAAGTCATTGCTGACCAATTAGCAGAAGCACAACTTCAAGATGATCATCCCATCCAAGTGGAATTCCCAAATTCGGAGATTGTGAATGTTGAGGCAAAAACATGGCAACTATATTTTGATGGTTCATACACTCAACATGGGTCAGGAGCAGGCATACTTCTAATCACTCCTCAAGGATCTACTATTTCTAAGTCTTATAAATTTCTATTTCCATGCACTAATAATATAGTAGAGTATGAAGCCTTGGTCATTGGAATCAAGTTGGCACTAGAATGGAAAGTGACAGAACTAAAGGTTTATGGAGATTCACAATTAGTCATTAATCAAGTTAATGAAGAATATCAAACAAAAGATGACAAATTGGTACCCTATAAAAACATGGTAGAAAGTCTTAAGAAGTACTTCATACTTATTACATTTGAGCAAGTGCCAAGAGAAAAGAACAAAGTAGCGGACGCAATGGCAACTTTGGCTTCACTTCCAAAAATTCCTGATCAGAGTGCCAGATATGAATTCTTGGTAGAAGTGGATCAACCTACATTTGACCCTACCCATCCTTATTCCATTTGCTTGCTAACTACAAATGAATCACCTTGGTATGGACCTATTTATACTTACTTAAAAGATCAATTCCTTCCCATAGACCAAACCAGGAATCAAAAGAAAAGCTTCATTTGCCAAGCCACCCGATATACTATAATTTTTGAAACATTGTATCACAAAAGTTTAGATGGAATGATCCTTAGATGTCTAGAAGAAGAGGAATAAAATGTAGCCTTATGAGAAATCCATGAGGGAATTTTGGGATCACACTTGAATGAATTAACCCTAGCTAAGAAACTTCTTAGGATAGGATATTTTTGGCCTACGATAGAGAAAGACGCTTGTAACTTTGCCAAAACTTGTAGAAAGTGTCAATTCCATGGAAAATTGATACATGTGCCCACACAAGAGCTTCATCCGATGACAAAACCTTGGTCATTTTATCAATGGGGTCTAGACTTAATAGGCATGATTTATCCACCATCCTCGAATAGTCATAAATTCATCATCACAACAACATAGTACTTTACTAAGTGGGTGGAAGTTGTACCCTTATCAACTACAACAGGAAAGCATATATCTTTGTTTATGCTAAATCACATTATTTATAGATATGGCATACCTCATGCTATCATAACAGATAATGCCAAGCATTTCAAAAACAAATACCTAAAGGAATTATGCACCAAGTTTCACATGATTCATCATTCTTCTTCAATCTATTACCCCCAAGGTAATGGACAAGCCGAGGCAACCAATAAAAACATTTTGAAGATATTGAAGAGAATGGTGGATAGTTCATGTAGAGATTGGCACATCATAATAAACCCGACCTTATGGGCTTATATAACAAGTATAAGAACACCAACAAGAGCTACACCTTTTTCTATAGTCTTTGGAATAGAAGGAGTTTTTCCTTTGGAGGTAGAACTTCCATCCTTAACGGTATCTCTTCATGGCTTGATAAGTGAGGAAGACTTTAGAGTTTCTAGGCTACAAGAAGTAGAACTTCTAAATGAGAAACAGAAGCAAGCATTTGATCATTTGAAGGTGTAACAAAATATAATGTCAAGGACTTATAACAAGCACATCAAGTCAAGAGCATTTCAAATAGGTGACCTAGTTTTGCAAGAGAATCCCAAAAATCAAGCAGAAAGGGAAAAGAAAGGAAAATGGGAAGCAAACTGGTTAGGACCATTTATCATCATTGAAAATTTTGGGACCGGCACCTACAAATTAGCAGATTGTGATGGAGAAGAGCTACAAGAACCTATTAATAGCATACATCTAAAGAGATTCTATACATGAGGTAGATGAAAGAGTATAAAGAGTATTAGATGGAAAACATCATATTTATTGTATATAGTCAAAAGAGATCTGGAAAATACCAAAAATATTTGAAAAGAAGAAAAGATAAAAAATTGTGGAAAATTGAGCATGGAGAAATACCAAAAACATTCATATATGATCCTCAAAAAGATGTTGTCTTAGTGAAAACCTAGCAAATAGGCGCCTCGATGATAAAAAAGAATTGAAAAAAAGAAAAATACAAAAAAATTTAAAAAAGAGAAAAAGTGCCTTGGTGAAAACGTAGCAAATAGGCACCTTTGTAGCAAAAAAAGAGAAAATCTTTAAAAATAGAAAAATGAGCAAGATCTATTCAATCGGTGAAAAATTGGTAAAAAAGCACCATTGAAAGTCCAAGTCAGTCGCATGTCTAGAAGGTCACCTTGTAAATATTGCATTTGCCAGCATTTGTAGATATTGCATAATAAAACCCTACAGTTGCATTTGCAAGTACCTCAAGATTTTGGTCACCTAATCTACAAATTGTCCTAAGTCCCACAAATGAAATTATCTCAAACTGGGGGAAATCTACTCAAAAGGAGAAAGGATTTATCAAAAGCAAGCTTTATTCAATCATTGAATCAATTCATCAAATTTGAAAGAGGAACACTTAATCAAATCTACATTCTAATCCAATTTGAGCCAAATGCAAAATTCGATCCAAGAGCTTACATGATCTTATCTTTATCAAGATTAAAAGTATGAAATGGATGGAACTACACTTGAAATATGGATTTGAAAAACATTGCAAGAAATTTTTCTAAGTGTTGACTCAATTAATGAAATCATGTCTTTCTAGTGAATCGATGAAAGTTTTAGACTAGACAAGCTATGATGAAAGGATGATATTTTTGTTGATTTCTGAATGACTGTCTTAAAATCAAAGTTTTAAATGATGTATTATTTTTTTGAGGACATGATCATCAAAGAATCATTGAGGACTTGTACATAGGATAAAACTGAGATTTCTTCTTGTTTACGCAAATGGATACCTTGGTTATTTTGATCTTCAATATCATAATACCAAAATCCACTTGCAACATAGAATCTGACAAAATTAGTATTTGCACTCTCATGATTGGCTTCAATTAGTGATAGTCATACCGAAGAGAGAAGGGAAAGCAAAGAAAGAGGTGCAAAAAGTATTCATATCATCATAGTTGAACTAGTGATGGTTGTACTAAAATAGGATTGCAAAAGTGCTCAATGATGATTATAAGCTCCAAATTTTGAATAATAACAGTTAGCTACATACATCTTAGATTAAGTGCATTGTATATTGTTTTTTCCTTTCTTAGCTGAATTTGCAAGAGGAAATAAAAAGGGGGTGTACTCAAATAAAAAATCAAAGGATTATCAAAAACAACTATATAAGATTGAGTGTGTTGGAAATCAAAATCAAATAAAAAACAAAGTGCATTTCATTAGTTCACTTGCATTGATTAAGGTCATTTTTAAGTTGCATTAAGTCATCTTCATTAAATATTGCATTCATTTAAATGTGTCCAACATTTGAATCATTAAGTTGCACATCCATCTAGATTGCATTCATCTCATTTAAGGTGCATTCTTAAATATCAATTCATTAAGTGCATTGCATTAAGTTAGTCAATCATTTTTTTTGCATCCATTAAGATCATTCAACATTAAATGCACATCATTCATGATAGAATCATTTAGCTATATTGCATATATAATTAGTCATTAAAAGATCATGATCATGGCATTATTACATATATCCATCAGATTTACATATCAAGCAAAAAACATCCATAGATTCATCACATTTTCATATCAAAAGAAACACATCCATTAGATCCAATAATCATTATCCATCTAACATCCTACATGTATGCATTGCATACATTCATCAATATCATTAATCATTAAATTAGCATTGCATTCATCTATTTTAATTCATACATTAGACAAACATTAAAGCATCATTAGAACATATGCATACATTGAAAAATTGCATTCTAAAAAGCATAAAACAAAGCATATAGGAGATAGAGTCATATAGAACTGCATATCATGCAAAACACCTAAAAAATAGATCCAACACATGAGGACATCATATATAGTGAAATCTATCAAAGAGAGTATCATAGTCCATGGTACCATCATCAGGAAATCAACAAAATATCAAAGTTTAATGAATGATCATCAAAGCAATATCCAAGTATCAATGTCCATAAACTATCAAAGTATCAGCATAAGCAACATCAATCGATCCAAAATGATATAACAAGAGTTTAATGTCTCGATCATAATAACAGAAAGGAGATCATATACCATCAAAGTGATGGAATATGGATGAAATGACTGAGAGGGAGGGTGAATCAGTCAACCATAAAACACTTAACAATTATTTCTTTCTAGATCCCTTAGGATATCTTAATGAATATTATCTGTTTAACACTCGGTAAATAGATTGCAGTAACTTTGTAGATGCAGAAAGTATTAGCAAAATTATCTTTAGATATTCATCAGCACTTGTATATGATTAAGATAACTATTAAGAACACAAGAGACACATAATTTAACGTGGAAGCCCAATATGCGAAAAACCACCAATGTATCTAGATACTGATTTTCACTTTTATGAAGTGATGCTCGGTTAGAAGCCAACCCGGTAAAAGGTTACAAAACACACTGTTAGGTGTGACCTTGTTAGAGGATTTAATCACCCTGCTAGGAGTGGCCTGGTAAGAGGTCTTGAGAACAATTCAATGGAATTGTCACCTTGTTAGAGGATTTACAATATGGTTGTTAAACCAACTCGGTTAAGAGATTTAGAATTCACTGTTACAATGATAAGAAGGTAACAATGAAAATGACCTTTATAATAATGCAACTACCTTGCTGATTACAGATCTATGTTCTGCATAAGTGTGATCCTTCCTGATCGAATATATCTCTGCTGCTCCTCAAGGATATCTGATCATCCTTCACAATTTCGCACACACCTTTCCTGTCTTTCTTCTATATATCTTCTGCTGTGTTCATTTTTTATTTTTCACATTTGACCTTTTATTTATATGATTTTAGATTTGTCAAATCGGCATTACTTAGCATAACAGTCGACTGAATTAAGAAAACTTTATTTGCAAAGATCCTTCAAGGGCCGACAGTGCTCAGTGACCATAACTTTCTACAATCTTTTGCAGACCGAGGGAACTCGGTAAACACTGATAATCCTTTTTCTTCGATAACCGACTGAACTCAGTCGATGCTAACTTTTCTTCAACAACCGACTGAACTCAGTAAACACTGAATTTTCTTTGACAACTGAGTGGACTCGGTACATGCAGATTTTTCTTTGATAACCGAGTGAACTCGGTAAGCACTAATTTACTGCTAGGCAGATCGACTAAGCTCGGTAGGTACTGAATGTTGCGGACTATGACATTGTGTGACATCAAAGACAATACATAATTTGAGTAGCAATTTTCTTCAGACAATTGTTTCCAACAATCTTCCTCTTTGGCATTGATGGCAACACAGTATGTCATAGCATAAGAAATTTTGAAAGAATTAGCTCGGTTCAGATTCAAATCTCCCTGTGTCAGCAAACTTCCTTTTTCTTGAAAAATCTTCCTCTGAATATTGAAAATTTCTTGAAGTAATAGCAAAGACATAGCAAACACTCCCTCTTTGACAACACATGCCAAAGACAATTCACATATTACCGGTGTAAACTAATGTACCTCAAGTACTGATTCATATGCAATGATTCCTTGAATATGCTGCATCAACATGTTGATTTTCAATCATGTTCTGGTTGATGCATCACTAAAACTGTATTTAGTGAGCCTCGGATAGGGGAATGACCCCTAACTTACCTCTTAGATACACAAATGCATCCTTAGGTAATGGTTTGGTGAAAATGTCTGCAATCTGCTCTTTTGTATGAATATATTCTAATCTGATTTCCTTGTCCTGCACCAATTCTCTAACAAAGTGATATTTAATAGCAATGTGCTTGGTTTTGGAATGCATTACTGGATTCTTCGAAATGTTTATTGCACTTGTATTGTCACAAAATATAACAACTGGTTCTTTGATTTCAACCTTCATACCTTGTAATAACTGTTTAAACCAAACAATTTTTGAACAATTTACTATAGTAGCAACATATTCTGCTTCAGCTGTGGATTGAGATGTGCAATTTTGCTTTTTGCTGGTCCAGGATACCAGTCTTTTTCCAAGAAAAAATGCTCCACCACTTGTACTTTTTTTGTCATCAATGTTCCCTGCCCAATCAGCATCAGTAAACACTTTTAAGTCTAGATTGCCTCCAAATTTATACCACAAACCATATTCTTCAGTTCCTCTTAAGTATCTTAAGATTCTTTTGATTGCCATCATATGATTTTCCTTAGGTTTTGCTGAGAATCTTGCTACTATACCGACTGCTAAGGCAATATCAGGTCTTGTATGTACTGCATACTGCAATTTTCCAATCATAGATCGGTATAAGGTCTGATCTACTTCTTTTGAATCATCATCTTTGGTAAGTTTCAGTCCAGTACACATGGGTGTACCAACTGGTTTTGAATCTTCCATACCAAACTTCTTAAGTATTTCCTTAATGTATTTAGATTGAGTAATGTATATACCATTCTTGCTTTGTTGAATTTGAAGACCAACAAAGAATTTTATTAAACCAAACATAGACATTTCAAATTCTTTGTTCATCTACTTTGAAAATTCTTTGCACTGATCATCATTCCCTCTAAATATAGTATCATCTACAAATATTTCTGCCAATACAATTTTGTCATCCGGTCCTTCTTTAATATATAGATTGCTGTTATCATTGGCTCTTTTGAAATTAATCTGAATCAGGTAGTTATGGAGTCTTTCATACCATGCTCTAGGAGCTTGTTTCAAACCATACAATGCTTTGTATAACTTGCAGACCATGTCTTTTTTATCTGGATCAAAAAAACCTTCAGGTTGTTCAATGTAGACTTCTTCATCAAGAATTCCATTGAGAAATGTAGATTTTATATCCATCTGATATACCTTAAATCCTTTATGTGCTGCATAAGCAAGTAGAGTTCTTACACCTTCTAATCTTGCAACAGGAGCAAAAGTTTCACCATAATCTATACCTTCTTCTTGAGAATAACCTTTACATACCAATCTAGCTTTGTTTCTAGATACTTGACCATCTTCATTCAGCTTATTCCTGAATACCCATTTTGTTCCAATTACATTCTTATCGTTAGGTCTAGGTACAAGAGTCCATGTTTTGTTCTTTTGTATTTGTTCTAATTCTTCATTCATTGCTTCAATCCAACTTTCATTATTCAATGCATCTTTGATATTTCTAGGTTCAAAATCAGTAAGCAGACATGTACCTTTTAGCTTGCTTCTTGTCATACTACCATCTGATTTGTTTCTAATAATTTGATCTGGTGTATGATTCCTTCTGACATATTTGGCTAGTATAGGTTCCCTGCTTTTTGAATGTGTCATGTTGTTGTCTTCTAGGATCTCTTCTTCAGGTTGCTCGGGCTCGGTAGATATTTGCTCGGTAACTTCAGGCTGAGACTCGGTCTGAATTTCTTCCTTTGACTCAGTTTGAACTTCTTCCTGTGACTCGGTTCGAACTTTTTCCTATGACTTGGTTACTGTGCTAGACTCGGTAGATATATTTTCCTCATTGATAGTTGTGTCTGCCAATGTTTCAGGTTCAATGTAAATGAATCTCTTGTAGTTTTCAGGTTCCCTTTTGCTTTCTTCTTCAGTCTTTTTTGCAAACTCATCAAATTTTACATGTATACTTTCTATGACTTTGTGAGTAGATAAGTTCAGACATTTGTATGCCTTGCTTTTGCTAGAATATCTTAGGAATATTCCTTCATCACTTTTCACATCAAATTTATTTCTTCTGGATTCTTTTAAGATATAACACTTGCTGCCAAATACTTTCATGTAACTTACATTGGGTTTATAGCCATACCATAACTCATAAGGAGTTTTGAATGTGTCTTTCTTCAATTGTACTCGGTTCAAGGTATGAACTGCAGTGCTGATAGCTTCCTTCCAGTACTTTATAGCGATGTTCTTTTCTATCATTAAAGTCCTTGCACAATCCATAATAGATTTGTTTCTTTTTTCTGCTATTCCATTCTGCTCAGGAGTTCTAGGAGCTGATACCTGTCTTTTGATTCCTCTTTCAATGAGAAAGTTGTTAAATTCATGGGAGATGAATTCACCACCTCTGTCTGATCTTAAGCATTTCAATCTTTTCCCTGTTTCCTTTTCCACTCTTGCCAAGTACCATTTGAACTTTTCAAATGCTTTTGATTTTTCTCTTAAATACATAACAGTCATCATTCTAGAATAATCATCAACGAAAAGAATAAAGAATTTATCTCCAGTATAGCTTTGTATTCCAATAGGTCCACATAAATTAGTATGTACAATTTCCAAAATCTCTTTAGACTGATAGTTCTTACTCTTAAAACTAGTTTTACTCATTTTGCCAATCTGACAATTCTTACATAGACCAGTATCAGGTTTCTTCAAAGTAGGAATGCCTCTTACCTTCTTGAATTTGCTTATTTTTATCATGTTATCAAAATTCACATGACATAACCTTTTGTGCCATAGCCAACTTTCTTCAATTTGAGCAATAAAACATGAATATTCACTGAGATCAAGATAAAATAAGTTACCTTTTGTTTGTTTGCCTGATCCAATGAGTTTTCCTTTTTCATCCAGCAGTCTTGCTTGACCATTCATGAATTCAACCTTGAAACCAGTGTTGATTAGCTGTGATACACTTAGAAGATTATGTTTTAGTCCTTCAACCCAATAAGCATTATCACATATGAGTTCTTTGGTTAATGAGATTCTTCCTTTTCCTTTTATACAACAAGGTTCATTGTTTCCAAATCTTACATTGCCACTATCGTAGTCTTCTAGGTATTCAAATTTTGTCTTGTCACCAGTCATGTGGTGTGAACATCCACTGTCTATTATCCATATATCATCTTTGCTTATATGAGAAATAAGTGCCATCTTATCTTCATCATCATCAGATTCATCTTTTATAGCAATAAAGACAATTTCTTCTTCACTATCATCAGAATCTTTAGCCATAAAACATGTTTTCTTACCTTTATCCTTGAATGATTTGAAATTCTTTTTGCCATAGTACTTGTGACCTCTCTTCTCTTCCTTGACTTGCTTGTTTGGGCACCTAGCTGCAATATGTCCAATTTCTTCACATGAAAAATAGATTAAAGGAGTTTTACCTTTATATTTACCTTTCCCTTTAGAGTACTTCTTTGCAAGTAATGCTTCTACAATTTCAAGATCACTATCAAAATTTTCTTCTGATACTTCTTCACTTTCTGACTGAACTTCTTTTATTTTCTTGTTTTTCCTTAGTGAAACCTTGGCCTCAAATGCTGACTCAATATTTTTGGAATTTGGAACATAGTTGTCATAGTTCTCTAATTCAAAGGCTGTCAATCTTCCAACTAAAGCATCCAAATTTATATTGTGGTTTGTTTCACATCTTCTTTCTTGAATAGCTGATACTCTTATTGCATAGATAGGGAGTAATGTTCTGAGTACCTTACTTATAACAGTTTCATTAGAGATTGTTCCTCTAGAAGCTCTAATTGCACTAACACTTGCTTTGATCCTTTCAACATATTTTGCAATGTTTTCATCTTCTTTCATATTCATCTTGTCAAACTCTCCTCTTAGGCTTTCTTCTTTGGCTCTTTTCACATTTGCATCACCACCATATATTTTCTTCAGATTGATCCACATTTCATATGCAGTAGTGCATTCTTTAATTTCATCAAATTCTTCATAGCTGAGAGCTGATGCAATGTCTATCATCATGGTGTTATGATTCTTTTTCTCTGCAATGTCTTCAACAGTTAATGCGCCAGTAGGAACTGTGTATTCTTCATCAATGTATTTGCATCCTGAATCACCAATGGAAGCCAGATGAAGTCGCATGAGACCTTGCCATGCTGAAAAGTTATCTCTGTTGAGCTTTGGAATTTCCCTCTTGTAAGACATCCTGATCTTTAGCTTAGGTCCTTGAAACCCTTCCTGCAAGCACCAAAAGCTCTGATACTAATTGATGGAATATGGATGAAATGACTGAGAGGGGGGGTGAATCAGTCAACCATAAAACACTTAACAATTATTTCTTTCCAGATCCCTTATGATATCTTAATGAATATTATCTGTTTAACACTCGGTAAATAGATTGCAGTAACTTTGTAGATGCAGAAAGTATTAGCAAAATTATCTTTAGATATTCATCAGCACTTGTATATGATTAAGATAACTATTAAGAACACAAGAGACACATAATTTAATGTGGAAACCCAATATGGGAAAAACCACCAATGTATGTAGATACTGATTTTCACTTTTCTGAAGTGATGCTCGGTTAGAAGCCAACCCGGTAAAAGGTTACAAAACACACTGTTAGGTGTGACCTTGTTAGAGGATTTAATCACCTTGCTAGCAGTGGCCTGGTAAGAGGTCTTGAGAACAATTCAATGGAATTGTCATCTTGTTAGAGGATTTACAATATGGTTGTTAAACCAACTCGGATAAGAGATTTAGAATTCACTGTTACAATGATAAGAAGGTAACAATGAAAATGACCTGTATAATAATGCAACTGCCTTGCTGATTACAGATCTCTATTCTGCATAAGTGTGATCCATCCTGATCGAATGTATCTCTGCTGCTCCTCAAGGATATCTGATCATCCTTCACAATTTCGCACACACCTTTCCTGTCTTTCTTCTATATATCTTATGCTGTGTTCATTTTTTATTTTTCACATTTGACCTTTTATTTATATGATTTTAGATTTGTCAAATCGGCATTAAGAGCATAACAGTCGGCTGAATTAAGCAAACTTTATTTGCAAAGATCCTTCAAGGGCCGACAGTGCTCGGTGACCATAACTTTCTACAATCTTTTGCAGACTGAGGGAACTCGGTAAACACTGATAATCCTTTTTCTTCAATAATCGACTAAACTTGGCAGATGCTAACTTTTCTTCGACAACCGACTGAACTCGGTAAACAATAAATTTTCTTTGACAACCGAGTGGACTCGGTACATGCAGATTTTTCTTTGATAATCGAGTGAACTCGGTAAGCACTAATTTACTGCCAGGCAGACCGACTGAGCTCGCTAGGTACTGAATGTTGCGGACTATGACATTGTGTGACATCAAAGACAATACATAATTTGAGTAGCAATTTTCTTCAGACAATTGTTTCCAACAATCTCCCTCTTTGGCATTGATGGCAACATAGTATGTCATAGCATAAGAAATTTTGAAAGAATTAGCTCGGTTCAGATTCAAATCTCCCTCTGTCAGCAAACTTCTTTTTTCTTGAAAACTCTTCCTGTGACTATTGAAAATTTCTTGAAGTAATAGCAAAGACATAGCAAACACTCCCTCTTTGACAACACATGCCAAAGACAATTCACATATTACCGGTGTAAACTAATGTACCTCAAGTACTGATTCATATGCAATGATTCCTTGAATATGCTGCATCAACATGTTGATTTTCAATCATGTTCTGGTTGATGCATCACTAAAACTGTATTTAGTGAGCCTCGGATAGGGGAATGACCCCTAACTTACCTCTTAGATACACAAATGCATCCTTAGGTAATGGTTTGGTGAAAATGTCTGCAATCTACTCTTTTGTATGAATATATTCTAATCTGATTTCCTTGTCCTCCACCAATTCTCTGACAAAGTGATATTTAATAGCAATGTGCTTGGTTTTGGAATGCATTACTGGATTCTTCGAAATGTTTATTGCACTTGTATTGTCACAAAATATAACAACTGGTTCTTTGATTTCAACCTTCATACCTTGTAATAACTGTTTAAACCAAACAATATTTAAACAATTTACTATAGCAGCAACATATTCTGCTTTAGCTGTGGATTGAGATGTGCAATTTTGCTTTTTGCTGGTCCAGGATACCAGTCTTTTTCCAAGAAAAAATGCTCCACCACTTGTACTTTTTCTATCATCAATGTTCCCTGCCCAATTAGCATCAGTAAATACTTTTAAGTCTAGATTGCCTCGAAATTTATACCATAAACCATATTCTTCAGTTCCTCTTAAGTATCTTAAGATTCTTTTGATTGCCATCATATGATTTTCCTTAGGTTTTGCTGAGAATCTTGCTACTATACCGACTGCTAAGGCAATATCAGGTCTTATATGTACTACATACTGCAATTTTCCAATCATAGATCGGTATAAGGTCTGATCTACTTCTTTTGAATCATCATCTTTGGTAAGTTTCAGTCCAGTACACATGGGTGTACCAACTGGATTTGAATCTTCCATACCAAGCTTCTTAAGTATTTCCTTAATGTATTTAGATTGAGTAATGTATATACCATTCTTGCTTTGCTGAATTTGAAGACCAACAAAGAATTTTATTAAACCAAACATAGACATTTCAAATTCTTTGTTCATCTGCTCTGAAAATTCTTTGCACTGATCATCATTCCCTGTAAATATAGTATCATCTACAAATATTTCTGCCAATACAATTTTGTCATCTGGTCCTTCTTTAATATACAGATTGTTGTTATCATTGGCTCTTTTGAACTTAATCTGAATCAGGTAGTTATGGAGTCTTTCATACCATGCTCTAGGAGCTTGTTTCAAACCATACAATGCTTTGTATAACCTGCAGACCATGTCCTTTTTATCTGGATCAACAAAACCTTCAGGTTGTTCAATGTAGACTTCTTCATCAAGAATTCCATTGAGAAATGCAGATTTTATATCCATATGATATACCTTAAATCCTTTATGTGCTGCATAAGCAAGTAGAGTTCTTACACCTTCTAATCTTGCAACAGGAGCAAAATTTTCACCATAATCTATACCTTCTTCTTGAGAATAACCTTTACATACCAATCTAGCTTTGTTTCTAGATACTTGACTGCCTTCATTCAGCTTATTCCTGAATACCCATTTTGTTCCAATTACATTCTTATCTTTAGGTCTAGGTACAAGAGTCCATGTTTTGTTCTTTTGTATTTTTTCTAATTCTTCATTCATTGCTTCAATCCAACTTTCATTATTCAATGCATCTTTGATATTTCTAGGTTCAAAATTAGTAAGCAGACATGTACCTTTTAGCTTGCTTCTTGTCATAGTACCATCTGATTTGTTTCTAATAATTTGATCTAGTGTATGATTCCTTCTGACATATTTGGCTAGTATAGGTTCCTTGCTTTTTGAATGTGTCATGTTGTTGTCTTCTAGGATCTCTTCTTCAGGTTGCTCGGGCTCGGTAGATATTTGCTTGGTAACTTCAGGCTGAGACTCAGTCTGAATTTCTTCCTATGACTCGGTTTGAATTTCTTCCTGTGACTCGGTTTGAACTTCTTCCTGTGACTCGGTTACTGTGCTAGGCTTGGTAGATATAGTTTCCTCATTGATAGTTGTGTCTGCCAATGTTTCAGGTTCAATGTAAATGAATCTCTTGTAGTTTTGAGGTTCCCTTTTGCTTTCTTCTTTAGTATTTTGTATAAACTCATCAAATTTTACATGTATACTTTCTATGACTTTGTGAGTAGATAAGTTCAGACATTTGTATGCCTTGCTTTTGCTAGAATATCCTAGGAATATTCCTTCATCACTTTTCACATCAAATTTATTTCTTCTTTTAAGATATAACACTTGCTGCCAAATACTTTCATGTAACTTACATTGGGTTTATAGCCATACCATAACTCATAAGGAGTTTTGAATGTGTCTTTCTTCAATTGTACTCGGTTCAAGGTATGAACTGCAGTGCTGATAGCTTCCTTCCAGTACTTTATAGCGATGTTCTTTTCTATCATTAAAGTCCTTGCACAATCCATAATAGATCTGTTTCTTCTTTCTGCTATTCCATTCTGCTCAGGAGTTCTAGGAGCTGATACCTGTCTTTTGATTCCTCTTTCAATGCAAAAGTTGTTAAATTCATGGGAGATGAATTCACCACCTCTGTCTGATCTTAAGCATTTCAATCTTTTCCTTGTTTCCTTTTCCACTCTTGCCAAGTACCATTTGAACTTTTCAAATGCTTCTGATTTTTCTCTTAAATACATAACAGTCATCATTCTAGAATAATCATCAACGAAAAGAATAAAGAATTTATCTCCAGTATAGCTTTGTATTCCAATAGGTCCACATAAATTAGTATGTACAATTTCCAAAATCTCTTTAGACTGATAGTTCTTACTCTTAAAACTAGTTTTACTCATTTTGCCAATCTGACAATTCTTACATAGACTAGTATCAGGTTTCCTCAAAGTAGGAATGCCTCTTACCTTCTTGAATTTGCTTATTTTTATCATGTTATCAAAATTCACATGACATAACCTTTTGTGCCATAGCCAACTTTCTTCAATTTGAGCAATAAAACATGAATATTCACTGAGATCAAGATAAAATAAGTTACCTTTTGTTTGTTTGCCTGATCCAATGAGTTTTCCTTTTTCATCCAGCAGTCTTGCTTGACCATTCATGAATTCAACCTTGAAACCAGTGTTGATTAGCTGTGATACACTTAGAAGATTATGTTTTAGTCCTTCAACCCAATAAGCATTATCACATATGAGTTCTTTGGTTAATGAGATTCTTCCTTTTCTTTTTATACAACAAGGTTCATTGTTTCCAAATCTTACATTGCCACTATCACAGTCTTCTAGGTATTCAAATTTTGTCTTGTCACCAGTCATGTGGTGTGAACATCCACTATCTATTATCCATATATCATCTTTTCTTATATGAGAAATAAGTGCCATCTTATCTTCATCATCATCAGATTCATCTTTTATAGCAATAAAGACAATTTCTTCTTCACTATCATCAAAATCTTTAGCCATAAAACATGTTTTCTTACCTTTATCCTTGAATGATTTGAAATTCTTTTTGCCATAGTACTTGTGACCTCTCTTCTCTTCCTTGACTTGCTTGTTTGGGCACCTAGCTGCAATATGTCCAATTTCTTCACATGAAAAATAGATTAAAGGAGTTTTAACTTTATATTTACCTTTCCCTTTAGAGTACTTCTTTGCAAGTAATGCTTCTACAATTTCAAGATCTCTGTCAGAACTTTCTTCTGATACTTCTTCACTTTCTGACTGAACTTCTTTTATTTTCTTGTTTTTCCTTAGTGAAACCTTGGCCTCAAATGTTGACTCAATATTTTTGGAATTTGGAACATAGTTGTCATAGTTGTCTAATTCAAAGGATGTCAATCTTCCAACTATGGCATCCAAAGTTATATTGTGGTTTGTTTCACATCTTCTTTCTTGAATAGCTGATACTCTTATTGCATAGATAGGGAGTATTGTTCTGAGTACCTTACTTATAACAGTTTCATCAGAGATTGTTCCTCCAGAAGCTCTAATTGCACTAACACTTGCTTTGATCCTTTCAACATATTTTGCAATGTTTTCATTTTCTTTCATATTCATCTTGTCAAACTGTCCTCTTAGGCTTTCTGCTTTGGCTCTTTTCACATTTGCATCACCACCATATATTTTCTTTAGATTGATCCACATTTCATATGCAGTAGTGCATTCTTTAATTTCATCAAATTCTTCATAGCTGAGAGCTGATGCAATGTCTATCATCATGGTGTTATGATTCTTTTTCTCTGCAATGTCTTCAACAGTTAATGCGCCAGTAGGAACTGTGTATTCTTCATCAATTTATTTGCATCCTAAATCACTAATGGAAGCCAGATGAAGTTTCATGAGACTTTGCCATGCTAAAAAGTTATCTCTGTTGAGCTTTGGAATTTCCCTCTTGTAAGACATCCTGATCTTTAGCTTAGGTCCTTGAAACCCTTCCTGCAAGCACCAAAAGCTCTGATACCAATTGATGGAATATGGATGAAATGACTAAGAGGGGGGGTGAATCAGTCAACCATAAAACACTTAAAAATTATTTCTTTCCAGATCCCTTATGATATCTTAATGAATATTATCTGTTTAACACTCGGTAAATAGATTGCAGTAACTTTGTAGATGCAGAAAGTATTAGCAAAATTATCTTTAGATATTCATCAGCACTTGTATATGATTAAGATAACTATTAAGAACACAAGAGACACATAATTTAACGTGGAAACCCAATATGGGAAAAACCACCAATGTATGTAGATACTGATTTTCACTTTTCTGAAGTGATGCCCGGTTAGAAGCCAACCCGGTAAAAGGTTACAAAACACACTGTTAGGTGTGACCTTGTTAGAGGATTTAATCACCCTACTAGGAGTGGCCTGGTAAGAGGTCTTGAGAACAATTCAATGGAATTGTCACCTTTTTAGAGGATTTACAATATGGTTGTTAAACCAACTCGATTAAGAGATTTAGAATTCACTGTTACAATGATAAGAAGGTAACAATGAAAATGACCTGTATAATAATGCAACTGCCTTGCTGATTACAGATCTCTATTCTGCATAAGTGTGATCCTTCCTGATCGAATATATCTCTGCTGCTCCTCAAGGATATCTGATCATCCTTCACAATTTCGCACACACCTTTCCCCTCTTTCTTCTATATATCTTCTGCTGTGTTCATTTTTTATTTTTCAGATTTGACCTTTTATTTATATGATTTTAGATTTTTCAAATCGGCATTACTTAGCATAACAGTCGGCTGAATTAAGAAAACTTTATTTGCAAAGATCCTTCAAGGGCCAACAGTGCTCGGTGACCATAACTTTCTACAATCTTTTGCAGACCGAGGGAACTCGGTAAACACTGATAATCCTTTTTCTTCGATAACGGACTGAACTCGGCAGATGCTAACTTTTCTTCGACAACCGACTGAACTCGGTAAACACTGAATTTTCTTTGACAACCGAGTGGACTCGGTACATGCAGATTTTTCTTTGATAACCGAGTGAACTTGGTAAGCACTAATTTACTGCCAGGAAGACCGACTGAGCTTGGTAGGTATTGAATGTTGCAGACTATGACATTGTGTGACATCAAAGACAATACATAATTTGAGTAGCAATTTTCTTCAGATAATTGTTTCCAACACAAAGTGAAAATGAAACAACTAAAATATCTTAGGGAATATATCAACTGATAAAGTCACCAGCACCATCGATACCATCAGTACTAGGAGCACTATCTGGATGGTGACTAGAACTAGCCTATAAACCATGCTAACTCATAACAGCCATTAAAGTCTACATCATTGAGCTCAATTGAGAAACCTATTGCTGTACTGCCAAAATTTGAGTTTGCAAAGAAACAACATCTGATGCTGATGTTGGAGCAGGAGTCTATGTTGCAGAAGAATGAGGAGGGGGAACAGAAATAGATGGCATAGAAGAAGATGGATCACTCAAAGATGGAACAAAATGAGAAGATGATGGATGTGAAGAGGATGAAGGCATCAAAGAAGAAACATGTGCCTAAGATGAAGGAGCCTGAGGAACAATCAGAGGAATGACCTGCTGAGCAGGAGGACCTTGTGCCTAATCAAGTAATACCTATGCAATATCTACATCAACCTCTCTTTGATTCCTGAATCTAGGCCTATCTACTAGATCTCTGGCAACCTGATGCAATACTCTGTCAACCCATTGACCCCTCACCTAATCCACACCCCTAGGAGGAATTGGAGTAGTAGCAATCACTAGAATATGAACTCTACCGGCTCTAGCTCCTTGATGACCCCATCATCCATGTCATCCCCTAATCCTACCACCACCACCTCTGTCATCATCTCCATCATCACCATCATCGCTACCATCTCCACCAGCACTGTCATCCCCACCTAATAGCTTATCAATAGTGGGAATCCTCTCGGTAGGATCTGTGAATTTGGGAAAAGGGTATTGATGTAACCAAGCACCATAATCATCTGTAATACCTACACCTACAATCTACCCTCTCATAGACCAAGGAAGATATAAAAGGTCTCGACTCTCCCTCATAGCAGTGCCAAAATCAACACAAGGGCCCCATAATGATCTCTCCACCTGTACATGGGCATACATCACCACTCCTTGTGACATACACTATCTATGCCTATACTGACGCAAAACTCTATGAAATCAGAATCTCTCTATATCAAATGTAGAACGTCTGATCATCCAGTGAGGACAAAACATGTAAGATGGCTTGGAGTCATCCTCTAGCCAAGCCTCACAACCAAGATAAGACCTCCAAACAATAGTATCCATGTTGTCAAGGACACGCCGCTAGTAATCCATCTTACCCATATGGGTCTAGATGATAATACCATTGTGTATCTAAGAAAAAGGCCAACCTGGACTAGGATCTCATGTTGTAATAGGACGTGTCACTGGGATATGATCCCAGGTCCAAAGCTGTAACAGGATAGCTCTTGCAGGCAATGTGGTGGAATGCCTATAAACAATAGTGTGTACCTCATGATACAATTGAGCTAACACATAGGAACCCCAATCGAACTGATGAGGATCTACCATCAAATCCTCAAGAATGGGAACCCAACCGACAATAAATCTGTGCCCGCGTCTATCAAGAAGAAGAAAACCTCCAATCAATGTACCAAGAATAGCTGGTAATACAGGGAAGGAAACAAACTGAGCCCATTGGATGTGAGCAACACCAATGGTAGGATCACCAAAGACCCATCGACATGTTGATCCATCATAAAGAGAATCATAATAGACAAGCTCTCCTTGAGTAGGAAACCGTAGAATGCAATATACATCCTTTGGTGTAATAGTCATCTCTCCCATGGGAAGATGAAAGGTATTATGGTCTAAGTGCCAACACTCAGCCATAGTAGTGATAAGACCTTGATTCAATCAGAATAGAGGAAGATATAAGAGGAAAGATAAGCCACAAAGACTAATGTGTTGATGATCCACCGCACTCAGATCAGTAATCATACCCCAAGATAACGGATAAGAACCATGGATACACAATGACTCAAGCTCAAGTTGCAAAAAGAAAGTACAATTACATCAGAATGCACATTGGTAATTATTTGGACCATTCTAAATCAATTGAAAAATTTATCAAACTTTCAAACCATAATAAATTTCATGTTTCTACTTAGATAGAATGGAAATTTATCATCGCCCATCATTTGAATCTAGATTGATGAATGATATTCCAACTAGAACTGACTCATACTGACATATCACAACTTGCTAAGAACATCAAGTTTGGGAAGTTCATCTCTCAACTGATCGACGATGTTGAAGAAAAAAAAAAAAAAGTGGACTTAATCAAATTGGAAAAAATTTGTTGAGTCAAAGCACTATTTCAGGATGCAAAAGTGAAAAAATGCAAAAGCGCTGGTAAAATGTGTAAAAGTGCTCCTTAATGATTTAAAAGTAGAAAAATAGGTGAAAGCACTCTAAAAAATAGTGGAAGTGCTGTTTAACATGTTAAAAGCGCAAACAAGAGCAAAAGCACACCTATGCAAAGCAAAAGTGAAATAGGGCAAAAATTTAGCAAGAAAAAGCACACAACCAGATCATGGAAGCGCCGTTTAAAATTGAAAAGCACAACTTTGAGGGTGAAAGTGCCATTTAATTGGGCTAAAGCCTGCATTGAATTAAAAAAATGGAAAAAAGGGTACTTTTCCAGGAAAAAATTAAAAAAATTGAAATTAAATGCATAAATCGGAAAAGCGAAGAAGTATAGGCACTCACCGGAGGTCTAGAGCCAAGAAGACACTGATATCGATGGCATTTCTCAAACTGATGCTCGTGGATGGGGGTAGACATCATGAAAAGTCAAACAAGTCAAAGAGGAAAAGTGAAAATGAATATTGAAAAAGGAATTTTGACCCCTTTATATAGCTTTTTGACCTAAAAGAGAGGTAACTTTGACCAAAGAGAGGACTATTTCAACAAAATTGACCCAGGAACATGAATTTATCATCAAATCAGCCAAAACAGGGGCATTTGTAATCAAACAGATGAAAATCAATATCCGAAATGAAAATAAAATTCATTATAAAAATTAAACTAAATCAATACGATATGACCAACAACATCAAAATATTCGATCATCAATCAAATTTTATTTCATTTCACAGGGGGCATCCATCGGATAATCAACATTAGCAACATCATTGAAAATCAAGAGACCGACCATCAAATAAAAGTGAAAGCTTTTATCAAATTTTTTTTCGTAAATCAATCGAATGGGGCATCGCATTGAAATCAATCATCGCATACGAATCTTTCATCAAAATCAAACATCATATCAAGGATCCATCATCAGAACAACCATCAGAGTATCGCATCATATTTAAACAATCATTAGGGATACATCAAGGGTATTAAATCAATTGAAATCTACATCAATCTTGTATCAGATATTAGGATCGACCATTGAAAGACATCAAATGAACATCAAAGATCGACCATCAATGAATCAGGACCTATCATCAAGCAAAATCAGAGTATTCTTTGAATCGACATGCTTCGCACGTCAACTCAAAGAGGGGCATTTGTAATCACTAAAAAATGGACAAAGACAATTCAATGATAAATCAAGTCAAATCAAAGAAAATCAAGGACAAATTCAAAGTAATTGAATCACAATGCATAATTACGCAATCAAAATTAACATCAAGCTTTAATTCAAGATGAATCAAAATTGAGAGCATTTTTAATCAAATTAAATCAAATCAAAGTGCAATTAAATCAATTAATTGTATAGTTTTGGATAAAATCAAATTCAACCCATTCAAAGGGTACATGGCTAAACAAATGAATTTAAATCAATTAATAAATCCTAATTTCTCTCAACAACCACAAAGGGAGGAAATTCAATCAACCAATAGGATTTGAGAGAAAGGAATTCACATGGATCAAGCCAAATTCAATCTCAATCACTCAAAGTGAAAGGGAATCTTGTCCATTCATCTTGTCTACTTGTCCCAAGCTTTGAGGACACAAACTTTACATTGTCTTCAAAGGGTGGAACCAAAGACTCAACCAAGGCTTAATCATGATCAACTACACTACACCCCCTACCATTGGGAAAATCTATAAAAGGAAGACCAAAATCCTCATAATTAATAACCACACATCTAAGAATTGCATAGAACCTCTTGCATTTTATAGCTAGAAAGGCATTTTAAGAGCTTAATTAGCATTCAATTTGAATATACTTGTTAGCTTTAGCTTAATCTTTATCATTTCTCATTCTAGGACTATCATTAATGGTAGCTTGCTGAGAGCTTCACATTAACACTCTTAGATAGAGAGCCATAGGATGCTCAATTGATCTTTCATTTGCTAAATAGTTTCTATATTGTGGTTTATTTAGTTTCTATTTCATTTACTGCTCAATACTAATCCTATAAAGGTACATTTCCTTGTACACACCTTGTATACACTATTTTGCATTAGACTAGACATTATCCAAATAGTGAGTATTTATATAAAGTTCTCGAAGATCAAAGGCCCAAGTCCAAAATGCCAAAATTAATAATAGTGACTACCCTCACAGGCGGTTGGATAATGTCTAATCTAATCCAAGCACACTAGCATGAGGTACATGAGTTATGTTCATCTCACTAGATATAGATGGGCATTAATGCTCAATTCAATGATACATTCCCATAAAAATGTGAACTACTATTAATCTTATTGAAATCTTATTTAATTCATTACTACATAAAGATATAATCTTTTTATATAAATATAGACTATTTAAATAATTGAGAGAGTTTGGATCAACAATTGATTATATAAGTCAGACCTAGAGAGAGAGAGAGAGAGAGAGAGAGGAATGATGAGGATATTGATGCTCCGCTTAGCCGTTACCGTAACGACTAAGCGGAGCATCAATATCCTCATCATTCCCCTCCTCCTTACCACTGCAAATCTTTGAAGGTTGCTGCACTTGGATGGATGTGTTGTTAGAATAACTGAGAGGGGTGTGAATCAGTTAGCCACAGTCCCAATCACAAAATGTATATCCAAAAACAATTTACTAAAACTTCTATAGCTCAGTAACATAAAATAGTATTCTGTATGTGCTTTTACCAATTACCAGTTAATAACATATAGTGATTACCGATCAAATCCAATATGCAACATGTAAATTATGACAACAAATAATCATCACAGTCAACACATAACATAAGAGATTTAACGTGGAAACCCTGTAAAGGGAAAAACCACCTGGCACTGGCAACCCAAAAATTGTTCACTCTTCTGAAGTGAGGCCGGTAAAGACCCAACCCTGTTAAAGGTTACAAACAAACTGTGAGGTGTGACCTTGTTAGAGGATTTTAGACCAACCGTTATCATCCAACCAACATTCACTATGGGGTTGACAGGATAACAAATGTACACTCTATGAATGACATTACAAGACTTACTAGTCCACTCTGTTAAGAGATTTATCTATTTACAATGGTTAAAATGTAACAATAGGTGATCTGATTACAAAACAAATTCAATTGCAAATTATCAGATCTATGTTATGCTCATTCAAATCCTCTGATCAATATATGGATTCTGTTTCAATCAATATTTAGTAACTTACTGTCTCTTGGTAAAAGCTTTCTGACACTCGGTAATCTTTGTAGTTCGGTTCTCCTTAACCAGTCTGATCAGGCATACATGAAGCTTGTTCACACAATATCTCTGTAGTCTCCTTCTTTCGGCATATTTTCATCATGAATTCCTAGTCTCTTAAATAGATAAGTAAACCATTTTAATTCCATCCATCAAATTTTTCTGCTTAATCTCCTTTGTTGATTTTTCTACTTTAACCTTCCTTGGCTGATGTGTCAGTAACACATTTTATTTCAATCCCTTAGATCTTCTTCAAATTATGTTAGCCGTTGATCTTCATAACAAACATTATCTTCAACTTTGATTACGTGGTCCATTACAGCTCATCAACTTCTATCAGCTAAACTAATCATTTAGTTCTTTTCTTCTACTTAGTTAACAAAGAAATGCATCGGTGAACACAAGCTTAGTTTATACTATGCTTGGTATACACTACACTGCATTGGTGTATACTGAAATGCTTCTATAAACGATGACACTGCTTTGTGCATTTTTCTCTATCCTTCATCATAGATGAATGCAACATAATCAAGTAAATAACATAGGGTCATAGAATCATTCATAAGTTACCCAATGTATTCCTTATCCTCATCTGTCATATCCATATTCCTCATGTAGATATATCTGTTCTTCATCTCTTTTCTTCATCTTTTTATAGATGTTAAGGTATAGTAACTTTCAAGATAAGTATTGTCAAAACTAGTTGACATCAATGACAACATATTACTGATTTAATCATCTTACATATCTAATCAACAACTTAGTGATCTCAAATCATATAATTTATTCAAATCAGTTGTAGTTCATCAATCACTCCCTTTGGCATTGATGGCAACACAAGCAATATGAAATATGCTATACACATACCAAACATGTATTCCACAACTCTATCAACAAATGTTGTAACTCGGTACAAGATCTCCCTAGCTTAATATGTTTAATCACTATGTTACATAAAAGCATTTGCAAGTGCAAACTAACTTCTACAGATATGATCTTTTCTACTCGTAGATTTTCTTCTATTCTTAGTAACTGATCTTCAATGCTCTCCCTTTTCTATATCTCTCTCTCTTTTGTCTCTAGCTTCATATTGAGATCTATCTCCCTTTGACAGAAATGCCAAAGAACAATAAAAACATACAGCTCTGTAGTAGCCATGTAACTCTATGTTGTTCGGTGCATTCTCTGTATCTTGGTATCCTGATGTACAAATCTGTTCCAGTTCTTCAACCTTTCATGACCTTAGACAAAAGTCCAAAGTGTGAACTCTGCTGCATCAACATTTATGATCTTCTGATAAGATTAGGCTGATGCAACCTCTAGATCACCTTAGTGACTAATAGACAGGGGACAGACCCTAAGTCTAGTCCTCAAGTATTTATATGTATCCTTCGGTAGAGGCTTTGTAAATATGTCAGCAAGTTGTTCTTTTGATGTAACAAATTATAGCTTCACTTGCTTCTCCTGTACTTGTTCCATTAAGTAGTGATACTTAATAGATATGTGCTTTGTTTTAAAGTGCATCACTGGATTCTTTGAAATATTAATTGCACTAGTGTTGTCACAATATATAATCACCGGCTTAGTGATTACCTCATTCATACCTTCCAACACTTGCTTGATATAAGCAATATTTGAATAGTTAGTAGTAGCAACAACATACTCTGCTTTAGCTATAGACTAGGAAATGCAAGACTATTTCTTACTTGTCCATGTAACAAGTCTTTCACCAAAGAAGAATGCTCCTCCAGTGGTACTCTTTCTATCATCCACATTTTCAGCCCAATCAGCATCAATGTATACCTTAAGTTCAAACTTGCCTTTCTTAGGATACCATAGTCCATAATCTTTAGTTTTCTTTAGGTATCTTAAGATTCTCTTTGTAGCAACCATGTGTGACTCTCTGGGGTTTGCATAAAATCTAGCAACTATTCCAACAACATGTGCTATATTAGGTCTACTGTGAACTACATACATTAACTTACCAATCATGAATTGGTATAGTGTCTGGTTTACTTTAGTTGTTCCATCTTCTTTAGTCAGTTTACATCTAGTAGCCATCATTATTCCCACAGGTTTAGCATCTTCCATGCCAAATGTCTTCAATATTTCCTTTATATATTTAGATTGTGTGATGAATATACCATCATTCTACTGAATCACTTGTAAGCCTAGAAAGAACTTAATCTCTCCAAACATAGACATTTCAAATTCACTTCTCATTTCATTATAAAATGACTTACAAATGTGATCTTGTCCTCCAAATATTATGTCATCCACAAATATCTCAACAATCAAGATAGTATCATCGGAATTTCCTTTCATGTACAGATTACTATTCTCACTAGTTCTAACAAATCCAATACTCAGCAAATAGTTATGCAGCCTCTCATACCAGGCTCTTGGTGCTTTCTTTAAACCATATAAATATTTATGTAATCTACATACCATATCTTTTTTGTCTAGATTAATGAACCCTTTAGGTTGTTCTATGTAGACTTCTTCTTCAAGTATTCCATTCAGAAAAGTAGATTTAACATCCATTTGGTAAACTTTGAACTTCTTGTGTGCAGCATATGCAAGTAACATTTTGAATCCTTCTAATCTAGCAACAGGTGCAAAATTTTCACCATAATCTATTCCTTCCTCCTATGCATATCCCTTGCATACTAACTTAGCTTTGTTCCTTGTTACCTCTCCATTCTCATTAAGCTTGTTTCTGAATATCCACTTAGTACCGATAACATTCTTGTCCTTAGGTCTGGGTACTAAACTCCAGGTTTTGTTCTTCTCTATCTGTTCTATTTCCTCTTTCATTGCATTAACCCATTCATCATTTTCTAATGCAACTTTTACATTCTTCGGTTCATATTCACAAACTATACATGTACCTTGTCTTGTTTTACTTCTTGTTTACATGCTAGCTTATCTGTCTCCAATGATTTGTGTCTTAGGATGATGTCTTCTAACAAATCTTGCCAATATCCAATCTCTTCTTTCTTGTTCATCTTGTGCAGATTCATTTGGTTGCTCAGTAGGTTCTTCTTGCTCGTCAGTATTTCCTTTGTGTTCGTCGATATTGTTTTCCTACTGACTGGTTGTCACTATCTGTAGCGTTGGTAGGTACTCTGGTTGTTCAATGTAAGTGAATCTACTATAGTCTTCTGGTTCCTTTGTGCTTTCCTCTACATTCTTATCATCAAACTCATCAACCTGAACATTATTACTTTCAATCATTTTATTAGTTACTTTGTTAAGACACTTGTATGCTTTATTTTTAGTGGAATATCCCAAAAATATCCCTTCATCACCTTTTGAGTCAAAATTCCCATTTCTTTCATCTTTCAGAATAAAGCATTTACTTCCAAAAACTTTGAGATAACTTACAATGGGTTTGTGGCCAAACCATAACTCATAGGGTGTCTTATTAGTGTCCTTCAGTTGTACTTAGTTTAGAACATAAACAGTTGTGCTAACTACTTCTCTCGAGTATGTCTGAGCAACATTCTTTTGTAATATCAGTGTCCTTGCACAGTCAACAATTGACCTATTTCTCCTTTCAACTATTCCATTTTGTTGAGGTGTCCTCGGTGCAAAGACCTATCTTTTAATACCATGCTCATTACAAAAGTTAGTAAATACATCATAAACAAATTCACCACCTCTGTCAGATCTCAAACATTTCAATTCTTTACTAGTCTCTTTCTCAACTTTTTCTTTATACCATTTGAACATCTTAAATGCCTCTGATTTTTCTTTCAAGAACATGACTATCATAAATATAGTGTAATCATCAACAAAAATAATAAAATATTTGTCTCCACAGTAACTTTGAGTTCTCATAGGACCACATAGGTCGGTATGCATTAACTCAAGTAATTTCTTTATTGAATAATCTTTGCTTTTGAAACTAGATTGTGTCATTTTACCTTTCTGACATTCATGAAACATAACATGATTAGGTTTTGATAAGTTAGGCAGACCTCTAACCTTTTTCTTTTAACTAATCTTAATCATGTTATCAAAATTCACATGACATAACCATTTATGCCACAGCCATTCATCTTCATCTTTCTTCATTAAACAAGAAGACTAGTCATTATCAAGATAAAACAAATTACCTCTCGATTGTGTTCTAGTTCTAACAAGTCTTCCTCCATCATCAAATATCTTCACTTTCTTGCTCTCAAAAGAAACTCGATGGCCTAAATTGTTCAGCTGTGCCACACTTAACAAATTATAGTTTAGTCCTTTTACCCAATATGCATTGTCACATCTAATTTTATCATTTATCATCAGGGATCCTTTTCCTCTAACCATACAAGGTGCATCATTACCCATTCTCATAGATCCTCCATTGTGTTCTTCAAGATGATCAAATTTTTCTTCATCACCAGTCATGTGATGTGTATAACCACTATCTATGATCCATGTATCATTTTTATTAACCTTAGAGATATGTGCTACCTCTACATACCTTTCATCTTCCTCCAAGTCATCCTTCATTGCAACAAATACTACCTCCACATCTTCATCAATGTCGGTATCAGTGAAATCTTCTTCTGTAATGTAGCACACCTTCTTTCCTTTATCATTATTGTCTTGGTTGTCTCTGTTATAGTGTAGGTAACTTCTTTTGCCTCTTCTCCCATAGCTTCCTTCACTAGATCGGTCTTTGTTTCTATCATCATCTTTCCTGTGTGGACATCTAGAAGCAATATGACCAACCTCTTTATAGTTAAAGCATGCTAAAGGTAATTTACCTCTATATCTTCCTTTACCTTTAGGTAACCTTCTAGCCATAAGAGCTTCAAGTTCATCAAGCTCATCATTAGTATTGCTATGACTATCGTCATTCTTATTTCTACTACTAGACTTACCAATCTACAAAGAAGACATAAAATCAGATTCAATAGATGGTACAACACTATTAATAAAGTTGTTCAGTTCAAAGGTTGTAAGCTTACCAATCAGATTATCAAGAGTAAGGTTGTTACCAGATGTAGATCTAGTTTCATGAATTGTAGATATTTTGATTGCATAAACTGACAATAAGGTTGTGAGAACTTTTCTTACCACTATCTCTTCATCAATAAGACAATTAGATCCTCTGATAGCATGAACTACCTCTTTTAGTCTATTTGTGTACTGCACAATATTTTCTCCTTCCTTCATTTTCATATCATCGAATCTTCCCCTTAAGCTTTCAGCTCTAGCTCTTTTGACATTCACATCACCACTATGAACTTGAGCAAGTTTATCCCACATCTTCTTAGTAGTAGTACAGTCCTTGATATCTTCAAATTTGACATTTGTATAGGAAGCAATAATCTCCATCATAGTAACATTATGCTCATGCCTGTCTCTTAGTTGATCAAGGGTCAAGGGACCAATGGGTGGTGCAAGGTATCCATTCTCCATTAGTGTGAGGGCAGAATTCCCAAATCCAGATACATGTAGCTTCATTCAACTTTGCCATATTATTAAGTTATCCTTGTTTAGCTTTGGCACTTCCCTCTTATACATTTTGATATGTTTGTGCTAAAGTCCTTAAAACTTTGTTCAAAGAAACCAATGTTCTGATACCAATTGTTAGAATAACTGAGAGGGGGGTGAATCAGTTATCCATAGTCCCAATTACAAAATGTATATCCAAAAACAATTTACTAAAACTTCTGCAGCTAGATAACATAAAATAGTATTCTGTCTGTGCTTTTACTGATTACCAGTTAATAACATATAGTGATTATGGATCAAATCCAATATGCAACATGTAAAGTATGACAACAAACAATCATCATAGTCAACACATAACATAAGAGATTTAACGTGGAAACCCTATAAAGGGAAAAACCACCTGAGACCGACAACCCAAAAATTGTTCACTCTTCTGAAATGAGGTCAGTGAAGACCCAACCCTGTTAAAGGTTACAAACACACTGTGAGGTGTGACCTTGTTATAGGATTTTAGACCAACCATTATCATCCAATAAGCATTCACTATGGGGTTGATAGGATAATAAATGTACACACTATGAATGACATTACAAGACTTTCTAGTCCACTCTTTTAAGAGATTTATCTATTTACAATGGTTAAAATGTAACAACAGGTGATCTGATTACAACACAACTTCAATTTTAGATTATAAAATCTATGTTATGCTCATTCAAATCCTCTAATCGACATATCAATTTTATTTCAATCAATATTCATTAACTTACTGTCTCTCGGTAATAGCTTTTTGACGCTCAGTAATCTCTGCAATTTGGTTCTCCTTAACCAGTTTGATCAGGCATGCATGAATCTTTTTCACATGATATCTCTGCAGTCTCCTTCTTCTGGCATATTTTTATCATGAAATCCTAGTCTCTTAAATAGATAAGTAAACCATTTTAATTTCATCCATCAAATTTTGCCGCTTAATCTCCTTTGTTGATTTTGTCACTTTAACCTTCCTTGACTGATGTGTCAGTAACATGTTTTATTTCAATCCCTTAGATCTTCTTCAAATTATGTTAGCCATTGATCTTCATAACAAACATTATCTTCGACTCTGATTATAAGGTAATTTATAGCCCATCAACTTCTGTCGGCTAAACTAATCATTTAGTTCTTTTCTTATGTTTGGTTAACAAAGAAATGCGTTGGTGATCACAAGCTCGATTTATACTGTGCTTGGTATACACTACACTGCGTCGGTGTATACTGAAATGCTTCTTTAACTAACCACACTGTTTTGTGCATTTTACTCTATTCTTCATCATATATGAATGTAACATAATCGAGTAAATAACTTAAGGTCATAGACTCATTCCTAAGTTACCCAATGTATTCCTTATCCTCATCTGTCATATCCATCTTCCTCATGTAGATATATATGTTCTTCATCTCTTTTCTTCATCTTTCTACATATGTTTGGGTATATTAAATTACAAGATAAGTATTGTCAAAACTAGTTGACATCAATGACAACATATTACTGATTTAATCATCTTACATATCTAATCAGTAACTCAATGATCTCAAATCACAGATCTTCAAGTCATACGATTTATTCAAATCAGTTATAGTTCATCATGTGTACCATTGTTAAGAGAATTGGACCGAGTTTGGCTTACCTCAGATAGGTGAGGCAAGAGTTATGTGGGTACCCTAATGTTGGCAAGAGTTCTTATTGTAGTTTGTAATGAGATTGATTTGCAACCACTAGAGACACTACCAGAGGAGGATGCAAAATTGGGCACGAAGATGAGATCTGAGGCTGGGAAAAATATGGGTGGGTTCTTTGGGAATCAGGAGGGGGGGGATGATGGTGTGCTACTCTCTATGAGTTCTTTGAAGGAAGAAGTGGTGATTATGGTAAAGAATGTGGCATGCAAGAGGTTGTTGGATTAGAGAGTGGAAATTAAGATGAAGTCGAAGAAGATCAATAGTTGTCTCAATAGGATTCAGTTGCAATGCCCAGGTTGCGAGATGGGAAAGAGAGGCCCCCTTGTATTCCTCAAGCTATTTTGGATGCCAGGACTCGTGCTACCAAGGAGGCCATGAAGCTAGAGAAGGATATTGAGAATGAAAATGGTGGGGATGGAGTTTACTCTACAAGCTTGAAGAAGTGGTATATTTTGGAAAATGAAGAGTGGAAAGAAGATGATATTCTTGAGATCATGGATGGACACAATGTTGCAAACTTTATTGATCTAGATATCTTGTAGAGGCTTGAAGAGCTGGAGAGGGAAGAAGGGCTTAGGATGGCAACTAAGGGTGATGAGGATTATGAGATGGGGGAAGTGGCATTGAATCTTGATGAAAAGGAAGCTCTGGATGCAATTAGGAAGAAGAAGAAGATGCTTATCGTCAAACACAGATTGAAGAAGAATACTGCAGAGAGCTGAGAAACATAAATGTAGATTTCACAATAGCTGAGAAACATAAATGTAGGCATCATGGTCACATTTTTTTTGGAGACAACATAATTGAGTTGTATACCTAGATGATGTAGAGAAACTTCTGCTCCTCCGATTCCAAGTTGACACTATGGGATCCAAAGACCATAGATAAGGAATAAATTTTGAGAGAGGAGGAGGGTCATAATAACCAAAATAATACAGGACAAACCTCAAGTTAAATGAGGCAACAACAAACATTTTAATAGATTTTTATTATTAAATAACAAAATTTCATTATTTAATAATAAAAATCTATTAAAATGTTTTCAGTTGCCTCATTTAAGTTGAGGTTTGTCTAGTATTATTTTTGTCATTATGGCCCTCCTCCACTCTTTAAATTTATTCCTTATCTATGGTCTTTGGATCTCATAGTGTCAACTTGGAACCGGAGGAGAAAAAGTTGCTCTACATTGTCTGGGTATACCACTCAAGTACATTGTCTCCAAAAATTGTCACCATCATGCCTAAAATTATGTTTCTCAGTTGTTGTGTCTTAGGACCCCTTATGACCCTTTACAACCCTTTACAATCCCGAATACATCTTAGAGGTCTTAAAGTGTCGTAAAGGGTCATAAGAGGCCCCTAGGAGGGGCCAGATGAGCTTCCACCTTCACGTGGTTGGCCCTGTTAAGTAGAGAATGTTAAACTATTCTTGAAACAAAGAGAAGCTTAATAATCTAAGATCTCAGTTAATGGACAAATTAAATTAGACTTACTATCCAAATTGGTACATTAATGAGAATCAATGATGGGGAGTTTTTAGATTCTGAGAAGACATATATGCAGTGGATGCCATAAGGGATATTTGTGGAGATTTTCTAGATTTGGAGATTTGCTAGAGTGGCTATATGTTAGGAATGGGAACACTAAGAGGGGGGGGTGAATCAGTATTCACTGTATTTTATCTTTTCACTTAATCTTTAAATTGAACTTAAATGCTTCAGTACTAAAATGAACATCCACATAAACCTGAAACATGAAATCAACACATAACACCAATATGGTTACAGGGAAACCCAAATAGGTAAAAACCTTGGTGGGAATTGACATCCGCTAATATTTTGTACTAGTGTTTTATGATCCTTGTTAGAAGATCCTTAACCTGATTAGGAGTTTCTTTACAATGTATTAAGTACAGTAGACCTTGTCAAGGGTCAGACCCAGTTAGGATTCTTTTACAATAAACCCTGTTAGGGGTGTGGATGCACTATCCTAGAGCTCACTACTCAAGTGGTGAAGGCTACAACCTTTTGATCTCAGATACACACTATATTTGGTGGATGAATTGTTACTGTGACACTACTTGTCTAATCAATTCCTTTGATGCATTGATGCTTTGACCTATTGCAAAGCTCTAATACATATTATAGACTCTTCGCACACTTCTTCTCTTCTTATCACAACTCTATATCAACTTCCATACCAATTATAATGGGCACATATCATATTTATATGCGCATACAAAATAAATAACTAGGTCGTCCCTTCAACCGATTATATACAACACTTCTTATTGAATTAGCTCAAGCGTGTTTACAAAAAAAGATATTTACATGTCAAAAACCTAATTACAATAGGTGCATAGCCTTTACAACATTAGAATATAACTGAAAATCAAAATGCTAATAGTTGACTACTTACTCTGATCTTCTCTAGCACACACTGGTTGTGTAACTTCAACTATCTATAACTTTTTCATACTTGCAAATCTGATCATGTCCTCATAGACTAAGCATGAATATAGTCTAACCAACTTATCTTTTAGGGTACACACCATTACTTGGTCATACACATGTGCACTGATGCTCTAAGCTTCAGGTACTCTGTACATTATCCAGTCTTCAACACTTAACTGATTTCTAATCTTCTCATCAAGTGTGGTGACTCCAAACTACTATATGACTTTGTTTCTATAATGACAACACTATACTAAGTCATATACATCAATATAGCCAACTTGCCACCACTATATACATATGAGGGTTTCCAGATTAAGTACCAGTGAAAAGATGATGATTTAGTAACCTACATCTATAAAACCTTCACAAATATCCCTTCTTTGGCCTCCACTCATACCTCTTCTTAGAATCTAGAAAATTTGGATACTATTTCTCATCCATGCATGAAATGTGCTAGTGATCGTATAAAATTACTTAAAACTAGTATAGGGTGCTGGGAACAGCCTCTGGATTATGAAGGGATTCCATTTTAGTGCAGGAGGTGTATTCAAATAGGGCATCCTAGTAGAAAGAAGTCTCACACCATCACTATACGGTGGAGAGAAGTTGAAGCAACAAAAGAGTTTTTCTCAAGTTGTGCATAGTGAGACATCAAATCAGGAAATTGGAAATGCATGTAAAATTTCCCTCACATTTACCTCACTCTCTCCAAACACACCTGTGTAGCAATAGAATCAAGTTCATCAAAAAATGGGACACAAGGAGCTCATCCTCTAGCTTTATCAAAAATTTCCCTGACATTTGCCTCACTCTCTCCAAACCACATTGTTAACAATTCAAGACCCTTCACACTAATGTCTTTCCACAACCCAGTGGTCCATAAAATAGCACTCCTTTTGAAGGAGACATGACAAATTTTTCAAATTTCTTAGGATGCTCCACTGGATATCGAATAGTCTACATCAAAATCATAATGAATTTTGTTAGTTAATATCTCCTTGCATTGCAGACTTTCCGCATTAAAAGAAAAGAAAAGTAGAAATAGTATACCTCTTGAAGCTCCCTCTTGCATTTTCCAACCCTCCAATATCTTCCCAAGAGACATTTGGAACTTCAACCACCTGTCAATATTTTTCCAACATTCATAAGCAAACTTGCCAATCTTAAATTATCACTATGTCTTTGAAAATTAATGCCATATGTTGCTTACATTTGATTCAATTTCCATATTAATTACTCTTTTAAGTTGTATTAGAAACTTTTGCCTTAAGCATGTGTGATGCAAACTTGTAATATCTCTTTTATCCTCTAGTGATTTTTGTTCATTTATAGTGCACTTTTGATGGCTTCTCCATACGTAATCACGATGCTATATTTCTTGGTAGTTGTCACTCTTAATGACTAAACCATCTCTTGATCATGTTATTGCACTTGATATATGATTGTTTCATGTAGGTGCCTTGGTTGATCTCTTATCTCTAGTTGAACATACTATAATTATTTATTATCCTTGTATTATCTATGTTCCCTCTTAAGCTAGTCTCTTTGTATGTCACTGCCCTACTAGCATTGTTTCTTCATCATTGTGATGTGCACTATGTTCTATTGGTCTTGATGCAAGGGCAGGGACCTTAGGGGCCAAATGATGGCACACCCTACAGATCCAACCCTACTCAACAACTCACAGGAGCAACAACAACATAGTTAGAGAGAGAAAGCCAGATTATTGATATATTCTTTCATTCAAATTGATTCATACATTCTAGAATGTAAGGCCTTCCCGGTTATGTCCAGATATTACAATGAATTATAGAAGTCCTCAAACTTGCAAGGATCTATCAACAATCTTGATTCTACTATCTTCTATCTTCTATCCAAAAAAAAATTGACTCCTAAACTCTATCCAAACAACTATACTTATACAAGAGGCTACCAAACTGAGTCGGCCTTCAGATCCATAATCAATGGAAGGAATGGTCAAATTTAGGACCACACGCTTCCCAATGATGGATACCAACATTAAATCTATGAACCATAATCAATGCACAATTCGGCCTCAACACAAACTCAAAATAAACTACTCGATAAGCAAGGATGACCGAGCAACAGACAAGCATCACTGAGTGCCAGTGAAATAGCTGACTACCCAGGAGATAACCAACCATACTTGGTAACCAAAGGAAACCAACCAACTACCAACCAACTCGGTCAAAGCAGGAACTAAGCAACATAGACAAACTCAAATATCATTTTAGTGACACAAGATTGCCAAGGACCCGAGATGCTCTTGCATTAGACACCTGGGGTTATTTAGAAATGATTCTCTAAATAATTCAATAGGTATGATCCAAGCTGCATCCAACTCAGACTATGAAATCTGTGAACTATCTTCAATCGGTCTATTCTTCCACTTTACTAGATATTCCATATACTGTTTACCTCTTGTACTCTTTCCAATTCTTTGTTCCAAAATCTATTCACTTTCTTCATTCTACTTCTTAGGATATTCCATCAGCATTGTCATGTCTTCATCAAGTTCATGATACCCATACAAATCAGTAATGTTGAAAATTGGTGATATGTCCATGTCATCAGGTAACTCAATCTCATATGCATTTCCACTATCAAATTTCTTCAAGATCTTGCAAAGTCCAAACTTCTTCATCTTCAACTTCCCATTTGTTCCAATAGGAAATCGACATTTCTTCAAATGAACCATCACTTCATCACCAACATCAAAAGTCTTATGTCTCCTTGATTTATCAGCTCTGTCTTTGTATTTCTGATTAGTCTCTTCCAGCTTGATTTTCACATCTTCATGCAATGTCTTCATGTACTCAGCAAATTTCACTCCTTCAGCACTCCTCTTTCTTTCATCAGCAATGTCTATCAAATTAGATATACCTCTAAGCTATATGCCATTCACAATCTCAAAGGGTGTTTTTCTAGTACTCCTATTCACTGAATTATTGTATGCAAACTATGCTTGTGCCAATACAGAATCCCAATTACTAGGTGTGTCTCCAACTAAACATCTCAAAAGATTTCCCAAACTTTTTTTTACAACCTTTGTCTATCCATCGGTTTGTGAGTGAAATGTAAAACTATATTTCAACTCAGTGCCAAACTTCCTCCAAAGAGTATTCCAAAAGTATCCAACAAATTTACACTCCTAGTCAGAGATAATACTCCTTGGTAATCCATGTAATCTGATAATTTTCTTAAAGAAAAGATCTGCTACATGTACTGCATCTGATGTCTTTCTACAAGGTATAAAATGTGTCATCTTTGAAAATCTATCTACCACAACAAATATAGAATCCTTACCTCTTACTGTCTTCGGTAAGCCAAGAACAAAATTGATACTGATGTCAGTCCAAGGTTTCTTAGGTACAACAATTGGTGTATACAATCCAGTATTCTGACTTAATCCATTTGCAACTTGACAAATTCCACAACTTTTCACAAATTTCTGAACATCTTTATACAACTCTGGCCAAAAGTATTTCTCCTTAAGAAAACTCAAAGTTCTATCAATACCAAAATGTCCAACCAAACCACTACTATGTTTCTCCTTCATCAAATTAGTTATCATTTGTCCTCTCGGTATACACAACTGAATACCTTTAAACAACATACCTTCTTGAATGAAATATTCTTCCCATTTTGTACTCGGTTGATCTTGAATAGCTGCTCTGCACTATCTCCATGGCTTAGAAAAATCAGGATTAGTTTCATACAAATCTCTCATCTCATCAAAAGCAAGAACTTCAATTTTCATCTTGGTCATCAAAGATCTTCTTCTACTCAATGCATCAACAACTTGGTTAGTGACTCCACTTTTATGCTTTATCACAAATGTATAACTCTACAAGTACTTAGCCCATTTCATATGTCTATGATCCAACTGATTTTGACTACCTAAGTATTGTAAAGCCTTATGATTAGTATACAACACAAATTCACTCAGTATCAAATAATGTCTCCATTTCTTCAGTGCTTGAACAATAGCATAGAATTCTTGATCATACACATAATATTTCCTTCTAGCATCATTCAACTTTTCAATAAAGAAAGCAACAGGTTTACCTTCTTGACTCAACATAGCTCCAATTGCACTACCACTTGCATCACATTCCACTTGAAATACCTTATTGAAATTAGGCAATGCCAAAATAGTCCATTCAACAACCTTCTGCTTCAAAGTCTAAAAACTTTTATCAGCTCCATGTGTCCACTTGAATTCTCTTTTGTCTCCTCTCATAGTCTCAGTCATAGCATTACAAATTGAACTGAAATTCCTTATGAAATTTTAGTAAAAACTTACCAAACCATGAAATGATCTTACCTCACTAGCATTCACAGGTGTAGGCCAATTCAGAATAGCTTCAACCTTTTCAGGATCCATCTTCAAACCATCAGCTGAAATTACAAATCCCAAATACACAATCTCC
Source organism: Chamaecyparis obtusa (assembly GCA_027943335.1). Lineage (NCBI taxonomy): Eukaryota > Viridiplantae > Streptophyta > Pinopsida > Cupressales > Cupressaceae > Chamaecyparis > Chamaecyparis obtusa. Next base: position 384,130 of record BSBK01007209.1, on the reverse strand, counting down.
GCTTTCATGAATTAACACTTTTTCAGATTTATCAGCAACTTTTCCTCTTTCAATCTTTGCAAAAATTTTCTAACATGCAACAAATGTTCTTCTCTAGTCTTACTAAATATCAGAATATCATCAAGATATACAATCACAAACTTACCCAAGAATTTCGTTAGAACTTCATTCATCAACCTCATAAAAGTACTTGGTGCATTAGTTAAACCAAAAGGCATAACCAACCACTCATACAAACCTTTTTTTGTCTTGAAATAATTCTTCCATTCATCACCTTCTCTGATTCTGATATGATGATACCCACTTTTCAAATCAATCTTTGTGAAATACTTTGCTCCAGTCAAACTTTCCATTATGTCATCCATTCTCAGTATAGGAAACCTATACTTCACTGTTATCTTATTGATTGCTCTGGAATCAGTACACATTCTCCATTCTCCATCCTTCTTATGTGCCAATACCATAGGTACAGCACAAGGGCTCAAACTTTCTCTGATCAAACCTTTATCCAACAACTCTTGAATCTATCGGTTCAATTCCTAATTCTTGGTAGGTGTCAACCGATGAGGTGCCTTATTTGATAAACTAGCTCTAGGCATTAGATCCATGTAATGATCAATACTTCTCTTCAGTGGAAAACCATCAGGTACATTATCAGAAATGATATCACTGTACTCAGTGAGTAACTTATCAATCTCATCAGGGACACTATCATCTATTTTCTTACTCGGTATGTTAGGAATCACATCAACACATACATCATTCTTCTTCAAATCCTTAAGAAATTTTCTTCCTTCCATCAAACAAACTTTCATAGATGTGAAAACATTACTAACATTTTCTTCCATCAAAGGTAACAAGATTTGTTTTCTTCCATCAACCACAATAGTATACTTATGTAATCTTCCATCATATATAGCATGTTTGTCATATTGCCAAGGTCTACCCAACAAAATATGACAACAATCCATAGGCATGATATCACACAACACTTTATCATAGTACTTTCCAATCTTCAAATTCACATAACATTGTTCACTTACCAAGAGTGTATGCTCATCTTTGATCCATGAAATCTGATAGGGCTTTGGATGTTCCAACCTCTCCAACTACAACTTTGTAACCATGTCCTCAAATGTCAGATTTTCTGAGCTACCACTGTCAATTATCACTTTCCAAACTTTGTCAAAAACTCTACATCTGGTCTTGAACAAACTTTTCCTTACCAGATCTTCCTTTTTAATTTCATTCCACAGTGCTCTCCTTACCATGAATTTACTTTCCTTCTCAGGTTCATTCATTGGCTCTTCTTGTACCAAAGCATTTCTACTACTACTAGCCTTTTTACTAGCAACTGTACATTCAAAAGATCTATGTCCTTCTCCATAATTGTAACAAGTTCATCAAAAATTAACTTAGCTATAACCACCTCGGTAGTTACTGCCTCTACCTCTAGATGAAATTTCACCTTTCCACTCGGTCTTTCCTTTGTCTAGATTTGTTTTTTCAGGTTCAGATCTACTATTTTCACCATAGGATCTACCTCTTCCTCTAGGGAATCTACCACCTTGACCTCTTTGTCTTTGTTCATGTCTCTTCTTCAATTTATCCTCGGCTTTCAATGCAAATTGATAAGCCTCTTCAATGTTCTCCAACTTGACCAAACTGATTTACTCTTAGATGGAAACTCTCAAACCATTTAGGTATCTATAAATTCTTTCCACATCATCCTCATAATGTCCAGATCTAATATCTAATCTATAGAATTCCTCAGTATACTCTTTTACCGAGCTATCTTTCTACTTTAGACTTTGCATTCGCCTAACTAGGTTAATCTAATAATCATAATGTAAGAACTTTCCTTTCAATTTACTCACCATTTTATTCCATACCTTGATTTTGTCTTTTCCTTTCTTCTTCTGATCCAATTGCAGATGCTCCCACCATAAGGATGCATGACCTTTCAACTTTGTACCTACAATCTTCACCTTTTTCTCCTCAGATACATTTTCATACTCAAAATACATTTCCATTTAAGTGATCCGGTCTATCAATTCATTAGAATCCAATTTCCCACTATATTTAGGAGGATTGAAATGTGGTGTTGATTTCAAGCTTGTCAATGCCTTCAAGAATATTTCCTCACCTTGATCCATCACAGGTGTAGGTTTTGCTTCACCTTGTTCCACTTCAACTTCATCATCACTAACATCTTCAAGATGTCTGCCTCTTCTCTAGGTTGTTTCAATAGCTTCTAATCTAGCAGCAAGTTGTCTCAACATGCCTGCCAATCTTGGATACACTTCTCACCTCTCACGAACCATCTTGAGAACCCTATGCAATTGCAGGATAGATCGCAATCTTCTACCCCATAAAAATTCAAATAGGGCTTCACAAGAAGGAACCTACAAACCTAGATCCAGATCTCACCTCGCTCTGATACCACCTAATGCAAGGGTAGGGAGCTTAGGGGCTAGATGATGGCACACCCTACAGATCCAAACCTGCTCAACAACTCACGGAAGCAACAACAACACAGTGAGAGAGAGAAATAAGGATTATTGATATATTCTTTCATTCAAATTGATTCATACATGTCAGGATGTAAGGCCTTCCTAGTTACGACCAGATATTACAATGAATTACATAAATCCTCAAACATGCGAGGATCTGTCAACAATCTTGATTCTACTATCTTCTATCTTCTATCCAAAAAAAAAACTGAGTCCTAAACTCTAACCAAACAACTATACTTATATAAGAGGCTACCGAGCTGATTTGGCCTTTAGATCCACAATCAAAGGAAGGAATGGTCAGATCTAGGACCACACACTTCCCAATGATGGATGCCAACATTAAATCCACAACCCATAATCAATGCACAAGTTGGCCTCAATAGAAACTCAAAATAAACTACTCGGTAAGAAAGGATGACCGAGCAACAAACAAGCATCATCGAGCACCATTGAAACAATTGACTACCTAGGAGACAACCATCCATAGTTGGTAACCAAAGGAAATAGACCAACTACCGACCAACTCGGTCAAAGTAGGAATTGAGCAACACAGAAAAACTCAAATATCTTTTTGGTGACACGGGATTTCCAAGGACTCAAGATGCTCCTACATTAGGTCTTCATTTTCATTGTTGCTCATGAATATTTTTTTGTTGTAGTAACATGAAAATATGTACTACCATGGAAAAATCTTTTGAACAATTTTTCATAGGGCAGTTATTGTTGCTCCAAAGTATGATGATAGGGAGATGGGATGAACTAAAAACTAGTTCATGCTACTAGTCTTCCACTGAGACCTAAGGTGTCTTCCAAGATCACCCACTAGAAAAATAGGATCATCTCTCTACTTGTGATCCCCTAAGCCAAGCCCCACTTCTCTATCTTGTGCAAATTCCCATCTTCTCCATCTTCTAGGTCCTCATTCTTGATGAGGAACTCTCTACTCTCCTTAGCTTTCTCTAAGGTCTATCAACTCAAATCTCTCCAAGCTTCTTGTAGGGTTTTGGAGGTGTTTTAAAACCTTCCACTACACTCATTCCAATACCTAAGATAACCCACTTCACTGATCTTCCTTCCCGATTTCAAAATTTAGCACTAAAACAGGGCTACAAGGAAAGTGCCCCAATTAGCCCTCCTAATCCAAGAAATGAGGGAATAACTCCAAAACCTCCCACTAACCACTTATAACTTTCTTCAAAGACTCCTGTTAATTTTTCTAGGTCTCAAATATTTTCAAGGTCTAAGGCCTCCAAATGGTCGTACAATGCCTTAACTCAATTTGAGGGTTTTTAAGGGTTTCTAAACCTTTCTAAGGACTATCTGACTTTCAACTTGGTTTGATGTTTTCTAGTATTGGTGTAAGCTTCTCCTTCTCAGCAAGGAACCTTAACACATCCCTCCATCAACTCCATTTCTTCATTTAGCTATATCCTCACAACCCTGCAATCTTGAAGCTCTGCAACTTCACTCTTCTCTAACCAGGCAACCAATGGCTCACCTAGGGAAAGAGGTTAAAAATGACTCCATAGATTTTGAGGGACCTTCCTCCTGCATGAGACAAGTAGATAATGTACACTCACTATCCCCAAGAGGCCATAATGATTCTACAATGGGATAGTGAGTTACATGCTTTACAATAACAACTACCTGATTCAAGACAGTGAACTGGCAAAACAAAAGTATTTACAAAACTTTGAAATGGAAAACACACACACCTAAAATAATGAATTCAAAACACTCCAAAAAGGCTAAAATACAATGCCAAATGAGAATATTAAATATATTAACACAATAATGCTTCCATTAGCTCTCTGTCAAGCTTCTACACACACAGATTAGCTCTTTCAGTACTCTGTCCATACAGAATCACAACCTTATGGAAATATTAGGGTTTTTTAGGCTTATATACAATATCTTAGGTCTTAGGCTTCATGATTAGGTTTGGTGTCATGACCAAAGGTCAAATACACCATTATAGGAGGTGGTTACAAAATGTTGTCGCGCAACATTGCAAAATTGGAAACTTGCAAAGTGCAACTTTTACAACTTTTGTCAAATAAGCTATCTCTTAGCTTCCCAAGGCTAATGACTCCTCCTAGTTGATTCCTAAGTGTTGAGTGCTTGACTCCAACCCATAATGACTCTAAAAAGCCCTTAATTAACCTTTGATGATTCAGGATGATTATCACCTTACAATGAAACCAACTAGTCTTAAGACCTATCCAAAGAACTTATAAGACCTCTAACCCTCTAACCAATATTTCCACCATAGAAATGGTCCTGAGACCCTTATTTCATTTACAAAGCTCACTAAGAGCATGCCACAACAAAATTGTAAATGGTGAGGGCCCTATGCTATTTGAGTGCCCCTGCACCATACTACCCACCTGAAAAGCTATGTCCCCTCTGGAGACAAGAGTTGGAGATCCAATCCCTTGAGCTTGAATTGGTTCTCATGGATCCATGTGGCCTCTAATTTAGGTTTATCTTTCCACTTTATGAGGTGTTCTTGATAAGTACCCTCCCTAGTCTTTTCTTGAATCTAAGAGTCTAGTATCCTCTCTACTTGAAGTTTGGGTTTAGGAGGTAGGGTTGCTGCTTGTGCTTCTTACTTAGCCTCCACATTTTGATCCATCTTAGTAAGGGGTTACCTATACTTAACTAGGTCTACAACATTGAAAATGGGAGAGATGGCCAGGTCATTAGGAAGCTCAACTCTATAAGCATTTTGCCCATATTTGGCCAGTATTGGACATGGACCTATCCTCCTCATTTGAAGTTTTGTGGGAACTTCATTTTCCATTCTATCTTTGTTTAGGTGGACCATGACCAAGTCCCCCACACCAAGCTATACTTCTCTCCTCTTGAGATCAACTTTGTCCTTCAACTTCTTGGTGTTTTCAGAGAGGGCTTGTTTTACATGGTCATGTACCTCTTTTATAGACTAACTAAAATATTCAGCATAACAAATGTTAGGAACTTGATTGCCCAAAGTTCTCAGTTCACATACAGCCCTAGGATGTATCCCATATACAATTTCAAAGGGACTTTTACTAGTAGTTCTGTTAATGCTATCATTATATGCAAATTCTGCTTGGTGAATGACTAAATCCCAAGTTAAACCATATTCCTTGGTTAAACACCTCAAAAAATTACCAAGTGTTCTATTGACCACCTCAGTTTGGCCATCAGTCTAAGGGTGGTAAGCTGAACTAAATTCTATATTGGTACCTAGCCTCTACCACAAGGACCTCCAAAAGTGTCCCATGAAATTTCTATCCCTATCAGAAACTATGCTTCTTGGCAAGCCATGAATCCTCACAATCTCTTTGAAAAACAAGTAGGCAATGTGACCTGCATCATGAGTGACCTTGCATGGGATAAAATTTCTCATTTTACTAAATATATCTACTACCACATAGATGCTATCAAATCCACTTTTTTTCCTAGTCAAACCAACCACAAAATCTATACTCACACACTCCCATGGCCTACTTGGTGTTGGAGGAGGCTGATAAAGCCCTGCATTTGTAGAGGTTCCCTTTTCCCTTTGGCATATGATGTATTGTTATACATAATTTCTAACATCTCTCTACATTTTAGGCCAATAGTAGAACCTTTGGACTAATTCTAAGGTCTTGTTCAAGCCAAAATGGCCACTCAATTTTCCATTATGTTTTTCCTGGATGAGGTTCTCCCTCATGGACCCTCTAGGAACACATAACTGTCCTCCTTTAAACAGTAATCCATTCTACAATGTAAACTTTGCAAACTCACTATGAAAGTGATTAAGGTGGTCTTGACACACCTTGTATGCCTTTGAAAAATCCTCATCTGTTTGATATAGATCTTTGAAGTTATCTACTCCTATGCTTTGTATTTGGATTTCTTGAATAGTGAGTAGCCTTCTACTCAAGGCATCTGCTACTTTATTGAGCTGTCCCTTCTTATTTTTTATGGTGAAGGTGTATGACTTTAAGTACTCCACCCACTTTACATGCCTGTGAATCAACTTGTCTTGGGAGTTAAGGAAGCTCAAGGATTGGTTATCAGTGAAAACTACCAATTCCTTGGGTGTTACTAGCATCATACTCTATGGTAAAGAGTTCATCAAAAGTTGGCAACCTTAGGATAGGCTTAGTAGCTACCTCCTTCTTCAATGTTTCAAATCCCTTATTTTTTGTTGGTGTCCACACAAATTTGGTTCTAATTCCATGTTTTATAGTGTCCAACATGGGAGCACATATCCCACTGAAGTTCCTAATAAAATTCCTATAGTATTGTGCTAGGCATGAAAAATCCTTACTTCACTTTCATTCTTGGGAGTTGGCCAACTTAGTATGACTGCAACCTTAGATTCATTCATCTTGATTGATGAATAGGTGTTCTTCTTTCAATTTGGATAGCATAACCATGATATGTTTTAAGTGTTCCTCTTTAGTCATACTAAAAATTAAAATGTCATCCAAATAGACTACCACAAACTTACCTATGAATTCTTTCAACACCTCATTCATGAGTCTAATGAATGTGCTTGGAGCATTGGAGAGGCCAAATGGCATTACTAGCCATTCATAGAGTCCTTATGTGGTTTTGAAAGCTGGCTTCCACTCATCTCCCTCTTTTATTCTTATTTGATGATAACCACTTTTAAGGTCTATCTTGGTGTATTACTTAGCCCCTCCTAGGTAGTCCATTAAGTCTTGAATCCTAGGTATTGGAAACCTATAACAGATTGTAATCTTGTTGATGGCTCTGGAGTCTGTACACAACCTCCATGTTCCTCCTTTTTTGGGTGCCAAAATAGTAGGCACAACACATGGACTGATGCTCTTCCTTATTAGCCCTTGATCCATTAAATCTTGCACTTTCCTTGCAACCTCCCTATTTTGTTCAAGTGTTAGCTTGTAAGGTTCCTTGTTTGGTAGTGATGCCCCTAGAATCAGGTCTATTTGGTGACTAATTGCTCTCTTGGGTGGCAAGGTTGTAGGTGTACTATCTAATATAATATCTTTGAACTCCTTAAAAATTTCCTACACTTCATGAGGTATATCTACATTCTTACCCTCTGTCTCCTCTTTAGGCTTCACCACTATGGCATATCCCACTCCTTCTTCTTCCTTAAGAGCTCTCATGAACTCCTTCACTTTCAACATCAACACATTTGGCCCACTTCCTTGACTGTCTGATTCAAGAAGTGACAAAATTTTATAGCTCACTCCATCCTTTTGAAAGGTGTATGAATTTTTTTCACCATTATGCATGGCCTTCCTATCAAATTTCCATGCCCTACCTAGTAGTAGGTGATAGGCATCCATTGGAAAAACATCACACAAGAGTTTGTCCTTATAACCTCCTATTGTGAACTCAATCCATGCTTGTTCATTGACCAAGACATGTTGCCCCTTGTTTAACCAGGTGAATTTATAGGGAGTGCTATGAGGTATCTTGGGTATCATAAGTTTGGTGATGGCTTCATCATAGATGATGTTATCAATAGACCCTAAGTCTATGATAACCTTGCAAACTTTCCCCATAATTTTACACCTTACTTTGAAGAGTGACCTCCTTTGCTTGGGTTCCTCTTTAATTGGTTCTCTAATCAGTATTCTTCTCACCATAAAATTATCACCACTCTCTAAATATAATTGAATATCAGGAGACTTCACACTTTAAGTATCTTCATGCACACATGCAACTTTCTTCTCCCCTTGTGATGTTGATCCTTTTTCAGGACACCTATAAGTTGGATGCCCCAATTGTTGACAGTGAAAGCACTTCATGGTAGAAAAATAGGATGATCCTCTTCCTCCTGGTGATCTACCTCTTCCTTCAAATCCTCTACCTCTTCTTGTACCACCTCTTTGACTGGTTTCTCCACTTTTTTAAGTCAACTTAGACTCACCTTGGGGTCTACTGTCATTGCTTCTACCTCCATAGCTTCCTCTATGTCCTCTGCCATCTCTACCTCTTCCTCTATTCTTTGAGGTCTAATCATGCTTCCTCTTTCCTTTCTCTTCTATCTTTAGAGCTATTTGATAGCATTGATGGACTATTTTAGGGGTGACAAGAATCATGTCTTCTTGAATGGACCATTTAAGACCATTCAAGTATCTTGCCAATCTTATGATTTCATCCTCCACTACCTTGGACCTTAAGCATAGTTTTTGGAATTCTTCAGTGTGGGAATGTACATCCATTTCATTTTATCTAATATTTTGCCTTCTCCTATGTAGTTGTATTTCATAGTCATCAGGGACATAAGCTTTCTTGATTTTAGCCACCATCCCTTTCCAAGTGACTATGGGGCTCCTTCCTTCCTTATCTCTTTCAATTTGGACAAACTTCCACCAGGTTAAGGTTGAGTCTCTCACCCTTGAATTTTCCACCTTTTCCTTTTGAGCATCTAAGACACCATCACATTCAAAATGGTTCACCATACCTTCTATCCAATCCATGATCATATCTAGATCCATTTTTCCACTCAATAGAGGAATACCTTCTAAAGCCTTTCTATGTATTGCCTTAAGTGCCTTCAAGAAAGGTTCCTCTGGTATGATAGGGTTTGGTGTTGGAGCTTCCTCCTCTAGCTCAATATCCTTTTCCTTGGCTTCTTTCTCTTCTTTTTGTTCCATCTTGTCCTTGACTCTATCTTCTTTGTCTTGGACATCATTCAACAACTGTTCTAGTTGTGCCAATCTCTCTCTCAACAAATTTTTGTCCTCCTCTTGTCCTTCAACCTTCTTGGCCAATTCTATATTGGTCACCATTTTACTTGATCCACTGGATTCATTTGGTGAAAGCATTCACCTTCTTGTTCATTTACTATTCCCACACCTTTAATAAGCTCTGATACCTCTTGATAGGGGGAGTGGATGAACTAATCACTAGTTCATGCTACTAGTCTTCCACTGAGACCTAAGGTGTCTTTCAAGATCACCCACTAGACCAATAGGATCATCTCTTTTCTTGTGATCCCCTAATCCAAGCCCCACTTCTCTATCTTGTGCAAATTCCCATCTTCTCCATCCCCTGGGTCCCCATTCTTGATGAGGAACTCTCTAGTCTCCTTAGCTTTCTCTAAGGTCTATCTGCTCAAATCTCTCCAAGCTTCTTATAGGGTTTTGGAGGTGTTGTAAAACATTCCACTACACTCATTCCAATACCTAAGATAACCCCCTTGACTGATCTTCCTTTACCAATTTCAAGATTTAGCACTGAAACATGGCTACAAGGAAAGTGCCCCAATTAGCCCTCCTAATCTGAGAAATTAGGGAATAAATCCAAAACCTCCCACTAACCACTTATAACTTTCTTCAAAGACTCCTATTCATTTGTCTAGGTCTCAAATATTTTCAAGGTCTAAGGCCTCCAAACGCTCGTACAGTGCCTTAACTCAATTTGAGGGTTTTCAAGGGTTTCTAAGCCTTTCTAAGGACTATGTAACTTTCAACTTGGTTTGATGTCTTCTATGATTGGTGTAAGGTTCTCCTTCTCACCAAGGAACCTTAACACATCCCTCCATCAACTCCATGTCTTCATTTAGCTATATCTTCACAACCCTACAATCTTGAAGCTCTGCAACTTCACTCTTCCCTAATCGGGAAACCACTGGCTCGCCTAGGGAAAGAGGTTAAAAATGACTCCATAGCTTTTGAGAGCCCTTCCTCCTACGTGAGAAAATTACATAATATACACTCACTATCCCCAAGAGGCCATACTTTTTCTACCATGGGATAGTGAGTTACATGCTTTACAATACCAACTGCCTGATTCAGGACAATGAACTAGCAAAACAAAAGTATTTACAAAACTTTGAAATGGAAAAAACACACACCTAAACTAATGAATTAAAAACACTCCAAAAAGGATAAAATAAAATGCCAAATAATAATAGTAAATAGATTAACACAATAATGCTTCCATTAGCTCTCTGTCAAGCTTCTACACACACAGATTAGCTCTTTCAACACTATGTCCGTACATAATCACAAAATTATGGAAATATTAGGGTTTTTTAGGCTTATATTCGGTCTCTTAGGTCTTAGGCTTCATGATTAGGTTTGGTATTAGGACCAAAGGTCAAATCCACCATTATAGGTGGTGGTTGCAAAATGTTGTCAAGCAACATTGCAAAATTGTAAAGTTGCAAAGTGCAACTTTTACAACTTTTTTCAAATAAGTTGTCTCTTAGCTTCCCAAGGCTAATGACTCCTCCTAGTTGATTCCTAAGTGTTGAGTGCTTGAATCCAACCCACAATGACTCTAAAAATCCCTTAATTAACCTCTGATGATTCAGGATGATATCACCTTACAATGCAACCAACTAGTCTTAAGACCTATCCAAATAACTTATAAGACCTCTAACCCTCTAACCAGTATTTCCACCACAAAAATGGTCCTCAAACCCTTATTTCATTTGAAAATCTCACTAAGATCATGCCACAATAAAATTTTAAATGGTGAGGGCCCTATGCTATTTGAGTGCCCCTGCACCATATGATAATCTCCAACTGCTCCTTGTTTATAAAATGATTTTCTTTTATTGCGCCTACCTCACCAGTTATTATCAACTTCATTGATGCATAAATGACTATGATTGCATTTTTCATTGAATCCATGCTGCTCTTGGTCATGAAACCCTCCTATTTATTATGTCCCTTTCAGTATTTTGACTGGAACTATCCTAACCATAACCAGATGGCTATATTAAACATGTTTCCCAATGTCCCCCATAATGAAGACAATGAAGATTGACCTATTACTATGCTTAATGCTTAAGAATTGATGATTTTATAAGATTAAATGCATGAAAATACCAGGGACAGATCAATAACCTGATACCTCAAGTACTTATAATTAGTATGTGTGACAAACAAAGACTTAGTAGTAAAAGCATAAGGTTGCACATCCACATCCACATCTATTTGCATGATTAAACTATTTAATTTATTGGATACCCAATCAACATTATCATTTTATTCTTTTATTCATTCATTTGGAGTTGTATTTAGAGGTAGATATTTGTTCTTAATTTCATGTTTATCTTTTATGTATGCTATTTACTGTAGAAAAATAGAATCATTCATGAATTTAGAAAGAAAGAAGAAGATTTTCTAACTAATTCTGAGGATTAATATAAAATATATTTCTATAACAAGGCTTCAGAATAAGTTATCATCATCTTTATTATCTGTTGTAGCAAATACATCTAAAGCACCAGCAGGTCTATCTAGAAATTGAAATTTAGAACCAAAGCCTTGAGATTGTTTTACTATTTGTGTAAAGGCTTGATACTTTCGAATATCAGCATCACTGACACTTCTTTGGGCATATTGCAAGCCCACTGACAAATCTCTATAATATAAGCTCCACTGAATCCTTCGGTATAACGGGCCAGTGCCATTAGGTCCACATCCTTTGAGACAAGTGATTTTCTCAAGAAAGACTTGAAAATTTGATAACGTGAGGACTCATCAGGTTAAGGATTGGTTAAGGACTTTGTATGCAACACCACCAGCGTCCCCAACAAGCAGATGGATTGCTAGAGTCCAAAGCAGTCTGGAAAATAGAATGAGGGACCCGCTGACAACAAGCAACAGAACAAGTGTGGACACCTAAATATAAATATCTACACTAATCACCGACTAGGATGTCATTGGTGATTAGTCTGGATATTTATCTTCATTTTTTTTTTTTAACATTCCATATTTAGTCGAAATATTGACTCATCATAGTTAATGTTTCGACTAACCGACATCAAAACTCTGACCTAGTTTGGTTTAAAAAATTAACCATTTTGCGTTGAACTATGGCATCATGGTTTTAGCATCTTGGTTGGAGTGGCCAAATATTTTGACCAATATTGGTCTATATTGTGACACCATTTGGTTGAAATATGATCGTCATGGTTTTCGCATCTTGGTCGGATGGGCCAAGCATTTTGACCAACTTTGGTAAAATTTTTGATGAATATACCACCACTTGCTAATGTCATTTTTGACCAAGATTAGTGTCAACCATTCTACAATTAAAGAGATATGTCAAAATTTTGACAAGAAAAATAGCGACCAATAAGTTGGGTGAGTATTCAACCCATTTGGGTAGAAACTTTGACCAATAGTCTATCAAAAATAGGTGCAAATTGTACTAGTGGTACTCCTAGAAAGATTCCTAACTTGATAAGTGTTAGGTTTTACACAGCTATGAGCAATAAACAATATTAAGATAATGCAGAAATGGAGAAGATAGAAAAATAAATAGCACAAAGATATAATGTAGTTCACCTAATATGGGCTACATCCACTAGAGAAATAATTGTCTAGTTATTTTATTATCCAGTAAAAAGAAAATTATATTATGATTATTTCACATTACATTGTATCTTATTTATAGCCATTTTAGGTGATTTACCAATGTCATTTTTCAAAGGTTGATTAATAAATTAACCTAAAAAAATTCTTTATGAGTAAACCAATAATGTTTGACAAGCTAACCAAAAAACATTCCTTGAGGGTTGCACCCCTAAACCTCCCCTATTGGGGATTGTCACCCATGAACCCTATCCTAGGGCTTGGATCGGCCCCAGACCCTAGCGAGGATACATGGAAAGTGTACAATACTTTCCAGATCAGTCACTAAAAATCAACAATCTCCCACTTGGAGACTAATCAGGCTCCATACTAAATAGTCTCCCACTTAGAAAGTGATCCTCTAGTAACATAACTACCCCTAAATCTCCTACTAGATTGATGCACCTACACATGACTATTTATCATTTCCACTATAATTAAGCTTGAAGACCAATAGAAATTAAGCAGGAAGTTAGTTTCTCTCATTTTATTGCCTTGGTCAACATATCCGTAAGATTCTTGGTAGTATATATCTTCTCCAGCTTCAACTATCTATCCTCTAAAACTAAGCATATGAAATGATACCAAATTTAGATGTGTTTGGTCTTAGAGTGAAGGGCTGAGTTATTTGTAAGATGAATCACACTTTAAATATCACTGTACAACCTGATATTCTCTTATGTCTTTCCCGATTCATCCATAAACCTTCATAATCAAATCATCTCCTTACTAGCCTTTGTAGCAATAACCTATTCTACTAAATAGTAAAAACATACCTTGTAGTGATTTTTTAGCTATCAATATATCCTACTAAGTAAAAATCAACATAGCCTTGTAAAGTGGAATGTGAGCCTCCAAAAAATAAAGACTAAGTTGTTGTACCTCTCAAATACCCAAGAATCCTTTTTACTGTACATTACAATGTTCTTTTTTCCAAGATTGTTCATTACCTTCTCACAACTCCCACTACATGTGCAATATTTTTCCTTGTACACATAATGACATACATCAAGCTTCCAATTGGTGAAGAGTATGGAACCTTAGACATATACTTTACCTCCTCTATTTTTTGGGGCTCATCTCTTTGGATAATTTAAAATGACTAGGAAAAGGTGTACTAACAAGTTTTGCATCTTGCATCTGAAATCTTTTCAATATACTTTTTATGTAATCACTTTGATAAAATTTTAATGTGTGATTTTTCCTATCTCTAGTTATCCTCATACCAAGGTTTTATTTTGTTGTACCCAAATCCTTCATAGAAAATGGTTGTGCTAATTCATGTTTAAGGTCATTTATATGTAGCATACTAGACCCAAAAACAAGTGTGTCATCCACATATAATAATAGGATAATATAACTACCATTATCCAATCTCTTGAAATACACACAATGATTAGAATGATATCTTTTGTAACATCGTTCATCCATAAAGCTATCAAATTTTAAATACCATTATCAGGGTGCTTGTTTCATCCCATACAAGCTCTTCTTCGACCTTCACACTAAATTTTCCTTACCTTTGACCACATATCATTATGGTTATTGCATATAAATCTCTTCCTCTAAATATCCATTGAGAAAAGTTGTCTTGACATCTAATTGTTCCATATGCAAATATTATGTGGCCAATAGACTCAAAATAGTTCAAATAAAAATCATTTTAATAATAGGATAAACTATCTCATCAAAATCATTGCCTTTTTTCAGTGCAAAAACTTTAACCACAAGTTTAGATTTATATCTTTTCTTGATTCCTTGTTGTTCCTTTAACATATATAACCAATTTTTAGGTAATTATCTTAATTACATCAAAGAAAAACCACTAACACCCAAGTTTGATTTTGTATCAAATAATCCATCTCCTCTTTCATTCCTTGCTCCCACATTTTCCTAGTTTTAACCTTTATTACTTCTACATAACTCTCTAATTCATGAGATCAATCAATAATACATAATGTAATGAAGGAGAGTATCATTCATGAGGTCTACTTATACTATAAGATCTTATTACTGGAGTTTGAGGAACTTTTTGTGGTTTTAGTTGTTCAATATTTTTTGTCATTGTTGGGACTACATTTACTAGTATTTCATCAAGCACCATGTGTTTTGTTCATTCCTCCTCTTTCTTATTTCCATGTATCTGATACTTCTACATGACCTTTTCATTGAATATGACATTTCTTCTCTTATTTATTTTGGAATTCTCAAAATCTCATTAATTATAACCAAAATCATTAACACCATACCCAATAAAAATACACTTAGATTTTGCCTCAAGATTTGATTGATTCTCTATATCAATATGGACAAATGCTTCACAATTAAAAGTCATAAGGAATGAGTATTTTACCTTTTTTCCTATCCATGCCTCCTCTACAATACCATCATCCAAGGAACTTGAAGGCCCTTTTCTTATCAAGTAAGAATAGAATCTACAATATTTTCCTAAAATTGTAAAGATAATCCTTCATGTAATCTTATACTTCTTGTACACTCCTTGATAGTTTTGTTCATTATTTCAAACACACCATTTTCTTGTGGTTTTATAGGAATTGTCCTTTGTCTATGAATCCCATGGTATGAACAATAAATATCAAATTATCTTCTAAAGTACTCACCTCCATTATCTGATCTTAGACACTTTAGCTTGTTTCTTGTCTCATTCTCAACCAAAGATTTTCATTTATTAAAGACTTCAAATGCATCCAAGTTTTACTAGTTGTGTCATCAATAAATAGTAACATAAAAATAAGACCCGCCAAGATATGGTACCTTGGCTAGTCCCCATACATCAACATGCACAAGTTCTAACTTTTGACTTTTCTTTTACTTTCCAACTTTAAGAAATTTGACCCTCTTTTTATTTCAATAAATAAAGTTTTCACAAAAATCAAAATCAACTTGTTTCAAACTTGACAATAGATTATTTTAATGGAGAAGCTTCATCCCCTTCTCACTCATGTGTTCAAGTTGATTTTTCCATAAAGTTGTATATGTTTTTGTGGAAGCTAGGGAAATAGAATGATAAATATTACTAGTACATAAATATTACTATAACTGATAATTTAATGATGAAGATATTTTAACTGATGATGATGATGATGAAGACCAACCAAGATCAGAAGAATACAAGAGAGTAGAAATCTTAGATCAATTATTGTCTTGTCATTCATGTCAAGGAATTGATTTCTCGTTTATTTTGTGTTTCCATATCATTCGGTATATGATGTAAGCTGATTGAGTTAAGAAGATGAAGAAGTGAGATGTTATGAAGGTGAAGAACTTAAATAGGAAACTAATAAAGATTAGACAATGGTAAGGTTATGATGATATAATTTTTTTCTACCTTACATATGATTATATCAAGTCGGTAAAGTATGGTAATGAGGATTTGTCAAGTCGGTAAGAAAAACAATTTTGGCTACCAAGTAGGAAATGTCACTCGATAAAGTTAAAAGGTAAAAGGAAGTATGTTTCTGTAAAGGCAAAGGAACTCAAGGCACCAAACAAAAAAGAAATTTTTAGTTACCGAGTGAAGTTAACCGAAATACAAAGTTATCTACTGAGCAAGGAACAATAATTAAATAAGGATTGGAATGACATTTAATGATTAACTATGATGAACTTGATGATCATGATGACAAGAAAAGTCAGTTACAGAGATCTACAAATAGGAAAATTGAAGGTGAAGATCTACGACTTAGATCTAAACGGTTAAAATAGAAGGAACAAGTTTCAAGAAAAGTTGAAGTTCCTAGGTGAAAAGAAAATGTGTTACCAAGATCTAGATTCAAGGTATAATGAATTGAATGGTGAAGATTGATCAAAGGGAAGCATAATAGATGAGATTAAGAGGTAAAAATTGTCTATATAAAGGATGGATTTTGTTAATATGATTTAGAACAACAGAGAGGGGGGGTGAATCAGTTGTTCTCAGGTCCTGATGTATAAAATAACCTCAAATTTTTTTCCTTAAATCATATCAAGCAACCAACACATACTCGGTCATCACTGATTCAATAATAGAAACATATAACAATGCAGTCCACTACCCAGCTATAACTAACTTGTAACACACAGAAATGTTCAAACCAAAACATTCACACAAGTATTGACACTAGGATTTATAGTGGAAACCCAATATGGGAAAAACCACTTTGTAACATGCTACTATTATTTTCACTCTTCTGAAGTGAGCTCGGTTAAAAGCCAACCCTATGAAAGGTTACAATACACACTGTCAAGTGTGACCTGGTTAAAGGATTTCAATCACCCTATTAAAAGTGAGCCTGGTCAAAGGACTTACATACACTCCATTAGAATGCAACCTTGTTCAAAGGATTTAACATATGAATGTTAGGTCAACCTCTGTTAAAAGGATTTTGACTATTACAATGGTTAGAAAGTAACAGTAGTATTGATCTAAAAACATACAACTCACTTTGCAAATATCAGATCCAATTTCATACACAAATGTTGTTTTACTGACTTTGAAACTTTTCCATCTCCATCTCTGATCTACTTGGAACTTTGCTTCAAGTAATCACCACACTTTTTCTTCAACCTTTTCACTTATACAGTCAATAAAAATTTACTGTTCTTCCAGCATCTATTTCACCCATGCATACACATACCTAATGTTTTGGTTCCCTTAATACTTTCCTCTATTAGGTTAACTTTTCTTTTGCCGCTTAATCTCCTTCGTAAATCTTAGGGTTAGGTCAGATTCATTGAATCTACCCACTTCATGTTCTTTGGCTCCTCTTCTAGAATCATCTCAAATCTCTTAAAGATTTACAATAAAACATTTTACAAAGCATTAAATGCTTCCATACAATCAATAAATAAAGTCAACACGTATTACATAATCCAAAAATTCAACAATGTCAGCTCCAAATCTGAATTCTCTTCAAATATAAAATTGTTGATGCTTGGTCAATACTGTGATCATCCACTTGGTCTCCATGTAAAATGCTTGGTCACAACTAAAATTGTTTCCTCGGTAAACACTGTCATCCTCGGCAATTTACTGATACTTGGTTGACACTAGATTTTTGCTCGGCATCCACTAACACGGTCGACTTTGTCATAACTCAGCTTAAACATGATTTCTCCATTTTTGCTCATTTAAGCCTACCAGTTTAGTCTTCAATCATACTAAGATAAACAATACATTGTCTCATCATTGTACAATATAGTCAAGTACACTTTGTAGTATCAAGATAACTCAACCTTTCCCTAGGTGCTATTGTTACCATCCTTGTCCCAATCCTTCACAACAATTCAATAGATATAGTACTTTTCTAAGTAGAAATAGTCTTACGAATTAAGGTTTGACATCAATGACAATACAACAATTGTTTCAATTGTAGTTTCAAATAGATTTGTATGAGTGAATGGCTAGAAAATTGAAGAGTTGAAGGTCATTGACTAAAGAAGGGAAGAAGGAACAGAGAGATTATGAGTCAGAAAGTAGGATCTGATGAACTGTTGAAGCCAGTGGAAAGTGAAGATAGAAGAGCACACAAAGGATCTGGTTATGCAAAGATAGTTGTGAATCTACATGTCAATTTGTTTACTATTTCTTATTAGCATTTGTAGTAGAGAAATCTCTTAACAAAGTGGACTTAACAATCTTATTGTAAAATCCTTGAAAAAGGTAACATTCTAAAGAGTATTTGAAGCCCTCTAACCAGGACACTCCTAAAAGGGTGAAGATCCTAACAGATCTGAGGTAAATCTCTTGACCAGGTCACACCTAATAGTGTGTATTGTAACCTTTAACAAGATTGGACTTAAAAGGGCATACTTCAGAAGAGTATTTTCTTAGTGGGTGGCAATTTCCAAAGTGGTTTTTTTCAAAGTTTGGTTTCCACATTAAATACTAGTGTTACATGTGATGCATGAATTGTGTGAATGATTTACTGATTGTTAAAGTTCATTTACTGTTGTCGATAAATAGTAAAGTACATGTTTAACCTAGTTGTCACCAAGTTATATAGAGAATTTTTTTTTAGGTATTTGGAATCATAGATTACTAATTCACCATCCCCCTCTCTGTAATCCAACAATTGGTATCAAAGTGCAGTACTCTGAAGAGATAAGTTTGAAATACTTGAGTAAAAGATCTGAAGATGTATAGGAGAGAAGTACCTAAGCTGAATAAGGAAAGTTTCTCAAAATGGAAAATTAGGATGAGGTTGTATCTATTTGGGATTGGAGATTCTGCATTGAATCTTTTGGATAATGATTACACTCCATTGCCTCTCGGGCCTATGAAAGTTGATCAGATGAGAGAAACATAGGAACACAACTTGGTTATGATTGAGATTGCTTCTTTCCTGACTGATGTTGAATTCAATAATATTAAGGATTGTGTTAATTCAAGAAGATATGTGGGATAGGCTTACACTTATATATGGAGGAAATAAACATGTTTGAAAGGCTAAGGTTGATAGTCTCAGAAGAAAGTATGATGAAATGAGGATGAAGGATGAAGAGAACATCACACAATATAGCTACAGAATCAAGGAAGTTGTGAGTGCCAGCAAAGGTGTTGGTGGAACATTGACTAATGAACAAGTGGTAAGTAAAATTCTAAGAACTCTTTCTTCTAAGTATTCTATTAGAGTATCTTCTATTTAGGAATTGAGATCCATACCAAACAATGTTTTTACTCTTGAAGCCCTAATTGGTAAGATGATTTCATTTGAGCTAAGTAATTATGATAATAGACAATCGACCATTGAAACTACATTCAAGTCATCTCTAATCATTGGAACATCAAGAAAATAAAAAGAGATTCACAATAGTTCATATGGAAATGAATATAATAGTATCCTAACTGAAGAAAAAGGACAAGAAAAGTTAGAGGCACTACAAGCTAAGAGACTACCGAGAGGTAAAGGAAATTATAATGATAAATTACCTCTGAAATGTTTTAATTGAAATAAGATTGGCCACATTGCATCAAGATGTCTTGAAAATGACATGAATGATAATAATGACAAGAGAGACAACCGACACCAAAGATTTAGAGAATAAAAGGATAAAGGTAAGAAGTCTTGTTACCTAATTTAGGAAGGTGTAACCGATGATGAATTTGATGATACTGAAGAAGGATATAAATTTATGTATGTTGTTGTAAAGGAAGACTTGGATGAAGAAAATTATGAAGATCAAAATCGCTTCTTTCTCATGTAATAAAGCTAACCCATTGATTATTGATAGTGGATGTTCACATCATATGATTGGCGACATTGATAAGTTTGATAACCTAGAAGAGTTTGATGGAGGATTTGACAAATTTGGGAATGATGCTCCATGTCCCGTGAAAGGTAAAGGATCCATTGTATTGAATGAGAAGATGAAATTTAATGATGCATATTGGGTTAAAGGACTAAACTATAATCTGTTGAGTGTTGCACAACTGAACAATAATGGCCACTGACTAGAATTTAAAAATAGAAAGGTGAAGATTTATGGTACTGATGGAGATCTAATTGGAATTGGTAAACAATCTAAAGGTAATTTACTCTATCTTGATACTGCTACAAAGAGTTTCTTATTTGCTAAAATTAAAGATGTATGGCTATGACATAAAAGACTATGTCATGAAAATTTTGATAACATGATTGACGTGAGCAAAAATAATAGAGTCAGAGGTCTACCGAAATTAAGTAAACTTGATAAAGTAATGTGTAAAGAATGTTAGATTGGTAAGATGACTAAGTCAAGTTTTTCAAGTAAATCCTTATACTCTACCAATGGGATTTTGGAATTAGTTCACACTAACCTTTGTGGTCCTATGAGAGTTTAAACTATTATGGAGATCAATATTTCATTTTGTTTGTTGATGATTATTCAAGAATGATGTCTATTATATTTCTAAAAGAGAAGTCTGATGCATTCCAAATGTTCAAGTGGTATAAAGCTAGAGTTTAAAAGGAAATAGGGAAATAAGTGAAATGTTTAAGATCAGCTAGAGGAGGTGAATTTATCTCCGATGAATTTACTTTCCTCTATAATGAAAATGGAATTAAAAGATAAGTATCTACACCGAGGACTCCACAACAAAATGGTATAGCTAAGAGAAGGAATAGATCTATAGTTCACTATGCTAGAACATTGTTGATTGACAAAGAAGTTGCACAAACATTCTAGAGAAAAGCCATAAGCATTTTTGTCTACACACTCAACCGAGTACAGTTGAAGAAAGGAACAAATAAGAAACCTTATGAACTCTAGTATGGGCATACACCAAATGTAAGTTACTTCAAAATCTTTGGAAGTAGGTGTAACATATTGAAAGGTTCTAGAAATGGAAAGTTTGACTCTAAAGGAGATGAAGGTATATTCCTTGGTTATTCATCAAAGAGAAAAGCATATAAATGTTTGATCAAGACTACTAACAAAATTGTTGAAAGTGAAAATGTGAGGATTGATGAATTTGTAGAAAGGAATGAAGAAGATAGAAAAAGGAACCTGAGGATTAAAAAATATTTGTTTATGTACACGAAGATAATTAGATTGATACAACTGAGCTACAACAAGGAAGAACCGAGCAGAAAAATAAGCCTCCACCAAGAGATGAATACATTGGTGAATAGTCTACTGAGCCTAGATTAGCAATGCATGTGAGAAGACACCACTCACCAAGAAAAATCATTGGAGACAAGAATATAGGAGTCATGAAAAGAAGTAAGTTGAAGGATAGCACATGTTTGATTTCTGAGTTTGAGCCAAGATTAGTCAAGGATTCACTAGGAAATGAAGACTAGATTAATGCAATGAAAGAAAAAATTGATCAGATTGAAAATAACAACACTTGGTCACTGATACTGAGACCTAAAGATAAGAATGTGATTGCAACTAAGTGGATTTTCATAAATAAACTCAATGAGAAATGAGATGTGATAAGAAAAAAGAAAGATTAGTATGCAAAATATATGCACAAAAAGAAGGTAATGACTATGGTGAAAATTTTGGCCATGTTGCTTGATTAGAAGGTGTAAGGATAATACTTGCATATGCTACTTATAAATGATTCAAATTTTATTAGATGGATGTTAAGTCTACATTTTTTAATGGAATTCTTGAAGAGGAAGTGTAGATTGAATAACTTGAAGGATTTGTTCACAATCTATTGATAACATTGTAAAGGAGATAAAAGAAAAGGGAGGACTAGGTCACCCCAAAATAAATAGGCATGTAAATATGTCTACCGAGGATCAGGAGAAACTAGAAGAAGCAATCATTAGCATGATGATTAAGTTTAAAAGGTTACCAGTTAAATTTTCAAACTACATTCCAAAGGAGTTATATGATAAGCTATCAACAAGATGGACTTATGCCTTGCAATGAGGGAAAGACCCTTAATTTTGGCAATGCCACATTTAACTATTCAAGAGATTGATTAAATGATGAAAGAATATGCCAACAAATTTATGATGAAAGGGTGAGCAATGAACATCCTACAAGGTAAACTTGAAGAAGTTGATGAGGATGGCAAGAAGAAATGGGTTAGCATTCTCAAGTCCAAAGTTGAAGCAAAGAAAATTGCACTTGTAGTTATTCCCGAGCAAGGTGTCATAAGAAGAGGAAAAGGTGTACATTTTGATTATGTTGATATTATTGCACCAAGGCCTATTGAAGAGCCAATTCACATATCAGACATCAAGAAACTAGAGGATGGCACATATGTAGAATATTTTTATCCTGTTGGTTACATCGAGAAAGAGGATACACCAGATAAGTTATAATAACTAGGAATTAAGAAGTCTTGATTGAAGATATCACTGAAGGTGATCTCGATGATGAGGTAAAAGAAGATGAAGATGTCACTACTATTGTTGTCAAGATCACATAGGAAGAACAGACTACCAAGGAAACCACATCACAAATACCGGGTAATTTACCAATTTTGGTACAAGCAATTGAAATTGCTACTACAAAGCAATCGGAGGATAATAAACCCAAGCAATAGATGGATACCACAGAAGAAAAGAGTAAAGAAGGAGACAAAGAAAACACCAAGCTTGAAAATAAAGAGGATGAAGTAAAAGATACTCAAGAAGAAACTAATCTAGATTATTATACTACCATCACAAAGCCAGAAGCCCAAGGACCTCATGCCAAGGGAATTGTAAAGGGGAAAGAAAAAGAGGAAAGTGTCTCTACCGAGACACCAAAGTCAAATCTAGAGCAAAATGCTCTAGTTCCTTATGGGAAATCCCCCACTTCTAGAAAATAGGAGAAGAAAAAGAAAAAGAAACATGGAAAAGGTCTGGTCACCCTAGATGAAGTCATAGAAATACCTTCATGTGACCCTAGAACCTTAGACACCAAAGCTCTCAGAAGGTATGGATAATTATGCACCACAAAAGAAGCTTAGAAGAAGCTAAGGTAGGAGAGTAAACATAAATAGGTGTGTTATGACTATCCCAAAAAAATTTCAGCTTCATGCTAAAACTTTTAAAAATCTGGTTCTTAGACCTAATCGTGAGGTTTTATGGCTAAAACCCTAGGTTTGATGGAAGCCCTAGCTGGTCTTAGCATTGTTATATTTTCATGTTACTTTTTGGCTCACTAACTTTCCAAATATGCATGTGTAAATTTTTCACCCCCTTTTAAGTGGCCACTTTACATGTTATATCACTAGGTTGTCAAACGGGACCCTTTTTAATATTTCTCTCAAAGCCTAAGTTTCCCGTAAATTTTTCTAAGTGACTAACCTTTTAAAAATGAGTGGTTGTCATTAACTCTCAAGGCTCCTTGTTGTCAAAATTTTTGACATGCGATTTAGTGACAAGATGACATCCATCTCATTGGGCTCGTCTTCGATGTTGCACTGGTGATTAAACAAAGGAGTGCATTGATGGTTGTCGCTATACCATTGGATCAAGTTGATCTCTTTTTAAGAATCACGGTGTAGCGACAAGTGTCCAATCAAGTTTTTACTAACAGCAATAGGATTCTGGCATGTCAGTCTCAATGGCATTTCTTTTGGATTGACACCTATCTTAGGTGACATAGCCATTGTGGTTTGGACTTTTCAAAGGATAAAACACTGATTGATCTTATGGTTGTAGTTATACCATTGATGAAAGATGTGAAGTATTTAAGTTTCACAGTATAGAGACGATCGTCTGATTCTATATGATGACGAGCTAGAATGTGGGCCCTAAATTGCTATGTCACTTTGACATGTTTTCTTTCAATTGATTGAAATAACTGTGATGTGGCAGTCGACAGGGTGTTTGATATTAAAGTAGAAAAGGAGAAGGGCTCACCCACCTATTTTTATGAAATGTGGCAGCTTCTATTTCGATGAAGAGTTAAGTGAGGTGTTATTGTGGGGTTGGCTTTCTTGGGTACTTAAGGTTCTAATAGATCTCACAGTTTTCGGTATACCGCTACGATAAGGTGCACAATTTTTAAGGCTTGAGGTATAGCAACAACCGTTGATCTTGTTTAAAGGATGAGGACTGAAAGGTGGGTCCTCTGTCGCCAGTTCATGCTGACAGGTTCATTTCTGATTGGCCGAAAGTAGAAGGTGACCTGTCAGGTTGTCAGTATACTTGACACCAAGGAGAAAGTTAGGGTTTTCACCTGTTGGTTTATCTAACGTGGCATTTCTTGATTCGGTGAAAGGTTTGAAGAGAAGTGTGGGGTCATCGCTTTGGGAAATGGTAAAGCACAATGAGTTGGAAAGGATCATGTGGTTTTTGTTACACTGCTGAGGAAAGATGATCAGGTCCTATGCATTCACTTTAGCAACAAGGTGACACCTGTCCGCTTTGATCAAGGTAAAGTTAAGTTATTCCTTTTCCCACATGGTTAAATTGAGTTGTGCTCATTGCTTGGGAACTAGTTTGGGGAAAATAAAAAGAAGGTTGTGCGGCTATTTTTGTTGATTGTCTAATGCACCAAAAAGAAAATAGGATCAATGGTTTGAATTCAAATTTTTTCTCTGTGATGTTGCTTGCGTCCTGTGAATGCTGAGGCCACCAATTTTCAGTAATGGTGGACTTAATGAGCTACATGTGGATGAATTGTGAATGGTTGGAAACATTATATACCCCAAATTTGATCATTGCATTCTTTACCTCTCTCATAAGCATCTTGGTGAACTGGATTGTTCTCTGGAACGATATCAAGCTAATTTTTTCAGGTGCCTAGAAGGTCAAAATCTTTGAATTCAAGAATTGTTTGAAGTCTATGAAGAAATTATAAGGGAATTTTGTTGCTAGCTAATATTTTAGGGTTTTTCTCTAGTATTTATACGTTGTTCTAAAGAGCCCTAGTTAAAATGTTTCCAAAGAGGGGACTGTCTAGGATGACAGAGTATAAGGATAGGGGCATTTCTTAGGACTTAATGCAATTGCTCCCACATTTAGATAATGGGGCAACTAGATTGAAGGAATTGGTCCCAAGGAACCCTAGAGATTATGTAAATAGTGGACTCCATGATAGAGGAAACTAGATGAGAGACGCTAGGGTGGGAGAGGACTATAATGGTCTTATTTTATTCAAGGTTGCATACTCATGGAGAAATTCCTATGCCCCCCTTAGCAACATATGGCAATTTGATATAGGAAAGTTGGTAGTTCTTGGAATTTTTATGGATGTAGAATTATTGATCCAAATTGCTAAGTGTTATGATCCTATGACAAAATGTGTCAAGGACATGAATGGAAATAAATTAATTAGTATTACAGACGATGAGATTAGGGAGGTCTTCTCATTGAATGACCCTTCTGTTGGGTTAGAAAAAATATATTTTACTGAATTCACAGAGGCATATGAAACTCAGAATGATTATTCAAGGACAGGGCCTCTGAGGGATTTTTTAGACTAGATTAGATCCATGTGTGTTATCAGCCCAAGTACACTAGAGCCTTTTAGGATGGATCTATTCAGTAAATGAGCACAAGGTTTTTACAAATGTTTAACTCATATCTTAGGGCATGATGAAGCTACACATATGCCAGTTCCATATATGTTCATGATGGTGCAATCTCTACATCCCCAATTGGCATTAATTTTTGTTTTTACCTCTCACTTGGTTGACCTAATCCATGAGGGATTGATGGGAATAAAGAATATGAAGGTTAGTAGGCCCTTTGATTGGTACCCTATGCTCATGCATATGTTCTTATACAAAGGTGAATGATTTTCCAGTTCAAAAATTAACATTGTTAAGGAGAGGAATGGAGAAGCCCTTCCAGTTCAGTTGTGGACCACAACTTTGTCATGTGATAGAGTTTATGCCAGTTTTATTGCTTTTGATAGAGATTTTGCTTCAAGACTTAGGACATTGTTGTTTTTTGACAATCCTAGAATCCCAAGGGAATTATTAAGATTAATTAGACCAAAATTATATTGTCAGGACATCACTATAGTCCATAATTTTGGTGATATCATATTATATCCTATTTCCATAGTTTTTAGAGTATATGGCTACAAGAAGGCACCTTACATTCTGCCCTACCAAGTTCCTTTAAAGATAGGATATGCTAAAATTTTGAGGCAAATTGGTGACTTGCAGGAAAATGCCCTTACTGGTAAAGGAAGAGGGACTTTCTTCCCTGATATTACAATTGCCCATCAATATGTTATCACTAAGGGAGGATGGGTATATTTAAACTAGGTCTTGCAACCCTACAGAATGTCTACAGCTGCAGTAAGATGTGCAGACAATGAGGGTTTCTTATCAGGAATGTTTAGGGACAAGATAAGGTGTGCTCTTATGGAGCACTAGTTCAATTTTCCTGAAGATATAATCAAGAATGAGTTTGACCTCCAAACTCAAGAAATTAAGAAGGAGAAATGGGTGATCTACAAGAAGACTGTAGATTTCATAAAATTTTTTGATAAAACTTATGATCCATTAAAGGGTTTTGAGCCATGGGCAAGGAAGGTAGAGGCTCTTATGGAGCATTTTGAAGGCATCATGCATGTGATAAATGAGAAAAGGATTGTTGTAAGCAAGACAGACCCTGAGAGAGCTAGGCAGATTTTGAGCGAGCCAGGATATATAAAATTTACCTCGAGGGGAGTTTATACTATGTAGAAAAGAAGTGGTTACACTGTTCTCTTACCAACATAGCAAAGAGGTGAGGATCTTCCATCTACTTTAAGAGGAAAGAGGCCTATGGATGATCCAAGAATGTAAGGACCCTCTCCTAAAAGGCAAAGACAAGAGGGATCAAGGTCATAACAAAATGTCTACTCTCCTTCTCAATCCCCCTTATAATTATATGAACATGGGGTGGCAGAAAAGTTGGTACAGATGAGGAATGAGGGGAACATTTTTATTTCCAATGATGAGCTATAGGAAGGAGCGGCAAAGGCACCTAAGGAGGTTGTAATGGATCTTACTATTGCTGAATTTGAGGGTAAGCAAATTGACCCTATTTTGAAACAAGCCAGTGACTCTTTTGTTGCTGATGATAAATTTGTAAAGACTAGGGCATTCTTCCAATTTTTGTGGAGAATGAAAATAAATCAATTTAAAGAGATCTGTGAGAAGAAGAAAGAGGAGTTCCTTGATAGGGACATAACAAAGATAGAAACTGAAACCAAGGGAGAGATGGTAAAGTAATTTGAGAAGATTACTCCTTAGGAGGGAAAGGCTATGGTCCATACTATAGGGGTGCTGATTTTACTAGAATGGCATATTGTTGATGCAATAGTCTTTGATCAGGTTAAGAAGAGCAAGATAAAGACTCTTGCCACTACAAAACAAGCTCAACAAGCTGCTAGGGGCATTGCTTTTTCAGATGATCATCTTGCCTTGGTAATGTGGTCCCTTAAGAGGGAAGAAAACAAAGGAAAAAGAGAGGCTCTCTCTACAGAATATGCAGGAAATTTATTGGTACAACGAGTAGGTGAAACTTCTAGTTTAGAAGCTTCAAACCTTATTTTGGAAACTACCAAATTTAATGTCAAGGTGGCAGAGAAAGATGCACAAGAAAAGGAAGAGCTGAGGCTCAAGTTTGAAATTGTCCTCAAGTCCTATAATGAGCTTAAGATAGAGCTGATCCAAAAGGACAAGTTAATTTCTGAATTTTCAAGACCACAGGATCATAGGTCACCACAACTAATGATAGCTAAAAATCTTGTAGTGGCTTCATCATCTAGCCCTATCATTGAGTTTCCACCATCACCCTACCCAGAGACACACCTTGATGCAAGACTCAGTTGGGAGAAGCAACAGTTGCTTGAGGAAACCAATCACTTCAAAAGGAAAAGAAAAGAATTGGATAGGTTAAGGGAAGAATATTTGAAAGATAAGAGCTTATTGAAGCAGGAATATGAAGACAAGGTAATAGAGGCTATTATGCAATTTACTACAAACTTGAATCCCACAGTCTTGTTTGACCATGCTAGTAGCTAAGGATACTACTTGTATCATTGGATAAGTATAGGAGTGAGTTTAGACCAGTCTTTAAGAAGTGGATTGAAAGGTCTCCAAATGTGAGATTGTTTAGATTGTTGTCTAAGTCCCAAAATGATCCTGATCCATTGATCAAACCATTACACCAAAATGTAAAGAAGCTTGTAGAGCATGATATACTTTTAGGTGATTTTGAGAGAAAATCAAATTTGATGAAGAAAGAATTGACACTCCCTAACTGTGACTTGATCCCAGGAGTTTTTAAGAAGAATGGTGAGCTTAAAGAATTGATAAAGTGGCGAGCACAAATAGATGATGACTTCTTTGCTAGAATGACTAGCATTTTGACTCTAGAGAATACTTTATTCTTTATACATACTATTGAGACTTTAATTTCTACTAAGTCTAAGTTTGATTTTATTCAGCAAGAGATTAGTCAATTAGAGGATGGGTGGGAACAGTTGTCTAGCAAAAATGTAGGATTTGCAAATTTTGAGTTCCCAAGTGAAGAGGTGTACAATAGGTGGAGGTATCAGTACATACCTCATGTAGAAAAAGTAAATACTCTGCCAAGCTCTTGAGACAAGTGAAGATAGTAACTTTCTGAGTCATAAAGGTTGTTGAGATGCAGAAAGGTATTTATTGTAGGATTGACAATGGAGATATTGCAATCAGATTTGTTGGAAGAAGCTGAGGATAGAATTGAAGACATCAAGCAAGGTGTCTCATCTACAAATATCTCACCAGTTTGATCAGTGTATTTATTGTAAACCCAATAGTGTTGTTGTAAATTTTTTAGGTTAGGAATTTTGTAAACCCTAGAATGATCAGTAGCTTGTTGCATTTCCTTGCATATAAAGGATTTTCCACGATCATTCTAGGCATTGAGAGTATAGGTGTTGAAAAGATAGAAATTCTGAAACCCTAACCCTCAGTCGAGGATTGTAACATTTTGTATTATTTTTCATCAACAAATAGAGAAGAAGTAACAGTTGCTTCTGCTATTTTGCAAGCTTACTGTTCAGAATATGATGTATACAAACAATCAAGGCAATACTTAATACAAATCTCAAATCTTTATCTCTCCTTTGAGTTTATTCTGTGAATCTTTAAATTTTTCTGAGATTTATATGTATGTATTTGGCTTTGAGTTCTGATCTAGGGTTAGATTAAATATTGCTCAGGGTGGGATACATGTTTACTAAATTTATTTCAAGATTTTCTACAAGTAGGAAAGAGTTGGGGTGTTTGTAATTATGTTTAAAGACCAGTTATTCTCAAAACATCTTTGTATTATTTCTGTCTTCTGATATTTTGCCCAATGGATAAGGCAATGGCCTATATTTTCCTATCTTTTCTTTGTGGGGAGTGATCAAAATCTTTGTAATCCTCAACATATAATCAATACCAGTGATTTTACTTTTATTTACTTTGTATAAGTTGTTTTACCCAGTGATGGAGAGTCAATGAATAATAGGTTGTTATTTAGTACTTTCTCACTGTCATATGTTGTAAGATCCAGTATTGAATAAGGAATAGAGTTGAATCTATGGGATCAGGTGTACCTCCTTGGTTTTGCAGAGCCAAAAGTGAAGAGGGAAGTCTTGTCTGTTAATATGATTTAGAAGAATAGAGATGGGGGGGGGTTGAATCAATTGTTCTCAGGTCCTGATGTATAAAACAAACTTAAAAAATTTTCCTTAAATCAGATCCAATAACCAAAACAAACTCGATCATCATTGATTCAATAATAGAAACATATAACAATGTAGTCCACTACCCAACTATAACTTAACTTGTAAAACACAGAAATGTTCAAACCAAAACATTCACACAAGTATTAACACCAAGATTTATAGTGGAAACCCAATGTGGGAAAAACCACTTTGTAACATGCTACTATTATTTTCACTCTTCTGAAATGAGCTCGGTTAAAAGCCAACCTTGTCAAAGGTTACAATACACACTGTTAGGTGTGACCTAGTTAAAGGATTTCAATCACCCTATTAAAAGTGAGCCTTTTCATAGGACTTACATACACTCCATTAGAATGCAACCTTGTTCAAAGGATTTAACATATGACTATTAGGTCAACCTCTATTAAAAGGATTTTGACTGTTACAATGGTTAGAAAGTAGCAGCAATATTTATCTGAAAAATATACAACTCACTTGCAAATATCAGATTTGATTCCATACACTAATGCTAGTTTACTAACTTTGAAAATTTTCCATCTCCATCTCTAATCTACTCGGAACTTTTCTTCAAGCAACCACCACAATTCTCCTTCATCCTTTTCCTTCTTATACAGTCAATAAAACTTTTTTGATCTTCCAACATTATATTTTTAACCCATGCACATACATATCCTATACTCAGGTTCCCTTAATACTTTCCTCAATTAGGTTAACTCATCTTATGCCGCTCAATCTCATTTGTAGATCTTAGGGTTAGGTCAGATTCATTAAATCTACCCACTTCATGTTCTTCGGCTTCATTTCTAGAATCATCTCAAATCTCTTAAAGATTTACAATAAAACATTTTACAATGCATTTAATGCTTTCAAACAATCAATAAATAAAGTCAACATGTTTTACATAATCCAAGAATTCAACAATGTTAGCTCCAAAACTAAATTCTCATCAAATATAAAAATGTTGATGCTTGGTCAATATTGTGATCAACTACTCCGTCTTTATGTAGAAAGCTTGGTCATTACTAGAAATGTTTCCTCGGCTTATACTATCTTCCTCAATAATTAACTGTTGTTTAGTCAACACTAGAATTTTTCTCGGCATACACTAACTCGGTTGACACTAACATTACAAGGCTTAAACATGATTTCTCCATTTTTGCTTGGTCAAGCCTACCAGTTTAGTCTTTAGTCTTACTAGTATAAACAATACATTATCTCATCATTGTACAACATAGTCAAGTACACTTTGTAGTATCAAGATAAATCAACCTTTCCCTAGGTGCTATTGTTACCAATCTTGCCTATCCCCTTAGCAACACTCAAATAGATATAGTACGTTCCTAAGTAGCAATAGTCTTACCAATTAAGGTTTGACATCAATGACAATACAACAATTGTTTCAATTGTAGTTTCCAACAATCTCCCTCTTTGGCATTGATGTCAACACCGTATCATATCACCTAAATAACACATGGATTACCAACCAATCCAAAAAATTATCTATTCATCAGATAATTATTTATAATATCCTTAGCTTCATTCTGATTCAGAATCCTATAAACCTCACTTCTGTGATCGTCAGAAGTATTCAGATCTCCCTCTATCCCGATCCTTCATTTCAGTTCATCGCCCTTACTTTTTAGTGTCATGTGTTATCATATCAATTCATCTCCCTCTTTGAAAAAAATGCCAAAGTAGAAACTAAAACATACATCCATCAGATGTAGATAATATCTGTGAAACTTAGTGTTTTCTCCCTTTGTCATGTTTCTTATGACTGATTCCTTGTCTTTGCTCCTTTTCACAACTCTAGGCCAGCCCTAAAGTGTGACAATCTTCTGCATCAATTTGTCAAATATTCTGCTATAGCATATTTGATGCAGTGCTCCTAGCTTGACTAAGTAGCATCAATTAGGGGAAGGACCCCTAATTGACTTCTCAAATACTCATGAGCTTCTCAGGGTAAAGCTTTAGTGAATATGTCTGCTAGTTGTTCTTTTGTATTCACATATTCCATTCGCACTTCTTTATCTTGTACTAATTATCTCAAGTAGTGATACTTGATTGCTATGTGCTTGGTCTTAGTGTGCATCACTGGATTCTTAGAAATAATGATAGCACTTGTGTTGTCATAGAAAATAACAACAAGTTTAGTGGTTTCTTCTTTCATGCCTATCAACAATTGTTTTATCCATACCAAATTTGAATAGTTTACTGCAGTAGCAACATACTCAGCCTTGGCAGTAGATTGGGAAATGCAATTTTGTTTCTTGCTTGTTTAGGAGACTAATCTCTGTCCAAGAAAGAAAGCTCCACCAATAGTACTCTTTCTATCATTTACATTTCCTACCCAATTAGCATCTGTATACACTCTGAGTTCAAATTTGTCATCCTTCTTATAATATAGACCATAGTCAGCAGTTCCTTCCAAGTATCTCATAATTCTTTTCACAGCCATCATGTGTGTTTCCTTGATATTGGCAGAGAATCTTGCCACAATCCCAATAGCTAGTGTAATATCTGGTCTACTATGTACAACATACTGCAATTTCCCAATCATGGATCTATACAATGTCTGATTCACTTCTACAACATCATCATTCTTAGATAACTTTTGTCCAATCACCATAGGAGTACTCACTGGTTTAGCATCTTCCATCCCAAAAGTTTTCAGTATTTCATTAACATACTTAGACTGTGTAATGAAAATTCCATTCTTCCTCTGATATACTTGTAAACCAACAAAGAATTTGATCTCACCAAACATGCTCATTTCAAATTTAGTTTGCATTTCATTTGAAAATATTTTACACAATGCATCTTGTCCACCAAAAATAATGTCATCTACAAAAATTTTTGCCAACAGGATACCTTTACCTTCTTCATCTTTCATGTACAGATTGCTTGTGTCATTTATTCTTGAAAATCCAATCTGTATCAAGTAGTTGTGCAACCTCTCATACCATGCTCTGGGAGCTTGTTTCAATCCTTATAGTGCTTTGTTCAATTTGCACACCATGTGTCTTCTATTTGGATCAATAAAACCTTCTAGCTATTCTATGTAAACTTCTTCTTCTAGTATACTATTCAAAAATGCAGACTTGACATCCATTTGATATACCTTGAAATCTTTATAAGTAGCATATGCAAGTAGAATTCTTACTCCTTCCAATCTAGCTACAGAGGGAAATGTCTCCCCATAATCTATTCCTTCTTCTTGTGTGTAGCCTTTGCATACCAGCCTAGCTTTGTTCCTAGTTATTTCACTATTTTCATTCATCTTATTCCAAAACACCCACTTTGTTCCTATAACATTTTTTTTTTCAGGTCTTGGCACCAGAGTTCAAGTATCATTCTTCTCAACTTGGTCAATCTCTTCATTCATTTCTTGTATCCAGTCTTCATTCTCCAATGCCTCTCTAGTTGACTTGGGTTCAAATTCACACAGTAGGAATGTTGGATCCTTAGTCCTAATTCTAGTTTGAATCCCAGTATTTTTTTCTCCAATTATCTATTCAAGCTTGTGATGTCTTCTTACATATTTTGCCAAAATAGGTTCTACTCTTCTCTCCTCTATTTCATCAGATTCCAAAACAATATTATCAGATTCAGCTTCTAAATGCTCGACAACCTCTTCCTGACATTCAGTAGTATTTTCTTGTAGCTCAACATGTTCTTGTTCTCTTTCAACACTATTTTCCTAATGCTCGATAGCATCTGTCTGTCGCTCGACATTTCTTACCTAAGACTCGGCATCAGGTGCAAGTCTGTTACTTGCTTCTTCTTCTTCCTAAATGTACACAAAAGATCTATAATCTTCTGGTTCTCTTTTGTTGTCAGCTTCATTTCTCTCTTTCTTGATCTGTACCTGGTTAAGAGTGTAAATAGTAGTGCTTATAGCTTCTTTCCAGTATTTTTGTGCCACATTCTTTTCAATCAACAATGTCCTTGCACAATCCAAGATAGATCTGTTTCCTCTTTCTGCTATAGCATTATGTGGACATGTTCTAGGTGCAGACATCTATCTTTTAATTCCTCTATCATTGCAAAATAGATTGAATTCATTTGATGTAAATTCTCCACCTCGGTCAGATCTAAGACATTTTAGGTTCCTACCTATCTCCTTCTCAACCTTAGCCAAATACCACTTAAAGGATTGAAAAGCTTCATAT
The DNA here is from genome assembly GCA_027943335.1 of Chamaecyparis obtusa. Taxonomy (NCBI): domain Eukaryota; kingdom Viridiplantae; phylum Streptophyta; class Pinopsida; order Cupressales; family Cupressaceae; genus Chamaecyparis; species Chamaecyparis obtusa. The sequence continues at coordinate 349,990 of BSBK01007209.1, read as the reverse complement.
TTTTCTTTTAGAAACATTACATCCATCATCCTAGTATGATCATCAATGAATAAGATAAAGTATCTAGCACCATAGTAACTTTGTACACCCATAGGTCCACAAAGGTCAGTATGAACCAAATCTAAAATGTTTTCAGAAGTAAAGGATTTTCTCTTGAAACTTGACTTTGTTATCTTTCCTAATTGGCATTCCTTGCACATCACATTCTCAGGTTTCTCCAATCTAGGTAGACCTCTTACCTTTTTCTTCTTACTTATGTCTACCAGATTGCCAAAGTTAGCATGACATAGCCTTTTATGCCATAACCAAATATCATCAAGTTGTGTAATTAAACATGTTTCTTCAAATAGGTCAAGATAGAATAAATTACCTCTAGTCTTCCAATTAGTTCTCCAGTAGCATCAAATATTTTAGCTTGCTTGTGATGAAATTCCACTCGGTAACCAATTTTGTTAAGCTGAGCAACACTTAACAAATTATAATTAAGACCTTCAACCAAATATGCATTTTCAAAAGATATCTTATAAGTTAGTTTAATCAAACCTTTTCCTCTAACAGGACATGGTGCATCATTACCAAATTTTACCCTTTTACCTCTATAATGATGTAAGGTCTCAAACTTATTTTTTTCACCAGTCATGTGATGTGAACAACCACTGTCAATAATCCATTTATCATTCTTGTTCACATAGGATAGCAATGCATTTTTCTCATCCTCATCAGATTCATCTTTCATTGCAACATAGACTACCTCAATTTCAAAATCATCACTATCAGTGTCAGTCTCTTCTTCAGTAATGTAACAAGATTTCTTACCTTTTCCTTTGTAGTCCTTCTTCCTTTAGTAGCTTCTGTCATCTCTTATGTCTTTTTGTTTTCTTTTTCTTTCATCATCTTTATCCTTCCTGTCAGGACATCTAGCAGCTATATGATCAACTTTATTACATGCAAAACATATAATAGGGAGTTTACCTTTATACTTTCCTTTTCCTCTTCTCAGTCTTCTAGCCATAAGAGCTTCTAGATCTTCTAGTTCTTCATCAGAAGTGTCACTGTCACTTTCACTTTCACTTTCACTGATGCATCTTTTTTTTTCTTTCTTTGGCTTGTTCAGAACTAGTTGTGACTTGAAAGAAGATTCAACATTACCAATGCTTCCAATAGTGAAATTTGTTGGCATTAAGTATGATTGTCATCAGTGACAACACTTATTCAGACTCTACATGCTTACTGAGAAGAACAATGCTTACCGAGCAGGACAGTGCTTACCGAGCAGGACAGTGTTTACCGAGCAGGACAATGTTTACCGAGCAGGACAGTGTTTACCAAGCAAGACAGTGTTTACCGAGTGACACTATATCTACCGAGTCTCCAGTATATACCATGTTCGAAACTAAAACCGAGTGGTTAGTATGGACCGTGCCTCCACTTCTACCGAGTGGATGACGATGTTGAGTAACACAGTGGATGCCGAGTATCAGAAAGTCACTGAGTTATTTTGCAGTAACTGAGTTACTTTACTTGGGCCGACTCAGTAATATTTGTGTTAGCTTGTTTAAGAGCTGACTTTGTAATTATGTTGTAATTGTTTTCGATTGATATATAAACAATGTTTTATATCATATCCAAAAAAAGGAAGAAAAATAGCGAAGTATGAAAAAGAGAGAAAGGAAGAGATAAGAAAATTACAAAGGGCTACAGCAGTATAAGAAGTAGCAAAGATCTATCCATCAAAGAAAGTGATCAGTACATTAGAGAATCTCAATCAGCAAGTACAGTTGCAAGTAAGAGATCTACTATTTCATCCTAACAGGTGAATCAGCTTGAAATCCTTTAACCGGGTAGACTTAACAGTCTTTGTAAAAATCTCTTAACCGAGTGCATACTTCATTGTATGTTTGTAAATCCTCTAACAAGGTGGACCTAGTAGTCCTTATTGCTCCTAATAGGGCAGATCATCAGAAGTGATCATTGTAAGCCTTAACCGGCAAACTTTATATTGTAGTATTGAAGTTTTGTGGGTATCATCCCCACCCCAATTTTACTTTCTACTTGGAAGGCTTCTGGGTCACCAAATCTCTGTGTTCAAAGTGTTATGAATGTTTTATTCTTTCTATTACTCATGCATGCAGTCAGATTATCAAACTAATATTATTAAGATCTAAATCTGTTAAAAGTTTTGAAGTTACTGATTCACCCCTCCCCTCTTAGTAACCTGGATAGTCTTGAATATTTCCAACAATTGGTATCAGAGCTCCTTAGTTCTCAGAATAAAGTTTGACAGCTTGAGAAAAGATTCAGGACAATGGAGATATTCAGACTTAACAAAGTAATTGAGAATGAAAAGCTAGATCTAGAAATGGCCATAACTCAACTTAAAGAAGCAAGAGAGCATCTTTCCCTTTCCCTAAAAAGAAGGAAGGAACTTGCAAATCAGATCAATGACCACCAGTATGTTGAAGAAAAGATTGAAGACTTTTTCCCTTCAAGCAGCTCAGATGAAGCAAATAATGCAATCAAAGAACTTCTAGAAAAGAATGGATCTCTGCAAGAAGAAGTGAGAAAATTGAAAAGAGAACAGGAAATTCAGTCAACAAGATTCTGTGAAATCTTGGAACAAAGAAACAAAATAAAAGATGAAATAGATGGAAAGAACAATGTAATCCAGAATAAAAATCTTCAGCTAGAAAACCTTATTGATCAAATCTCCAATGCAAATGAAGAAATCTTGACTCTGAGATCAGAAAATGAAAATATAAGAGAGGAGCTAAGATCTGAAAAGCAAATCAATTTAAGAGTGATGAGTGACCTAGATACTGAAAGGAAAATCAATGAGAGAATGTTGAAATCTCAAGAAGATATGAATCAGGTGTATGAACGAAACCTTCATAGGCAAAAAGGAAAAGCAGGACTTGGATACAAAGAGGAAGGTGAATCCTCCAAACAAGGTACTCAAAAGAATTAGAAACCCACCTGTAATCACTGTGGAAAAATTGGTCATACTTCTAACAAATGTTGGAGCAATGGAAAAGCAAAATTCAATGGAAAATGCTACAATTGCAATCAGCTTGGTCATAAAGCAAATGAATGCAAGGAGAAACCAAGATTTGAAGGCAAATGTCACAAACGTAGCAAACAAGGTCATAAGGCATCAGAATGCAGAACTAAAACACCCAATCCAGCGGAACAAATTATTAAAGCAATGTTTGGTTGGGATTACAACACTTGGTGTAGATGTCATTATTGTGGAGAATATGGACACATTGGCATGAATTGTGTAAGGCACCACTTGAGAAAAAGGGATTCTACCATAAGATGTTATAATTGCACTAAGCTTGGTCACATAGCTAAAAACTGCATGAATTTGGGCAAAGTTGAAGATGAAAAGAAATCAAAATCAAATAGCATTAGGAAGCAGATGAGACAGCAATGGATTCCTAAACCTACCGAGAAAACCAGTCCAAGTAATGTAGTCACTCATGAAGAGAGTGGCTCTATGAACTCTAACTAGTCTCCAAGAAAGCACTGGAACTATATTTGCATAGACATATTCAAAAATAGTTCCTGAGCTGAAAGGAAGGAAGATCCAAATCAGTATGCAAGATACAATAGGATCACAAGAAGGTCGATATTAGTTACCACTGATCAAGGTCGGGAGTAACCTAACTTCATTTGGTTACCGAGTAAGGTTGGAGAAGTATGAATTTGTATGTTCTCCGAGTTGTGGAATCTTCACCGAGCATTTAATGCATAGTGGATGACAGTCTATCAAAATCAATACCCTAATTCCTATGGAGGATTAATGATAAAGTTTTAACAAAAAGCATGAAATCAAGTTCATTCTTCATAGCGAATATCAGCATTTTGGGTAGAGAAATTTCTAGTGCGATCAAGCAATTCGAAGAAAAATTTTAAAGAAAAAATCTTTCTACCATGCTACCATGGCTTAATCCAACACCAAAGTAAAGAAAGGTTCGGAAATGTTAGCTCATGGAGAATGGAAAGCGCTAGATTTCAAACTTGTGCCCGCGATTACAGAAACCCTAGATCCGAGTGGAGCTCAGTCTCAAATTCCTCCAAAGGTACTTCTTGTAAATGACATTCGCAGTCATTTTAAAGGTACAATTCAAGAACTTGGAACCCTAGAGATAGATGTTGCTCATGATGAACTGTGTGTTGATGGTGTTCTCAAACTGGGACATAAACATTTGGAAGAAAAGGGTTTAACACATATCACCCACTTGCCTCGGGGTTTCCAGATAAAATGGATAAGATATATTTTGAGCTGAATTCATGAAGGTAAAATTTGGCTTGAGCAACCAGTGGAAATAAAAAAGAAGATGATTCACCAAATCACTGGTCTTCCCATGCTTGCCCAGGCTAAATCCACAAAAACCCTAGGTCGGGTAGAACTGGAAAAGAAAACCCTAGCTGAATGGGATGGTAGAGGTATGAAAATTAACAGTATTACCGATGTAGAACTAAAATTTGGCACATATGTAATAGCACACAAGATATACAGTTCAAGTCGGCAGAATAGTGTTTCGTGTGAAGAAGTTGACCTAGCCTATAAAATTGTGAAGAACAATCTGTCATTTGACCTGCAGATCTTTTGTTGAAACAGTTCAACAAGAACATGGAGAGCATCCAAACCTCAAAGAACAATCCATGTAAGTTTGGCTCACTGTTGGTTTGTCTATTTTTCTATGTTCAAAAGTTTTTCCCATCAAAAGGCACAATAAAATGGAGAAAGGATGTACCTATTCTTTATCAGATAAATGAGTATATTGCAGAAATGGGTGAGAATTTTACAAGCATAATGGATAACTATTTTGAATCTTTTAAGGAGAAGATGAATAATAGATTCTGGATTCCACTAAAATTGGTGGAAGATTATAAAGATGATATTTGTTTCATGGTTGATTGTGATAGAGTATACATTCAGGCAATAAGGCCCAGGATTGTGTGGGTGAAACCTCTTCCTTATGAGGTAAACATTGATGAAACAAAGGATATAATTGAAGCCCTAGTAAATCAACCTATTGATCCAAAGGCTCCATACTTTGGAACATATGATGAAGCTAAGATAAGAATTGAGCTAAGCATAAAACTTCCACAGGCGGTTAACAAAGGCAGAAAGAGGATGGCCAAGATGCAATCTAGCACACCTCCAATGTTAACCGAGGGCATAGGAGAAGATATTGTAGAAGAAGAAGAAAAGGATGAGAATAAAGAAGAACAAGTGCCTGTAAAGAAGAAAGGAAAGGTAACTATCACCAAGAAACCCACTGCAGTATTCACAAGGAAAAGATCAAGGGGCAAGGTAGGTAAAATCAATGATGATAAAGTATTCAAAAGGCCTCCTCCCTCATTTGAACAAAAGGTTAAGGATTTGAGAGAGGGATCTAGAATTGAAAATTTCAAATCTCTCAACTATGAAATTAAATCAAAGGCAGAGCAGCAGGAAATAGAAGATGCTGTCATTGAGAAAATGGGAAAATGGAAGTACTCACCTGATGAAATGGCTTCTCAAATTCCAGGTGTTCTATTGGATAAAGTAAAGATGAGATGGTCCAATGCAAGACAAACTGTCAAGGACATATATGCTCAAACCTTAAGACAGTTAATGCCAAGTTTGAAAAATGATGAAATAAATAAGGCATTGATAGAAAATGAGAGCAAGATGACACTAAAATTCAACAGTTGTTTAGTTTTGATCAAAGATATAGAGTTGGTTGTGAAGAGTGAAAATTCTACTTGGAAAAACATCTATCATCTTCACAAACCGAGTACTGAAACTGTGATAATCAAAGATATTGATGATGACAGTGAAGAAGAAGAAGAAGAAGAAATAATTTAGATTGATAATGTTGTGACAGAGGAAGCAGGGACAGAAGCTATCGAGGAAGATGAGGAGAATGTCAAGGAAGATGATCTAGTTCAGATAGCTGCAGAGGTAATTGCCTCACTTCCCCACTCTCCAGTAAAAATTGCTACATCTAGCTCGGAGAAATCTTCAAGTGTGATTGTAACAACTCCCTCAGATACATCAAATGTCTAATCATCACTAGCACAGCTCAATGTATCAATGACAAAAGTGGCTACCACTTCATCTACCAAGCTTCAGCCTCCTTCTTCCACTGAGTTACAGTCTTCTGTACCTTCTTCAAATTTGAGTTTTTCAGCACTAAGTACTTTAGATTCTATAGTTGTAAATACTTCAGTTTTTGATTTATCAAGTATTCCAGTTAGAATCCCATCAGTCGGAAGTTTATCAGTTTTCACTACTAGTCCTACTATGTCTATAATAATTTCTACTACAAAGGAAATAAGTATAAAGACTCAATCGACTACAAAATTTATGAGTAAGAGTGTAGTAGAAGGTATAGATCTAGATGAGGAGATACAAATTCCCCAGCTAGATTTTGCAAACCTCACTACAGATCAAATGCAAACAGTTGGTGAACTCCTCTAGAAGAAAGCAAAGCAGAAGAAACTAAAAGAAGAAAGAGATAAGGAATATAAGATCATTGAGGATGCCAAGAACATTTTGACAAAAGCTATAGGTGTTAAAGTTGATTCCTCTCAACACATTTTGTTGCAGTTGGTAGAAGCAATAAACCATTTTAATGATGATTCCTTTGGAATAGACAAGTTGCTTGAAAAGGCTGAGAAGAAGTTTGAAAATGAAGTGCTTGAGCACATTGCTCAACAAATAGCTATCAATCAGGCAGGGTTATCTTCAGTTTTGACTAGCATTGAGTCCTCCTATTCCAAGGTAACATCTCTTTTTGTCAAAATCTGTAATGTTGCCGAGTTCTCAAAGGAAATTAAAGACAAAATAAATAAGATTGATGAGCATCTGAAGATCAGTGCACAAAAGTTTCAACTTGAACATAGTTCAAGTTTTGCACATCAGATGATAGTCAGATTCATATCTGATAAGCAGTCAGAGTTATTGAAAGAAGATGCAAGGATCAGATCAACATTAATAGATATTCAGAACATGATCCTTCCCATCATGGATACAATGCAGAAGAATATTGCATACTCAAAAAAATTGATCCATGACAATCAGTTTTCAATTGCAGATCACATGATTGAACTCTCTGTAGAAGTCCAAGTTGCACTCCATACATGCAAGATTCTGCAAGAGAATTGGGATAGAACTCTAGCACTAATTGGAAAGTTCCATTCTGATTTTCTCTCACGTTTTGATATCTCCGTGTAAAATATTTGTATATACACCTTTGGCATTATTGTCAAAAAGGGGGAGAAAATATGAGTATGAGGTGAAATAAGATATTTGTATATATACTGTATAAGGGAAACATGAAATGTATATACAAAACCAGTGTCAGCATGATTGTGTATATAGGTTTTGGTCAATAAGTGTTTTGTCACTAATGCCAAAGGGGGAGATTGTTGGCATTAAGTATGATTGTCATCAGTGACAACACTTATTTAGACTCTACGTGCTTACCGAGCAGGACAGTGCTTACCGAGCAGGACAGTGTTTATCGAGCAGGACAGTGTTTACCGAGCAGGACAGTGTTTACCGAGAAGGACAATGTTTACCAAGCAAGACAATGTTTACCGAGTGACACTATATCTACCGAGTCTCTAGTATATACCATGTTCGAAACTACAACCGAGTGGTTAGTATGGACCGTGCCTCCACTTCTACTGAGTGCATGACGATGCTGAGTAACACAGTGGATGTCAAGTATCAGAAAGTCACCGAGTTAGTTTGCAGTAACCGAGTCACTTTACTTGGGCTGACTCAGTAATATTTGTGTTAGCTTGTTTAAGAGCCGACTTTGTAATTATGTTGTAATTGTTTACGATTGATATATAAACAATGTTTTATATCATATCCAAAAAAAGGAAGAAAAATAGCGAAGTATGAAAAAGAGAGAAAGGCAGAGATAAGCAAATTACAAAGGGCTACAGCAGTATAAGAAGCAGCAAAGATCTATCCATCACAGAAGGTGATCAGTACATTAGAGAATCTCAATCAGCAAGTACAGTTGCAATTAAGAGATCTACTGTTTCATCCTAACAAGTGAATCAACTTGAAATCCTTTAACCGGGTAGACTTAACAGTCTTTGTAAAAATCTCTTAACCGAGTGCATACTTCATTGTATGTTTGTAAATCCTCTAACAAGGTGGACCTATTAGTCCTTATTGCTCCTAACAGGGCAGATCATCATAAGTGATCATTGTAAGCCTTAACCAACAAACTTTATACTGCAGTATTGAAGTTTTGTGGGTATCATCCCCACCCCAGTTTTACTTTCTACTTGGAAGGTTTCTGGGTCACCAAATCTCTGTGTTCAAAGTGTTATGAATGTTTTATTCTTTCTATTACTCATGCATGCAGTCAGATTATCAAACTAATATTATTAAGACCTGAATTTGTTAAAAGTTTTGAAGTTACTGATTCACCCCTCCCCTCTCAGTAACCTGGATAGTCTTGAATATTTCCAACAGAAATTATCATAGTTAGAGAGTTCAAAAGCAGTCAACTTACCAACCAAACTTTCCAAAGTAAGCACATTAGAAGAGTTGCATCTAGATTCCTAAATATCTGAGATCTTAATAGCATATATAGGACTCAGGGTTCTTAGTACTTTCCCAATTATAGTTTCATCATCAATAACCCCATTTTCTCCTCTAATAGCATTCACAACTTGTTTTATTCTACCACAATATTGTGCAATTTTTTCACCTTCTTGCATTCTCATTTCATAAACTTACCTCTAAGACTCTCGGCCTTTGCTTTCAGTACATTTAAGTCACTACCATAGATCCTTGCAAGAGTGTCCCACATCTCCTTAGCAGTTGTGCAATCCTTAATGTCCTCAAATTATGGATAGCTTAGGGAAGATGCAATTTCCAGCATTGCCCGATTGTGTTCTTGCTTAGCTCTCATTTCTTGGGTAGTCAAAGGTGCGATAGGTGAGACATAGCCATTCTCAATGTAGTACTTTGTAGAGTCACCAATACTAGCCAGATGCAGCTTCATCAAGCTTTTCCATGCAGGGAAGTTTCCCTTATTCAGCTTTGGTACCTCCTTCTTATACGTCCTGATCATTTGCTTCAAGCCCCTTTAAACTTGATTTCTGTAAACATGAATAATAAGCAACTAAGATCTGATAACAATTGTTAATATAATTTAGAACAATAGAGAGGGGGGGGTGAATCAGTTATTCTGAGGTCCTGATGTATAAAACAAACTTAAAAACTTTTCCTTAAATCAGATCCAATAACCAAAACAAACTCAGTCATCAATGATTCAATAATAGAAACATATAACAATGTAGTCCACTACCCAGCTGTAACTTAACTTGTAAAACACATAAATGTTCAAACCAAAACATTCACACAATTATTAACACCAAGATTTATAGTGGAAACCAAATGTGGGAAAAACCACTTTGTAACATGCTACTATTATTTTCACTCTTCTGAAGCGAGCTCAGTTAAAAGCCAACCCTGTCAAAGGTTACAATACGCACTGTTAAGTGTGACATGGTTAAAGGATTTCAATGACCCTATTAAAAGTGAGCCTTGTCAGAGGACTTACATACACTCCATTAGAATGCAACCTTGTTTAAAGGATTTAACATATGACTGTTAGGTCAACCTCTCTTGAAAGGATTTTGACTATTACAATGGTTAGAAAGTAGCAGCAATATTTATCTGAAAAATATACAACTCACTTTGCAAATATTAGATCTGATTCCATACACTAATGTTGGTTTACTGACTTTGAAAATTTTCCATCTCCATCTCTTATCTACTCAAAATTTTTCTTTAAGCAACCACCACAATTCTCCTTCAGCCTTTTCTACTTATACAATCAATAAAACTTTTCTGATCTTCTAGCATTATCTTTTTCACCCATGCACATACATATCGAATCCTCAGGCTCCCTTAATACTTTCCTCAATTAGGTTAACTCATCTTATGCCGCTCAATCTCATTCGTAGATCTTAGGGTTAGGTTAGATTCATTGAATCTACTTGCTTCATGTTCTTTGGCTTCATTTCTAGAATCATCTCAAATCTTTTAAAGATTTAGAATAAAACATTTTACAGTGCATTTAATATTTTCAAACAATCAATAAATAAAGTCCACATTTTACATAATCCAAGAATTCAACAATGTCGACTCCAAAACTAAATTCTCTTCAAATATAAAAATGCTGATGTTCGGTCAATACTATGATCAACTACTCAGTCTTCATGTAGAAAGCTCGGTCATTACTAGAAATATTTCCTCAGCTTATACTATCTTCCTCGACAATTAACTATTGTTCAGTCGACACTAGAATTTTTCTCGGCATACACTAACTCGGTCGACACTAACATTACTCGGCTTAAACATGATTTCTCCTTTTTTGCTCGGTCAAGCCTACCAGTTTAGTCTTTAGTCTTACTAGTATAAACAATACATTGTCTCATCATTGTACAACATAGTCAAGTACACTTTGTAATATCAAGATAACTCAACCTTTCCCTAGGTGCTATTGTTACCAACCTTGCCTATCCCCTTAGCAAAACTCAAATAGATATAGTACTTTCCTAAGTAGCAAGAGTCTTACCAATTAAGGTTTGACATCAATGACAATACAACAATTGTTTCAATTGCAGTTTCCAACATTGTCCCTATAGTTGGTCCAGTTGCTTATAGATTTCCTACATTTGGAATTAACCACTCCTTAACATCAGTCATAAGCATATTGGTATCTCATGGAGTGTAAAATCTTTTGAAGAACCAACAAGGTGGTTGAGGATGTGAGATAAATTCTGCTACAAGTTGTACCTGATGTCAATATTGATGATGAAACTCCCATCATTTACCATCTTACAACACTTACCGGGCACATCAATTATCCCAATATTGATGCTAAAAAGAAGATAGAAGAGAGACCCGAATCAAAGATACAGTTAAAAATAATTGAGAAGATCAGCCAAGCAATGGCCATTCACAAGGTGAAGCTATCTAAGATTGTAAGTGAAATTGAAAATCTTATTCAGCAGATACTCAAAAATTTTAAAAAGCTTTGCACTACTGACTCTTTCACTGCAAAAATAAAAGACAAGCTTAAGAAACTAGATGATGATCTATAGAAGAGTGTAGAAATCTTAATTACAGAACCCCATGCATTTAAACTACACTATGCAAAATTCAAGCGTATACATGGGTTAAGGAATTAACTAAGGAGAGAAGAAGATAAGACAAAGGATCAAAAAATCAAGCTACAAGAAGAGTTTTTACCTCACATTGAGGTGATACAACAGTGTGTGAAGAAATCCAAGGATCTTGTAGCCACTCTTGAGTTATCAGTGGTAGATCACATATTTGACATGCATGCCCAAGTTGGTCTAGAGTAGATTGAACTAGAAAGTTTGAAAGAGGAATGGGAAAACCTCTTAGCCAACTTGAAGAAAACCCATCAGAACATTTTTGATAAGATGTAAGTATATATAGTTTTGACATTATTACCAAAACAGGGGGAAAGTATATGTATACTTACAAAAGGGGGAAACTATGTATAGTATGTATGGTTACCGAGGCATATAGATAGGGGGAGTCTACAATTTTAAAGTATACAACTTTGAAGTTTTTTAAAATTTTGATGATGGCATACATATGTGTTTTTGTCACTAATGCCAAAGGGGGAGAATGTTAGATTATGAGTTGTCATTAGTGTCACACATACAGTTGGTAAAGGAAGAAAACAGACTAGTTGGTCAACACACTAAGTATAGTAACCAAGTAGAGTACAAGACAGAGTAACATGTTAACCGAGCACAGTCTTAACCAAGCACAAACACCAATCCAAATGATTTCCAAGCACTCAGTATAGTTATAACCGAGCATTCATAAATATTGAGCATCAGTATATTACTAAGTCATGAATGCAGTATATATCGAGTAATACAAGAAAGACATAGAAGTATGTAATGGTACAAAAAACAATACAAATGGTTTATACCGAGATAGAAAATGGTTTACATAGATCAAGGTGAGTATTAAATGCAGATGTAATCTTTAAATGATTGATGATCCCTATGTAATTATGTTTTAGGTTATTCGTTTGGATCGTAGATCTTAGGTTTTCTAGATGATACCATAACCCTAATTAGGTCAAAATATTTTTATATAATAACTGTCAAGATTTCATTTGTACATGTACCACACATGAAGTAGCCACCTATATAGACATCTAAAGATCAGATAGGGTTGTGACGTTAACGTTTAGACAAAGCATTCAAGAATTATATTCAGAAGCACGACAGAAGGCTACCAAGTAGTATTTAGAGAAGAAATCTATCACAACAAGGTGATAACATTTAAGTACTTATCAAATCTAAAATTAGGCAAAGTAAGTTGCTACATACAGGTCAAATCTACTATTACTTTATAATAATTGTGGAAGACTTAAATCTCTTAACAAAGTAGACCTAAAAAGTATATTTGTAAATCTCTTCACCGAGTGCATACTTAACAGTGTTGCTTAAATCCTCTAACTAGGTAGATCCTTACAAGTCTTTATTGTTACTCCTAATAGGGTAAGATTGTTAGAAGTGATCAACATTCTAGCCTTAACTGGAAAACTTTATTATTGTGTTTAAAGTGAAGCTTTGTGGGTGTCATCCCCACCGCAATTTTTACCTTCTTACAAGGGTTTCTACGATACCAAAATACTTGTGTATTGTGTATGAAGTTTCATAAATGATTTACATGTTATATTAGAAAGCATTTCTTATTTTCAATAATGTTATGAATGGATGGAAAAGATAACATGTCAGTCATTTAATGAAATACATTTTCTTAAGGATTAAATTTAAAACATTTTTAGAATTACTGATTCACCCCTCCCCTCTCAGTAATTCACCTGTCCATAATCCCAACAAAGTTACCTTATTTTTCTTCTAGATTCTTTCTCTTTGGGGGCGGGGGGGCTTATTGAAATCTAGATCTTTTTTAGTATCATCTATTTAATATAAGATGATTTTCTTATGTCATTCAATTTCATGATGTAGATTCCTAATTTTGTTGTTCAATTTGTAGCAACAAAGCAAATCTGGACAATTCTTTGGTAGAGTCAATTTTTTGGCTAAATCTAGTTGTGAGTATGATCATGGGTGACTGGATAATTGACATCATTTTTAGACGATGATTTATTTTTATTTTTATAGGAAGCTATCTTTATTTGAAGCCTAATTCGATGTATGAATTTTTCTCTATTCATAGAGATGCCCATGTTCATAGTTTTGATGAAGGAAATTTCATGGAAGGGGGAAATTGGTCAACAAGTTTCTTGGAATTTATGTAAAATGATACTAGAAGCAATGCAAATTTATGAATGTGTAATACTAATAAGCTAAAGTTAAAAATTTAGATACATCCAATCTTTTTGAATGAAGAACAAAATAGAAATTTAAGACATCCAATCTTGTTCAATGAAGAAGAAAATAGTTTCACACAAGTTTTCATAAATTGGTAATTATTAGTATTTTACATACTATTTACACTTGAATGTTTATTTAGAACTAGATTGTTGGTCCTTTCCAAAATTATGTACAATAGATAAAAAATTGTAAATATTAAATTACAGTCTTGATATTACATAAACAATGAACCTATATATAAGATAACATGTTGAGTGAAGCCAACAATAATAAAATATCTTCAATAAGGCATATACATCAACAAACCATCCCAAGGAAACATGTCTTCAATAAGATAGATAGATGAAAAAACCATCCTAAGGAAAAATAGATTCCTGGAGATAGAATGATATGTTAGTAACAATGAAAGGATTCAATTTAAATTCAATGTAAAAGTAGGACAAGAAATCTATGATTTATAAATAGAACAACCAATGAAAAAATGTCTAAAAAGTTATGTACTAATTTCTTTTAAAGTTTTTGCAATTAATATTGAATAAATGATAATACATACTTAAAAGAACAAGAAAAACTCACAATTCAATGAAGTGTTGATAGATCCTTTTATAGTGTCTGATTCTTCATCCATGGAAACAAAAATTTCTGAATTGCATCAACTTTAACGAAGTATCTCCTTCTCCAACTCATTTTTACGAAAATCAATGACACTATCAGTCAAAAAGCTACTCCATATGACAATACCAATGCTATCCCATACCAAGGATATCTAGTGATTTGCTTTTTTTTGTCAATGGTAACTAGAGGAGGGTGAACAAATTGTGGCCAAGAACAATTTTTTGGTAGGGGACACCCCCACAAATTAGGATTTTCTAAATAAGAGGATTCTCCAAATGTTGTCACATGTGGTCCTTGTGGTATTCTTCCTGAAAGGTGGTTGTTTGATAAATTCAAGAAACCTAAAGAGTTGAGAAAATCAAACTCTTCAGGAATTTGTCTTGAAATTTTATTTTTTGAAAGGTCTAATGATTCTAGTTGCCTCATTTCTCCCAAAGTACTTGGAATGGCTCCACTTAAATTATTCAATGAAAGGTCCAAAAGTCTCAGTCCCTTCAAATTCCCAAAATCAGAAGTAATTCCTCCCTCCAATTTATTGTTTGAGAGATCTATGGATGTAAGAGTGGAAAAAATATGTGTATAGTATTCATCTCTCCCTTTTAAAGTCATGTCCAATCCATCTTGATAAGAAACTTTCATAATGGACAGCATAATGGAAAATATAAATCCATCTTGTCTTTCATTGATTGCAATGATACAATTGTATGTGGAATTCAACCTGAGAGATAATTAGAAGAAAGGAGCAATATTTGAAGGTTCATTAATTTTCCCATCTCTAAAGGGATGCTACCTGTAAACTCATTCTCCTTCATCATGAATACTCTTAGACTTGACAGATTTGTAATCAATGTTGGTATTTCACCTCCAAAATGGTAGCCCCTAATATCAAGAATCTGTAGATTTGAACAATTTACAATTGAGGTAGGGAATGGCCCATCAAGATTATTACGATGAACAACTAATGAACTTAATTCACCTAGCTTACTGAACTCACTTGATAAGTTTCCTTCAAATTTTTTTTTTTCAAAATGCAAGACCATTAGGGAAGAGGAATTGGATAGGCTTACAGGGATCATTTCGGTAATATTGTTGTTTGCAAGATCTAGTAGAAAGAGCTTAGCTAATTTTCCAAGGCTTGAAGGAATATTGCCTCTAAAAAAATTGTCATTGAGTCACAATATGGTCATGTTAGAAGGCCACATTGATGGCATGTGCCCACTCAAATCATTTCTAGAGACATCTAGCCTTTCTATATTTATCCCTATAGAAATATTTGAGGATAGGCTTCCTTCCAGATGATTTCCTGAAATATTTAGATTATGCAATAGAGGACTGGTTTCACATAGCCAAGAGGGAAATGTGGCTACAAGACCAACATCAGTTAATTTCATTTTTTGAAGTGAGAATTGTGTTGAAATCCAGGTTGGGAATTCATCATCAATCGTACATGACTCTAGAAATAGCTCAAACAAACTGAAGGATGGAATCTAGGTCATGGTAATATTTAGCAAACAATGAGATAAATACAAAGACTCTAGGCTTGTTAGATTGTTTAAGAAAGTTTCTGAAATCGACTGGCAGTGCACTACAATAATTGGGTTCAAATTTAAATGCCAATTTCGATGACACTACCATTTGTGTGTTTTTTATGTTTTTATTTTGCAAGTGCCCCCGAGGGTGTCGTAATAGAGATGGTGATGTCATAATTTTGACACCCGCGTGATTATAAACAAAAAGAAAAAGAAAAAGAAAGGCTCATTTGTAATTTTCATGATCGAGCTGCAAAGAGGGCATTGTGCGTGAAGAGGGAAGAGGGAACTAGACTTTTTCTTGCATGTGCGAAGAGGGCACTGTGTGCAAAGTGGGAAGAGGGCATCGTGAGCGAAGAGGGAAGAGGGCACTGCACTTTTTTCTTGCATGCGCAAAGAGGCATCATGTGCAAAGAGGGCACTGTGCGCGAAGAGGGCACTAGATTTTTTCTTGCATGCACGAAGAGGCACCGTGCGCAAAGAGGGCACTAGAATTTTTCTAGCATGTGCGAACTTGGCCCTAACTCTACACAGATTCGAGCTAGGCATTCAAGTTTTTCTCCTCATCTTCTCTACATTCTTTGATGGTTATGTGTATTTGTTGTAGATTCAATTGGCATTGTATTTAAGTAGTTTTATGCCATGTCTTTTTTATTACTTGGCTTTATGGCATTGTATTTCACTGGTTTGAAGCTAGGGCATCCATTTATTACTTGTTTACTCACTGCTTGGGGCCTGTGATTTTTTATATGGGCATACATGATGTAAATTTGGTCACTGTTTTTCCTTCTCCATGTACAGCCCATGGGTTATAGACTAGGGCATCATGTATTTAATTAGGCCAGTAAGGAAACAATTTATCACAACTACATACTCTGTATCGCAATCCACTAATTTGATCATTCATAGAACATTCATCATAGGTAGCACATTCAATAGTGGATTATGTTGAATGTACTACCTATGATGAATGTTCTATGAATGAATGTGCTACCTATGATCTAGCATTAAAGATCAAAACAATTAAAAACAAGTGTTCTAGTTCAATTATATATATTATAAATAATTACAACAATAATCAATTTTGTTTCTTTCTTTTCCATATAAAGTTGATAATTTTTTAATTTCATATGAATCTAGTGATGATCAAAAGGCCTTGCACTCCTAAAATTTTGAGCTATAAGGTTATTTTCCTCTGTAATTAATTCCAAGAAGTCACCTAGGGAAGTCCTAAATATACTTTCAAAGTTGCTATAAAGCATTAACTAATTGGAGATGAAAAATAACATATTCATTTCATGCATATGTGGTAAAAATTCATGAGATACTAAAGAAGACCTACTATTTGTCAGACAAATCTTCACTATCCCTCACAAAAAAACTAAGTAATAACTACTCCACACTTAATTTGTTTAACAATGCACCATATTAGATAAAGTAGGTTTTATCACACATGGCACAGACTCTCTTCAAACTCACAATACGTTGCATGTGTAGTACAAAACTCATGAGATTCTAAAGAAGGCCTCACTCTTAATCAACCAAATCTTCCTTGTACCACACAAAAAACTATGTGATAACTATGTCTACTCCAACCTTAATTGTTTAAGAATTCATCATATCAGATAAAGTATGTTCTATCACACATAGCATAGACTCTCTTCAAAATAATCAATACTTGCAGAAAAATAACTAATATAACTGATCTAATGACCTCCTTCATGGTAGTAATCTACAAAATTAGACCTTTATTTTAAATGCATTTAACACAATTTTTTTTTTACAAAAATAAACCAATGGCATGTTTACAACAAAGAAATAGAATGATAATAATATGCTGAAAATTATATTTTGTTTAATACATGCCTAAGGACCAGTCCCATAAAGATGCCAATGGTATTCATCCTAGTTAAGTAAAAACTCATAAAAGGTATAGTTTATCTTGATTCTTTATTAAAGAGCATTTGAGAGTGAAATCTCAAATAGTTTGGAGGAGTCTAGTTTGTGTTTTTTTCATTTTTATTGCTTGTGTTGCACATGAAGTTTCAATTAATCCATGGAAAGGTGAAACAATTTCAATTGATCCATGGAAAGGTAAACAAGTGTTTCAACTGATCCATGAAGAGGCAAACAAGCATTTCGACTGATTTATGAAAAGATGAACAATTACACAATAGGGGAAATCTTGAAAAATTATGACTGCTTCTTTAAAAAGTTTCAGTCATTAATGTGTTGTTATTTTAATCCCTTTTTCACTAGAGAAGTAAAATCATCATCTCAAAGTTACAGTTATAGAGTTGCCCCTTTGTTTGATTCGCTCTCAGTACCATTTACTCACTCAAGTTCCCAGAAAGGAAGCACATCACATATAGATTATAAACTTCACCACACTCATTATGGAAGAGAGCATCTGAGACAACTATATACAAGATAGAAAATAGATTTTAACTTCCACTTGAGGAAAAGAACACATTAAGTTGCAAATGCAAGACATAAACCAAAAATTGATAATTATGCTTATAAGATTCTAGAATGTTATTGTATAAGCAAAAAAAATAAAGCAATGATCCACAAAAATTTAAATAAGTGTGACGGTTCAAAAGATATAATAGGTCACCTCGAATATTGAAATACATAGTGTGGGAGTAAAAAATCCCATATGAGTTCAATATCCAATCAATATAATTGAAATTGCACATGAAACAGTACTACACTCTGATAATAGTAATGCAACTTGTTAACATCTTTAACATGGAAGAAATTCAAGTTATTTTCTCTCTAATGTTAAATAGACATAGAAAACAACTATAAAGCTAGAGAAAATAGGGTTACCTTCTCAGGTGGCACACTATCAAACACATATACTTCTCCTTGGTATGAAAGAGTGAGTTGATTAGTGGCCTGTGACTAGACAGGTACAATCACCTGAGAATCTCCAAGATTACCTCCTACTAAAGGAATAACAGCCTCCATGCCATCATTGTCACCACCGCCTTCATCTTGCTCTTCTCCCATACCATTGGCATCACTATGGTGAAGCGAGTGTGCATGCTCATGCATATAATGCATATGAAGGTGCTCTGGATCTGTGCCTGGAACCTGGGCCTCAGGGTGTCCATGTACAGGCCCTTCAATTTGGCCCTGAATGTGCATATCATGCATATGCACATGGTGCCCAGGGTAAAAGTACAAACCTGTGTCACACTTTTATAAAGGAAAAGGATGTCAACATGCAAATTTTTCAACTTTAATGACATAAAAGTAGCATTTGTATTTAGAATTTGAAGATGATGTAAACTAATGAAATGTGTAAAATTTGAAGAAGTTTTTGCTTATAACTTTTTTAAACAAATTTGAACAAAAATTGACATAGTTTTTTAAATTTTGAAGTCCATTTTTTTATTGTTGAAATATGCTTAAAATCTAGGGTCTCGTTCATGCCAAAAAACTATATGCAAATAATATTTTTCTCCTCTGATTTCATAATATGTTTTAGATGGCATGTATAGCTAGTGCATAAAAAAAGAAAGATTGGATTTCAGTATATATTTTGTCTATTATAACTATCCAAAGTCGGTGTTACCTGAAATCAACAGTTTTTTGTTGGCACCAAATATTCCCTATCAAATCTACACCATTAAAAAAAATATCATATATTTTTGAAGAGGACTCTCTCCTCTAGTGTTAAATATAAAGTTTAAATTTTTCTGACATGATTTGTTATTTTTAATTTTTTTCGAACGAGCGTGTTCTAAAATGTTAAAATACCTACTTGAAGTATTTTCAACTTATAATATATTATATGAAATTAGAACATGATAAAAATTACATGACCATAATATTGACTCCGAGCTCTACAAAATGGTATTTTTAGATTTTACAGAAAGGTAAATTTTGATAGAGAATTCAGGTCTAGAAGTGAGAACTTCTGAGAGTCACCTTTTTTTGTTTATTTGGCTTCCACATAGGATTCCACATTGGTTCAACCGAACCAGTTCTGGTTGGAACGGGTTCAGCCAGACCTATGAGCGACCAAACACGGTCCTGTGCATGACCAAGCCCCTTAAATCCGAATTTAAAAAATGCGGCCAATTTTTTAAATAAAATCAGTTTTCAATAGATTTTTAATAGTTTTTAAAAAAAATATTAATTATTTTAATTTTATTTGTAAGAGTTAAGTGATTTTTATCTTGAGTTCTATTTTATATTTGGGTATTGCATGTCAAGTCTTGATTTAGTGTTTTCAAGTTAAATGATTCTTTTCTATTTTTCACAGGGCAGTTTACATGTTTATGGTGTTGCATGCATTGAAACCCTTATTCGATTTTCTTTATTAAGAGGATTTTGGCTAGTATTTGATATACAGGTTTATAGATTTTTCTCTGAGATTGAATTGGAGGATTGTGAAAGCTTTGGGAAATTTCAGAGTTGTTGGATTGTTCTTTGCATGGTTTCTATCGAGTGGTGGTTTAAGGTAGGGTTTGAAAACCTTTTTTGCAATTATTCCTTGGAAAATATTGTCTTCATTGTGTCTTCCTGGAAGGTTGATGATTTTGGAGTGATTTTATTTTTTTTCATTGTCCTTGAGAAAATTTGCAAGATTAGATTGTTGTGATTTTGTAAATGATAAATATGTATATATTTTGGTTGCTTATGAGTGTAAGCTTTTATAGAAATGTGTGAGTTTTTCCAGTTAGGGTATTCTATCAATGTAATTATTCCAACCCTTGCTTACTTTCTATCTTTACATGTCTTCAAGAAACCCAATTTGTTTAGCTTTGCATGCTTTTAAGTCCATTTTTTTCCCACCCAAAAACTTGAAGTCCATTTTTTGATTGGAATATTAAATATAAGAATATTTTTAATTATTAAGTGTTAATATTTATTTAATATTTAATTGTCATGCATAATTATTAATATTTCAGTGTTTTCAAGTTAAGTGATTCTTTTATATTTTTCAATCTGAAGAGTTTTTGCAATGGGGAATAAAAGGAATAGAGGAAGAAAATATGATCGAATAAGGGATGACAAAAAAGGTCATACAAAATATAATCAAGATCAACCTGTTGAAGTTTAGGAAGAACCTATTGATATTCAAGAAGATGCAATTCAAGCAGGGGAAAAAATTGGTAGTTCTGGAGGTGGAAATATATCTTTTGGCATGGGCAATTTGATGGAGATGAATGAGGATTCACTTTTTAGTCAAATTTCATTTGAAGAAATGTTATGTGAAAGTACAATTAAAACTCATTGCAAAAAATTTTGGGATGAATATTTTGAAAATAAAAGTATGGTTGGAAGAGCTCAATTATTTGTTAGGTTATTCAGGAAAAAAAAAATGACTCCTGTTTTGGAGTTGTTGGGTGTTGACAACAAGAAAAACTCAAGAGACAATGTAAATCGAACAATAGTTCAAATTTTGCAAGATGCATTGAACATCATTAATAACTCAAGTCAAAGAGTTGATTTAAGTCTTGCACATAGAGCATTGATGACTACTTTATCTAGTAGGAGGTTGACACAGAGAAAACAAGTGCATGCAATTTCTAATTTACTAAATGTATCTAGAAGAACTATTCAAAGATATATCAAGAAGAGAAATATGTTAGATGAAAATATTGAAAAAAATTGGGTAAATATTTGTAGGCTTCCTCAAAAAGACAAAATTGTTGAAGATGCAAAAAAGTTGGTCATTGAATATTGGACTGGTCACTCTCGTGTTTCTTCTAATAGAAGGGATACAATATAGATGAAAGATGAAGAGGCTATGAAAACTACACATCTAAAACATTTTATAGATTTAACACAAAGTGAATTATTTGAAGCATTCAAGAAAGAATTTTTAGATGTGAAAATATGTCAAAGAATGTTTGAGAGGTTGCGCCATTGCTTTGTATGCATAAATAAGGTTCGTGAAACTTCTTCTTGTTGAAATCATGTTGATTTTTATCTATACTTGAAATCATATAAAAAAGTTATGGCAGTTCTTGACTCAAATATGGTCATCCCTAGAAGTACAACAAAATTTGTGAAGTCTATTTTATGTGATAAATTAGAAGATTCAGATGAGTTCAAAGTAAAGTGTATAAAGAATGCATGCAATGATTGTGGAGATTTGCATAAATTTCCATTGAAAATTGATAATATTAATGTTTTAACACCAGTTTTGTGAAAAATATTTGAATATGAGACATATCGAACAAAGAGCAGAGATGAATCCAAAAAAATTGTATTGAAGGAGAGTGAATTGCCCTACCTTGAGTTCAGTTGTTAGATCCGCAAATACATGTGTGGCCAAAACGTTCTACATTACAATCACTTGGTTATAGCAACAAAGTTGCAATTCGAGGTATTGCAAAAAAGAGGATGTGGCAATTAGAAGTTGAGGTTGTCTATTGAAGAACATGAATTTTTTTTGGAGATAATAAAAGATAGAGAGGATCCAGTCTATGTGTATCAGGAGCTTTAGAATAAATGTCTTTTTGTAACTCTTGTATTTTCATATTTGAACTCTAGAGTTTGAACTTTCATGTTTGAACTCATATATATTGTATGTTTTTATGTATGTTAGTTAATTAATTGTATGCTTTGATTAATTAGTTAGTTAATGAAATGTATGCTTTGATTAATGCTTTTGGTAATTATGCTTTAGTTAATTATGTTAGTTAGTTACTTAATTGATTATATATTCTTTGATGCATTACCTCCCCTTAAGACATTAGTTAGTTACTTATTTAATTGTTTTTTACTTACATGACATTAGTTAGATTACTTAATTATGTTAGTTACCTAATTATGTTAGTTAGATTACCTAATTATGTTAGTTAATTATGTTAGTTAGATTACTTAATTAGGCTAGTTAATTATGTTAGTTACCTAATTATGTTAGTTACCTACATAATTAATTGTCCTAATTGTTAGTCCGTTAATTATGTTACTTTATTTTTTCTTTTGGTAATTTTGTAACTAGTTAATTATGCTTTAGTTAATTATGTTAGTTAATTAATTAATTGGTAATTGTTAGTTAATTAGTTACTTAATTAATGTATGTTTTGAATAATTACCTCCCCTTAAGACATTAGTTAGTTACTTATTTAATTGTTTTTTACTTATATGACATTAGTTAGATTACTTAATTATGTTAGTTACCTAATTATGTTAGTTTGATTGCCTAATTATGTTAGTTAGATTACTTAATTATGTTTGTTAATTATGTTACTTTATTTAAGTTACTTATTTAATTATTTTTTACTTACATGACATTAGTGAGATTACTTAATTGTTAGAAATATCTAAAATAACATTAGTACATGGTATAACATAATGTATACATAACATGTATAAAAATAAGTCTGAAAGATGAAATAACACATGAACATATAACATGTAACATGTATAAAATATGTAACATGTAATGTCTGAAATATGTAATGTAATGTATAAAATATGAAATAACACACAATCATATACCATGTACATATATGAAATGACTAAAATATCTACATGTATATATGAAATGTCTAAAATGAAATATCTATGAAATGTTATAGCATGTATATATGAAATGTCACATGAAATACCTAAAATAACATGGTCGCTCAACTAGGGCCATGTCCTGATTCATGACTTGATGGTGGTGCACCTCCTCCTGATGTCTATGTACAATAAATAAAATACGTCATGCATACATACATGTATAATACATTTTAAATACTTATGATCATAGAAAAATTAAATTTTTGAACAAACATCTCAATGTACCCACGTATCATGATGCATAGGATCATGTGGAGTCTGTAAATCTCCATATGGTACAGCATCCTCATCGATAACCTCCTAAAGTACACATATATATAACATATATTAATCAAAATTCAAATATATGTGTAAGTTTTTTAAATAAATTAAAATTTAATTTAATTATATAGACCATAGCAACCTCTAATGCTCTCCCAAAAGTGTTCAAATCTAACGAATGTAATGACATCTGCACAGGATCAATCTGGCCATTTGTAACCAATGTAGTAAGAAGTTGATGACTTGGACATGATGAAGTGGTCTGTGTGGTCTGATGATGAGTTGTAGGTGGTGCAGTCTACGAAGGAGCTATAGGTGGTGGTGTAGTCTGTTGAGGACCTGTCAGTGGTGCAGTCTGCTGAGAACCTGATCCAGTAGGTCTAGTAAGAAAGGTCCTGAAAAATGATGGAACCTCCCTAAGAGGAACCCTAGCAAGCATCTATATGGTCTAATATGCACAAAGTATATCACTGGATAATAATGCACTCGTACATCGCAAATGGTCCATATCTGATATAACTGTAACCTCCAGGGGAGATGGTAGGTATACTATATCATATGGATCACCACTAGAGGATGCATCCTGAGCAGGTGGAG
This sequence comes from Chamaecyparis obtusa, assembly GCA_027943335.1. Lineage (NCBI taxonomy): Eukaryota > Viridiplantae > Streptophyta > Pinopsida > Cupressales > Cupressaceae > Chamaecyparis > Chamaecyparis obtusa. Next base: position 326,024 of record BSBK01007209.1, on the reverse strand, counting down.
GAATGCTGGAATGAGAATGTAACATGTATCTACCCACATGATCAAACAACATCTCCTAAATATGTGTGGTGATACTCACTATACTAGAATAAACCTCCCTCCTCATCCTGTCATCTAGCACACTCTCTCTTGTAGTTGTCATTTCCAAACCTTTTGGTATGACCAAAAGGTTTGGGCCCACCCTTGCCCTCTTATTACCAAGCATAGGGGCATCAAGTGCTCTGAACCTATCAAATAATCTCCCTCTCCCCTACCCAACATGATTAGGATAATCTATTTAATCAACTTCATGCTGCAAATGAAATTCTGCAAACAATTGTTTGTATAAATATAGTGGAAGCTCATCCTTTCGAGGCCACTTGTGATGAGCAGCCAACCATCAAGGATATATAAATGGTCCCACAAGGTCATCCTCACATCTTGTGACCATGTACCCTCTCACCTTAGCCATGTCTTGATAATGAGGAAACATGCTCTTCACCATAGTGGTGGAAACATTTGTATCAATCTGCCTATACTTCATAGTGCCAATGACACTGCAAGACAAAGAAGTATAGAATGTATCAATGCTGATAGTATCATACGGGTTGTATGATTGAACTGTTTCAATCATACGCAACAAATCATCTCTAATAATTTTCACCCTATCCCTATTGGGAAGGGTGGTGGATAAAGCTAAGGTCCAATCCAAAACCTCTAAGGCTCGTCTCAATTTGTTAATAGTAGAAGCAAATAGCTTCTCTCTGGCCTCTACAGAATTGGCCAATCTATGTGAGGAGCAACCACTACCACTACCATCCCCCATGTACACTAGGCTCTCCTGAATCCACTAACCCTCTACCCAATGCCATGTAATAGATAAACAAGAATATATATAGATCTTTGCACATGTACATTATAATCATCTAGTTTAAATGAAATATATATATATAGACACACACACATATGTACAAATTTAAGAAACATACATGTTACAAATTTAATCATCTAGTTTAAAAATGAAATATATATATATATACATGTACATACAAATCCCTTAAGAACTAATAGGACCTATACTTGACCAATTAATTGACCAATTAAGACTAATTAAGACTTAACATGTGACTAATATGACCAATTAAGATAGGTAACACAATTAATATGACCCCTTAAGACTTAATAGGATAAAAATATGTTTATTAAATTCGTAATATCTATATATATATATATAGATATTACAAATTTAAGAAACATACATGTTACAAATTTAAGATCATCTAGTTTAAAAATGAAATCTATATATACATGTACATACAAATTTAATAAACATATTTTAATCCTATTAAGTCTTAAGGGGTCATATTAATTGTGTTACCTATCTTAATTGGTCATATTAGTCACATGTTAAGTCTTAATTAGTCTTAATTGGTCAATTAATAGGTCCTAATTGGTCAAGTATTAGTCACATGTTAGGTCTTAATTGGTAGGACTATTAGGTCTTAATAGGTCATATTGGATCTAATTGGTCAAGTATAGGTCCTATTAGTTCTTAAGGGTGGACTATTAGGTCTTATTAGTAGGTATTAGGTCTTATTAGGTCATATTAATCAATTTAGGTGTTATTATTCATATTAGTCACATGTTAAAAGTCTTAATTGGTCAATTAATAGGTCCTAATTGGTCAAATATTAGTCACGTGTTAGGTCTTAATTGGTCATCTTAGGTCTTAATCAATATAGGTGCTATTAGTCATATTAGTCACATGTTAAGTCTTAATTGGTCAATTAATAGGTCCTAATTGGTCAAATATTAGTCACTTGTTAGGTCTTAATTGGTCATATTAGGTTTTAATAGGTCATATTGGACCTAATTAGTCTTAATAGGTCCTATTAGTTCTTAAGGGTCCTATTAGGTCTTATTAGTAGGTATTAGGTTTTATTAGGTCTTATTACTCATGCTAGGTCTTAAGGGGTCCTATTATGTCTTATTAATCATGTTAGGTCTAAATGAAAAGAGTCTTTGAGTTATGGTTCAATGTAGATGTAGATGTTGATTGAAAGTAAGGGGTCATATTAGGTCTTAAGTGGTATTAGGTCGTATTAATCCTATTAAGTCTTAAGGGGTTGTATTAATCATTTTACCTATCTTAATTGGTCATATTAGTCACATGTTAAGTCTTAATTAGTCTTAAATGGTCAATTAATAGGTCCTAATTGGTCAACTATTAGTCACATGTTAGGTCTTAATTGGTAGGACTATTAGGTCTTAATAGGTCATATTGGACCTGATTGGTCAAGTATAGGTCCTATTAGTTCTTAAGGGTGGAATATTAGGTTTTATTAATAGGTATTAGATCTTATTAGGTAGTATTAATCAATTTAGGTGTTATTGGTCATATTAGTCACATGTTAAAAGTCTTAATTGCTCAATTAATAGGTCCTAATTGGTCAAATATTAGTCACTTGTTAGGTCTTAATTGGTTAGGTATTAGGTCTTAATAGATCCTATAAGTTCTTAAGGGTCTTATTAGGTCTTATTAGTAGGTATTAGGTCTTATTAGGTCTTATAACTCATGCTAGGTTTTAAGGGGTCTTATTATGTCTTATTAACATGTTAAGTCTTAATTAATCTTAATCGGTCAATTAATAGGTCCTAATTAGTCTTGAGTATAGTCACATGTTAGGCCTTATTAGATCATATTAATCAATTTAAGGGTCTTATTAATCATGTTAGGTCTTAATAGAAAATATTACATGTCTTATTATTCATGTTAGCTCTTAAGGGGTCCTATTACATCTTGTTAATCATGTTAGGTCTTAATTGGTCAGTGAGAAAGACATAAATTTCATGTTAGTTTCTAGTATTTTTGTTTATGTTAGTTTCTAGTGTTAGAGTTTAATAGGAAATATTAATCATGTTAAGGGTCCTATTAGATGTTAAGGGTCTTATTAGGTTTTATTAGCTCCTAAAAGGTCCTAATATGTCTTGTTAATTTCATGTTAGGTCTTAATTGGTCAGAGAGAGAGAAAGTTTATGTTAGGTTCTACTGTTAGAGTTTATGTTGCTTCATGTTCTAGTTTCATGTTGGTTTAATGTTAAGGTTCATGTACGTTTCATATTAAGGTTTATTTTTTAATTATGTTAAGGGATCTTTTTTTAAATTAGGTTTCTGGTTAGGGTTCATGTTTATTTAATGTTAAGGTTTATGTTGGTTTGAATGTTTTAATATTATGTTTCTAATAGTTTATATACGTTTTCCTAATGTTTTGTAACATTTTTGTAACATTTTAATACATATCTAATAAAAATAAATAAATTAACTAACTAACTAACACATTTTATTAACTGAAAAAATAATTATATTAATTAAATAACTAAATCTACATAAAATCATATTATTTAATTTCTACAATTAAAAATAATTAAATTACATAAACAAAAATAACTATTAAATTAACATTTTTATTTAAATTATAATTATCTAATATTAAATAAACAAAAATAACTATTAAATAAAATTTTTTATTTAAATTACAATTATTTAATATTAAATTAAAAAAAACAACTTTAAAAACTTTAAAAAAATATTTAAAAATGTTAAAATAAAAAAATGAAAAAATGGCCTACCTCTTCCGGCCGAAATACTCCTTTAGCTCTCCTAAAAATCTGGAAGCCGCTCAATACAAATGAGCCTTCCCATTGAATTTTTTTGTTTATATAGTTTTGGGGGGTTTCGACCGAAACCGTTTCGGCTGAAACTGTTTCGACTGGAACCCTCGTGCCACATAGACACCACATGGCGCCTAGTGGGTGCCACATAGTTACAGCTGAAATGGTTCAGGCTGGAAGGGTTCCGGCCGGAACCATTTTGACCGGAACCATTAAATTTTTCCTCTAGTGCGACACAGTTATGTACTTTTACCCACCACCTACGTGTTCTTGAGGAGCACCATGCATATGTGGTTTCCTGTGAGTATAATAGCCATGATGACTTCAATTAAGTCACTATCAAACCCCTTCACACAAAACCAATGAATTTTGTAGTTGAAATCAAATAACACTAGAAAAGCTCCTTTCGATCTTTGAGACAGCAACTAGACAACCTAATTCACCCTGCATATCCTCAATTTAAGTACTAAAACACGAGGAGTTGGCCCCTTCAACAAATTAAATTTAAGTACTCTCATATAAAAATCTCCCACTTTCTCCTCGAAATAGGAAGGCATCAACAATTTCTCAGCTCCTAACCCTAGTACAGATCGAATATATTGAGTCAATTATTTTTCATTGGAAGTTGCATAATTTTCTATTAATCAAAAATAATAAGACACAAGGATGCAGTCTGTAGTTTTTTTGATAAATCATTTATTGCTAATGGACGATAGTATTTTAAATTCTAATAACTAAATAGAAAAAAGTTACATCAAAATATTATTTACAATAAAATAGCGGCCCTTAGGCATGGGTAGCACAATGCCATCCATCGTCGATCTCTAAATTTACAAAACCCTTGCCACACAGAAAAACCTTATCCTCACCTCAAAGTGAATAAGATACCATTTATGATGATAAAAATAACAAATGCTCATATGATGACTGCAAAAGATGTGTTAACATAAGGTTCTGTTCAGCCAAACAAACATGGGATTTGAACTCTTGACCGACAGCAAATAATTTCAATAACTTCAAAAAATAACCCTTTGAATTTTCTTTTAAAAAAACACTAAATTTCTATGCACGGTTATTTGTGAGAATGAGTATCCTTTGTTGAAGTTGGACTACCTGGATTTCCCTGAAATTGTGTCAAATTTTAGTTGTGAAATTTTTAATATCCATAGTTAAAGTATTGTGTCAAATTTTAGTTTATAGTTTTATTGTGTCAAAATAAAATTTGCTATAGTATTTCTCTTCATATTAGTCGTTGTAACCTTTGCTAAGTTTAGCTCACATCAAAGATATCCGTACCAACTTATTAATCTAGAGGAAGTTTCATTGCTTCACACCAATCCATGTGATTCTTTTCAATATTGGTGATTTTATTTCAAATAAAGGATATAGATTTTTGCCAATAGAATGTTGTTCAAACATTATAAATGCTAATAGTAGATTGGATTCTATTTTGCCATGAAATATGAGTCATGTGAGTGTAGACTATGCACTCTGTCATTAATAGTCAAATATGCTTACTGTATCTTTGCACACAACATTACTTGCCATTCAAAATGTGTTCTTTGGCCTTGCAATCTTGTATAAACTAGGTTTTTTTTAGTCCAAAAGGAGATTTTAAGTGGAAGAATTGGTATCAATTTTTGGTCCTATCTGGGTAACTATTGAGATTAACAAAAAAGAATCATATGTATGCCATTGATATTCAATTGAAAGACTGGTATTGTTATGCCTTCTTTATAGTTTTTTAAATAAAATCTTTCTTTATAGTTGCTTAAAAATTAAACTTTTGTGTGATTTGAGTATAAGGTTTTGGTTTTCCTACAATCCAGAAACACAATATACATGAGGAGACTTTATCTATGTACGATAAAGTAAAACAAAAGCAGCCCATAAAGAATGATCCACACAGTTTATATCACTAGCTGGATTTTCTCATTAAAATTAAAAAATGTAGCCATGATATATCACAATTATCTTGAATTTAAAAGATACTGAAAGAAATCTCCCTCATCAAACTATTTTTTTAGATTTATAACAAAATATTTTTCTTGTACAATTTAAATTTAAATTAGAGTATCAATTTTTATACTTTTGGTGATGTCTCAAATACATCTATGTTACTTCTTCTACATATGCTTTTCTACAAGTTGGCTATGTGCATATCAAAGGTGGGTTTTAAATGGTCTTTTCCTAAAATGGAAAACACAAATCTTGGTGCCCCTGCACCATTCTCCCCTCCATGCAAAGAACTCTTGCCCCAAGAGTTGGCTTTCTTGTGTCCACTGTGTGTTCCTGTGAAAGTAAGATGTTGAGGGATGGGATAATACCCTAGAGTGACCTGCCTTTTTCTTCCACACCCTGCATTCATACACAAGAAATTAGATAAAAATTGATTGGTACTTGACTATCTTTTCTCATGATAATACCACTGTTGCTTAACTCTCTACATTGTTGATCTCATTTCTTAGATCTTTTTGATCTAACCCTTATCTCTCTTTTCTTTGTAGGTTCTAGATCACATAAGAGCATGCTAGATTCATACCTGGGTCAAAAATTCATCACTTCAGGAAATGTCTAATACCCTTATTATTTATGTTCATCCTCTTATGTATGCCTGTACTCTTGCATATTCTTCTGAAAGTTGGCTATGCTCATGGACTGTGTGAGCCCAGATGATTTTATCTTTCAGTTCCTTTCCTTGTATAGTATATACAAGTTATTTGGCATATATATACATGAAAAATATGGTAACAAGAACCTTTAGTAAGGATTGAACATAAGTGATTATAAACAAAAAAAAGAAAAGAAAAACAAAGGCTCATTTCTAATTTTCATGATTGAGCTGCATGCACGAAGAGGGTACTAGACTTTTTTGTGCTCGAACTAGGCCCTAACTCTACACTGATTCAAGGCAGACATTCAACTTTCACTCCTCATCTTCTCTGCATTCTTTGATGTTTTTTTGTATTTGTTGTAGATTCAAATGGCATTGTATTTCACTAGTTTTATGCCATGTCTTTTTTATGACCCATGAGCTTTGAAGCTAGGGAATCCATTTATTACTTGTTTTCTCACTGCTTGGGGCTCATGAGTTTTGATATGGGCATACATGATGTAAATTTAGTCACTATTTTTCCTTCTCCATGTACAGCTCGTGAGTTATAGACTAGGGCATCATGTTGGATGTGTTTACTCACATGTTGTGTACCTCTTTGTTTTTATGCTTTTCTCCTCTAATTTGATGATGTATGCCCCTTCCATTGCTTACTCATGACTGCTCATGACTACCTTGTGCTGATGGGCATGGTGTGTGACTATTGTGGGTGCATCATTTGTAAATGATGTCTTAACAACACCAGATGAAACAACATCTGGTGTTGTTGTTGCACTGTTTGAATGATGCAGTAAAATTAGTGACTCACTAGGTGTTCATAGAGACATAAATGCAATGATGCCCTAGCTCTCAAAGCTCGCGGGTCATCAAGCATTCCAAATGAAAAGATGTTGATGGGCATGGTGGGTTACTATTGTGGATGCATCATTTCAAAATGATTGCATAGAAACACCACATGGAACAACAACATCTAGTTTTGTTGTTGCACTATTTGGATGATGTAGTCACAATAGTGATTCACCAAGTGTTCATAGAGACATAAATGCAGCCACTTCTTTTAGTGTTGATCTCCTTTCTGTGCTTCCATGCTTTCTATCTTTTCTATTCTGATAATCCTAATGGGTTCAATGTAGGGCTTCATTTGGATTCCAATACCTATACACTGCACATGTTCCTGAGTGCACATGTTCCTGAGTGTATTTTCCTAAGTGCACATCTTCTGTAGCATAGTTCCTTTTAGAAGTGTATGGCTTGACTATGCACATGCATAATTGTAGATAAGGATCAGTAATAGGGTGATAGGCATTGCTTAGATCCTTTGGACCTAACCCCATCTTTTCCTTCCTTACAGGTTCTGAATCATACAAGAGCATACTAGATTGAACCTCAGGTCAACACTTCATTACTTCAAGAAATGTCTGGTACAGTCATTATTTATGTTCATCCACTTATGTATGTTTGCATTCATTCATATTTTTCTAAAAATTGGCTATACTCATATTCTTCTTGTGTCTGAGTCTTCCAACTATGATCAATTTAATGTTGTAAATCTTGACATAGAATTCGATATCAACCTGTCATATATTCATTCCAAATGATATAACTCCATTTGAATAAACATACATGCCAACCATTTGACAAAATGTCCACATGAAATCTAGAGCAATACATTAATTTTATAGTGAATTCATGATTTATAATTCAGTTGTAGTGGCTCAATGTGTTTCAACTCAAGAATACCCCTCACTTGGTTTCCTACAAAGCGTTTGGCAAAATCTATCATAAAATTAAAATTTTGGTCGAAGTAAGTGTATACATGAAGGATGAAACACATAGGAAGATATGAGAAGCTATACCTAAAGTTAAATTTACAAAGTAACATATCATTTATAAAAGCTACTGTAACATGTCATTTTTTGTCAAAACTAAAGAGTTCTCACCATGAGCAAATAGAGTGACCATTTTCTATCAAAACCATATATGCAAATATAAACATTAAGTACGTGTCCAACTTTTTTTTATAGATATACACATTAAGGATCATGTCAGATAATACAAGGGGATTCCATCAAAATAGGGAGACAATCGCTAGATTGTTGTCTAACTTTCAAAGAGAAGGTGATGACAAATGTTATTGTTCATGCAAGAGTCATAACAACTTAAAGACAAGAAGAATCAAAATAAAAATAACAAAGAGACATTGTAGGAAGATTGGTCACATTGAAGGGGGGTTTCATTATCTAGTGGTAAGTTGTTTGTTATATTGTTTTGATAATTAATATACATATGAACCATGGAAGGAGGTTTGATTATCACATTGAAAGGGGGGTTTGATTATCATCATTTTTATATAGGTCAATCTCCCTAGTATGAATATAGAGGAACATAGAGGTGTGAGTATTGAAGCTGAAGATCATGATCCCATGGAAGATGATGATCATGCACCAAAAAACACATTTGAAGATGATGGTATGAATGCATTGATCGTTGACACATTTGGTACTGGTGTTGTTGGTGTTGTTGCTGCTGATGATGATGATGATTATGATAAGGATGACATTGACATCATCCATGATATACCTCTACTTGAGAAGGAAAACATGGCCCTTTATGAAGGATCCAAATCTACTCTTCTCTCGATTGTACTGTTGTTGGTGAATTTGAAGGTTATGAATAGTTTATCCAACATAGCAATGTCACGTATGCTATGGTTTTTCATATATGTCATTATAGTCTATAAAAGGTGAAACATGTACCATTAAGATTGTTTATAGTAAGGACTTATATTCTAAAAAATGTTCTCCCTGACTCGTACCAAGAATTATGTGCCACTATGAAATATATTGGAATGGAGTATCAAGCAATAGATGCTTATCTCGAAGATCATATTATTTATCATAAAGAAAACAAAAATGCAATAGAATGCCCTAAATGCCATATGAGAAGATATCAAGATGATCAAATGACAAAAAAGGTGCCTCGCAAGGTTCTTCGTTACATCCCCATTATTCCACATCTGAAATGATTATTTAGGTGCAATAGCTTGGCACAATTTATTGATTACCATGCACATGGCAGAAGTCAAGATGACATTATTTGAATGCCTATGGATGGCTCATCATTTATGGACATAGACAAAAAGTGGCCACACTTTAAAGAAGAACCTCAAAATCTCAATCTTTCTTTGGCAACATACAGTGTCAATTCATGTGGAGAGATGAGATCTATTTACTTGGTGTGGCCTATTTTTGTTATCAACAATAACCTTCCTCCATGGATGTTAATAAAGAGGGAGCACTTTATGTTGGAAATGATTATTCTAGGTATTTTATTATTTTATAGTTATCTACATGTAATTATAAGTCTTGGAGTGAAATGGCCACAATAATTATCTGATGTTGTTGTTAATTCAACTAGGTAAGTACCGAGTGAAAGATATGAATGTACATATTGCACCTCTTATCGATGAGTTGTTGGTGTTATGGAATGGTTTCACTATGTATGACATCTCTAGACCAATTGGACAAAGATAATTTCAATTCTATGCAATGCTTGTGTGGACAATTCATGATGCTCCAGGGTTGACACATTTCTATGGTATGTTATGGTGAATTCTAGTTGTATGTGATAATTATAATTCTAAAAATCTACATATTTAATCCAATTGTATCATTATCTTGTATGTCTTCAAACAATGGGAAAATTTGCATGTCCAATATGTGGTCCAAAGATGAAATCTCATCATTCCAAAAGTTTAAGAAACTAGGTGTTTGATGAAATTCACTACAATAAAAATTTATGATACCAAGAAAAAATGTAGGCCTTGGAGTTCACAAAATCAATTACAGAAGAGGACAAGAAAATAAGATGCAAACAAGGCTATATAGTCGTGGCTGAATGATTCTGAGCAATAAGTGCACAAGGTTCTTCTGTTGGATCAGTCGATCAAGTAAATAAGCCAATTGATTTTTATTTCAAGTTGAATACTTTACCAATTATTATATTTGATGTTAAGTTCCAACATAAAGTGAATATATTTGTTTTAAGTAAGGAAACAATGATTATATATTTGTTTAAAACTTTAAAGTGAATATATTTATATGCATTAAACTGAATGATTAATATTTCTCAGTATTTGTCTTGTATTTATATGTATATATTGTTGATAAATGCACTAATTATTTACATTGGAATGCAGCCTGCCGATCCTGATACTACACCATCCGAGCACGATGGAGGCATCGAGTCGAATGTGAATTGTTGGACTCAAGGTATACATTTTCTATTCAAATTTTGATTATTGAATATTTAATACAAGTAAACATGTTCAATTGAATTTTGTGTAGTAATAAAAATTTAATTATAATGTGTTGGGATTAATAAAACATTTTGTATTGCAGTTGCAGGGGATGTAGAGGTTGTTCCTGATGAGCATGTTGAGGTTCAAGCCACCGGGCAAGATGATGTCGTTGGATAAGGTAAAGAGTGTCACGTTTATGTTTTTTAAAGTATTGAAATTCTTGTAACAATAAAGATAATATATTTTTAAATCAACCCCAATTATGATAATATGTTTTTAATTAAAGCAAAGGATAGGGAGATCACATGCAGGACTGAGAAAAATGATGATTTCGACATGGATATGCCTCTGCAACAATATAGGGAAGTAGAAAAAAAGAAAAAGTCAAAAAAGAAATGATTCTCATTTATGCAACTTATTTGATAATGATTGATGTTTATGTCTCAATGTTTTAATCTTATGTGTTAATGAATGCTAATTAATGTGACGTAAGGCAGGGAACAAGAGGGGACAAACAATGGCACACCCTAATGATCCAAGCCTGCTCAACACATGTGGAAGAAAATAAACAACAACAATGAGAGAGAGAATGCAGAAGCTTTCATTAGGTTTTCATCAAATAGAATGATACATGTCGGGCTGTAAGGCCTTCCCGATTAGGGCTAGCTATTACAATATATTACAAAATTCCTCAAACATGTGAGGATCTACCAACAATCTCTATTCTTACTATCTTCTATCTTCTACAAAAAAATTGCCTCCTAAACTACAACCAAACAAATACATTTATAAAAGAGTCTACCGAACTAAGTTGGCCTTCATATCCATAATCAATGGAAGGAATGGTCAGATATGGGACCACATGCTTCCCAATGATGGATTCCAACATTAAATCTATGACCCAACATAAATGCACAAGTCGGCCATAACAGAAACTAAAACTAAACCCACCGGTGAGCAAAGATAACCGAGCAGCAGACAAGCAACGCTGAGTGCCATTGAAACAACTAACCACCTAGGAGATAACCTACCACACTCGGTAACCAAAGGAAACTGACCAACTCAATCAAAGAAGAAACTGAGCAACACAGACAAACTCCAAAATGTTTTTGGTGACACAGGATTACGAAGGACCCAAGATGCTCCTGCATCAGATACTTGGGGTTATTTTGAAATGATTCTCTGAATCATTTGGTAGGTATGATCTGAGATGAATCCAACTTAGACTATGAAATCCATGAACTATCTTCCATCAGTCTATTCTTCCATTTTACCAGATATTCCATATATTGTTTTCCTCTTGTACTCTTGCCAACTCTTTCCTTCAAAATCTATTCAATTTCTTCATTCTGCTTCTTAGGATATTCTATCAGTACTGTCACTTCTTCATTAGGTTCATGATACTCATACAAATCAGAAATGTTGAAAATTGGTGATATGTCCATGTCATCAGGTAACTTAATCTCATATGCATTTCCACTGTCAAATTTCTTCAAAATCTTGCAAGGTCCAAACTTCTTCATCTTCAGCTTCCCATATGTTCCTATAGGAAATCAACCTTTCTTCATGTAATGTCTTCATGTACTCAGCAAATTTCACTCCTTCAGCACTTCTCTTACTTTCATCAGCAATGTCTCTGAAATCAGATATACCTCTTAGTTGTGAGCCATTCACAATCTCAAATGGTGTCTTTCCAGTACTCCTATTCACTGAATTATTGTATGCAAAATCTTCTTGTGCCAATACAGAATCCTAATTACTCGGTGTGTCTCCAACTAAACATCTCAAAATATTTCCCAAACTTTTGTTCACAACTTCGGTCTGTCCATCGGTTTGTGGGTGAAATGTAGAACTATATTTCAAATCAGTGCCAAATTTCTTCCAAAGGGTCTTCCAAAAGTATCCAACAAATTTATTATCTCAGTTAGAGATAATACTCCTTGGTAATCCATGCAATCTAACAATTTCCTTAAATAAAAGATCTGCTACATGTACTGCATCTGATGTCTTTCTACAAGGTATAAAATGTGTCATCTTAGAAAATCTATCCACAACAACAAATATAGAATCATTACCTCTTACTGTCTTCGGTAATGCAAGAACAAAGTCCATACTGATGTCAATCCAAGGTTTCTCAGGTAAAATAATTGGTACATACAATCCAGTATTCTAACTTGCTTCTTTTGCAACTTGACAAACTCCATAGCTTTTCACAAATTTCTAAACATCTTTATACAAATGCGGCCAAAAGTACTTCTCCTTAAGAAAATTCCATGTTTTATCAATACCAAAATGTCCAGCCAAACCACTACTATGTTTCTCCTTTATCAAATTAGTTCTCATTACTCCTCTCAGTATACACAACTGAATACCTTTAAACAACATACCTTCCTAAATAAAATATTCATCCCATTTAGTATCTTATTGATCTTGAATAGGTGCTCTACACTTTCTCCATGGCTCAGAAAAATCAAGGTCAAACCCATAAGAATCTCTCATCTCATAAAAACCAAGAACTTCAATTTTCATCTCGATCATCAAAGATCTTCTTCTACTCAATGCATCAGCAACTCGATTAGTGACTCCACTTTTATGCTTTATCACAAATGTATAACTTTGAAAATACTCAACCCATTTCATATGTCTCTGATTCAACTTATTCTAACTCGGTATCAAATAATGTCTCCATTTCTTTAGTACTTGAACAATGTCATAGAATTCTTGATCATACACAGAATATTTCCTTTTAGCATCATTCAACTTTTTACTAAAGAAAGCAACAGGTTTACCTTCTTGACTCAACATAGCTCCAATTGCACTTCCACTTGCATCACATTCCATTTGAAATACCTTACTGAAATTAGGTAATCCCAAAACAGGTAATTTAGCAACCTTCTGCTTCAAAGTCTCAAAACTTTTATCAGCTCCATGTGTCCACTTCAATTCTCTTTTATCTCCTCTCATAGTCTCACTCATAGCATTACAAATTGAACTGAAATTCCTTATGAACTTTTAGTAAACACTTTCAAAACCATGAAATGATCTTACCTCACTAGCATTCACATGTGTAGGCCAATTCAAAATAGCTTCAATCTTTTCAGGATCCATCTTCAAACCATTAGCTGAAATTACAAATCCCAAATACACAATCTCCTCTTTCATGAATGCACACCTTTTCAGATTTATCAGCAACTTTTCCTCTTTCAATCTCTGCAAAACTTGTCTAACATGAAACAAATGTTCTTCTCTAGTCTTACTGAATATCAGAATATCATCAATATATACAATCACAAACTTACCCAAGAATTTCTTCAAAACTTCATTCATTAGCATCATAAAAGTACTCGGTGCATTAGTTAAACCAAAAGGCATAACCAACCACTCATACAAACCTTCTTTTGTCTTGAAAGAAGTCTTCCATTCATCACCTGCTCTGATTCTGATCTGATGATACCCATTTTTCAAATCAATTTTGGTGAAATACTTCATTATAGTCAAGCTGTCCATTATGTCATCCATTCTCGGTATAGGAAACCTATACTTCACTGTTATCTTATTGATTGCTCTGGAATCAGTACAAATTCTCCATTCTCCATTCTTGTTTAGTGCCAATACAGTAGGTACTGCCCAAGGACTCAAAATTTCTCTGATCAAACCTTTCTCTAGCAACTCTTGAATCTGTCGGTTCAATTCCTAATTCTCGGTAGGTGTTGTGTGGTGTAAAAGTGACCACTTCTGTGAATCCTTGCATTCAAAGATACTCAATAATGAGCTCTTGAATATCGATTCACAGCTCTCTATCTATGGAGTGCATGAATTGTTATGAGGCCCTCAAATTGATTGAGTTGAACCCATGCAAGTACACCATAGAACGAGAGATTCAAGGATGAGAAGCAAGAATGCTAATCTCCATTGAATCATCAAGTTCTTGCATGCAAATGAAATTAATCTATATGATTGCAATGCAAGAAAATAAAATACTTTATTGAAATGGAGATTAAGCTAAAATAATTAAATAAATTAAACTAAAATGCTATGAATGTTAATCTATATGTAAATATGCAAGCTAAATGCTATGTGATCTCCAAAGCTCTAATGTAAAAACTTGCAGCATAACAATATTCTAAAAATTTTGGGTCTTTTAATTGAGAAGGAGAGGGCTCCTTATATAAGAAACTGATGAAAAGAATGCATCTCCAAGATCAATGTGGGATTAATGCAAAAGGAGGAAAGAAATCTCATTTTTAGAAAGTGTGGAGAGAAAAGGAAATCTCTTTATTTTATTTATTTTTTATTTCACTTATTTCCTTTTTCATCACAAAAGATCTTTTGAGAGGATTTTATTTATTTTAAAAGAATAATTCTCTTTTAATTAAATAAAATAAGGTTATTTAATTAAAAGATGAATATTAATTAAATAAAATAAAATCATTAAATTAAAAAGGGTTTTAATTAAATAAATTTATTTTACTTAAGAGATATTACTTTCAATTAAATAAAGTTATTTTATTTATTTAAAAGGGATTATTTATTTTAATTAAATAAAATTATCGATGACATGATTAAACCTTAGGAGATTATTGAAATGATTGAAATAGTTATGATTTGATCAAGGAAATTGATTTGAATATATTGTAAAGCATCGATTCAGAAAATTGATATTTGACAAATTGAATAAATGGGGCCCAAAGTCTAGGCAACCATTTTAGGGTGCATACATTTTCCCCTCTTTGACTAATGTGAGGTTGAATCAAGATCACATGCAGTCAAAGAATGGAATTGAAGTCTGAGATCGATTTCGGATCACAAAACAACCCAGATGTGTGTTCGACAGATGGGAACACATCAAGACATAGATAAGCAGACTGAAAAAGACAAGGCCAACACCTGTGAATAGGTAATTGTCAAGTCTCAAATAAGAGATAAGAATCTCAAGAAAGGTTGCCCCAAGAGAAGCAATTGATAAATTTGATAAAGCTGAATCAAGCATTGAAGTTTGGTAGGTACTGCCCCCTCGTGATCGAAATCGAAAAGAGATAGAGGAGAAACAGTAAATTGATAAATTTGATCAAATCGAACTAAATATAAGGTTCTTGATGTAAGATGAAAGATATAAGAATCACAGAACTAAGGTAGCTTACCAAGAAAGAATATGCCCCAAGGTTGAATTAGAGAAAAAGAAGTGGGGTGAAAGCGAATGGGAGATAGAAGTTTGGAAGAGATGGAAAGAAATGGAGAGAAGAAAGAGAATTTGCCTTAAGAAAGAAGATGCCCCAAAATCAATCAACTATTTAAGATAGGGAATTTCGATTGAGATCATGAAAGAAAGTAAGGAAATGAAGATCAAAACATGACCACAGTTGACTAAAAGTCCACAAGAAAGATGAAGGAAACCCTCTCAAACTCATAATGCAGCCTAAAAGTGCAAATTTAACATGAAGTCTAAATAATGCAAGCTACATGAAGATGCAAAGGTGTACTTGCAATAGAGCAACTATAACATAGGATTTTGTGTTCTTCATTCATTAGAGAATGTAAGGAACTTATTTTCATCATTGGGCCATTATTAACAGACATCAGAAAATCAAACAATCATCACTAGTCACAAGCGCAACTATGAAGATATGAATGTGATTTATATCAGATTGGAATGTGGAAAGATTCTAACATGAGCGTCAAGGACATAAAGGTCAAGATGACTGCAATGTTAGCTTACCCAATTTAATGTAGCAAAACCACACTTGCATCAAGGCATAAACACTAGGATGACCATAAGAACGGTTGTGCAAAAATTGTCAAGGATGATGCCTTAAATCTCCTAAGTGTGTCAAGGAGACAACAAGAGACATTGAAGAGGTTCAAGATGACACCCACAAGCAGAAAGAAAATAAAAACATGCCCCATGCCCCAAGTCTTCTAGCTATGCAACATGGAGAGACTTATTAGATAGGGACACTCAACAAAAAGCAATAACAGTCAGCACACAAAGAAAAAAATCATGACATATCTCAAGCATTAAATGTTGCATTTAAAAATTTAAGTGTGTAAACTGATACTGAGTTTCGAGGATAAGGACCAAATGCTTGCAAGTAGGTAAGATCACATGACCAAACTGGATAAGACCAAACTGATAAGTGTTAAAAAACACTCGATGTCAGGAGTTGTCTTGAAAAACACAGCTGGGTTGGTGTTGAAAAACACCATTTGCGAGGTGTCCTAAAGACAAGCATATCCAAGAGACCAAAGCTAACACAGTGATGCCCCCTAGACAAAGACAAAGACCAATTCCAAACCAAGGCGAGAAGGACAAGGCATGATGGAGAAAGGCTAAGTGTCAAGGACGCATGCTAAGAAATAGGGGTGTGAAGGCCTCAAGTAGCACCCGTTTCCAGGTTTTCACCACTTGGAAGAATTTTTTCAGGACTTTTTATAATTTTTTTGTATTTTTTGCTACCAAGACGCCTGTTTCCAGGTTTTCACCAAGGCACTTTTTCTTTTTTTTTTTTGAATTTTTTGAATTTTTTGAATTGTTTGTATTTTTTGATTTTTTTTGTATTTTTTTAGCATCATATATAATTTTTTTGGAATTTTTTTAGGATCAATAAGGTATATACAAAGGATGCCCCCAGACAGAACAAGTATCAAGGATAGAACTTCTTCAGGTGCAAAACATTTATAGGCTCAGGGAGCTGCTCCCCCTCTTCAGTAGATAGTAAATAAGCACCTATACCAAAAGTTGTTGTGATAATGTAGGGTCCAAGCCAATTAGGTTTGAATTTTCCCTTCTGTTCTCTATTTTGTTGGTTCTTAGGATTCTCTCGTAGGACAAGATCTCCTACTTGGAATTCTCTAGGGCAAACCTTTTTGTTGAATGCTTTGGACATTTGCTTCTAGTAGACCCTCATATGGTCAAATGATGCTTTACACTTTTCATCCAGAAGTTCCAATTCTTGTAATCTCATGGTGCGATAATCTTCATCTGTAACTAGACCTTTGAGAGAGACTCTAAGTGTCGGAATCTCAACCTCTAAAGGTAACACTACTTCAGTGCCGTATGTGAGGGCAAAAGGTGTAGCCCTAGTTGGAGTATGAATACTCATTCTATAGGCCCACAAGGCCGGATTTATCTGTAGGTGCCAGTCTCTACCATTCTTATGAACTATTCTATGTAAAATCTTGAGAATGGTTTTATTTGAAGCCTCTGCCTAACAATTTCCTTGCGGGAAGTAAATGGAGGACCAATGTTGCTTTATCTTAAATCTTTGGCAGAGTTGTATAAGGTCCTTGTTTTTGAATTGACCTCCATTTTCAGTGATGATCTCAAATGGCACTCCATATCAAGAAATGATAGGGTTTAAAATGAATAAAGACATGGTCTTGCCTAAGGCAACAGAAAGTGGAACAACCTCTACCCATTTTGTGAAGTAGTCAGTAGCAGTGATAATGAACTTATGTCCACCTGATGAGTTGGGATGAATCTAACCAAAAAGGTCAAAGGCCAATCGCTGAAATGGCCAGTGAGATATAGAAGGAATTAGCTCCCTACCTGGAGCATGTATTAGGTGTCCATGTTTCTGACATTTTTCACAAGACTTGGAAAAAGCTACCGCATCTATCTGCATCGTAGGCCAATAGTACCCTGCCCTAAGCAACCTTCGAGCCATGGAAAGACCATTAGAATGTCCCCCACATATGCCCTCATGGATGTCGACTAGTGCTTGATTAGATTCTTCCTTTTCTAAGCACCTAAGAAGTGTCCCATCTAGAGCCCTCCTATACAAATCACCAGAGATGAGGGAATGACGAGAGGTGTTACAGACAAGGTTTCTTGTTTCAGATCGGTTAAATGTGTCGGGGATGATGCCATCATGGAGATATGAGTAAATAGCACTATAGCGGGAGGATTCATGATTGACAAGGGTACAAATGATGTGGCATTCTTGAGAGTCATAAATGGGATAACGTAGCTCTTCCACTAGGAATTAATATCTGGACTCATGTTCCTCTAACTAAAGAAGTGAAGCAAGGGTGGCCATAGCATCAGCTACTTTATTCTCAGCCTTAGGGATTTGCTGAAAGGTGACAAAACTAAAGTACCATCTTAATGAATCAACCATTTTTTTGTAAGGTGTCAACTTGTCATCTTTTGTTTGGTATTGCTCATTGACTTGATTGATGATCAGCTAAGAATCCCTATAGATATGTAGTTCTATGATATTCCACTCTATAGCCATTTTTAGTCCATTTGTTAAAACCTCATATTCAACTATGTTGTTTGTGCATGGGAAGAGTAACTTGTAAGATTTGGGAATAGTGTACCCATGTGGAGAGACAAACAACACACCAACTCCAGAACCATTTTGCATGTAGGAACCATCAAAGAATAGTTTCCAGGATCTGTCAGTCATTTACATAAGATGTTCATCTGGGAAATTGATTTGAATGGGAATATTATCTTGAATTGGGAAATTAGCTAGTTGATCTGCAATAGCTTGGCCTTTGATTGCCTTGTGCTCAATATAATCTATTTCAAATTTAGAAAGAATCATCATCCATTTAGCGAGTCTACCTGTGAGAGCAGCTTTACCGAGCAAGTATTTGAGAGGAACAATTTTTGCTATGAGGTGTATGGTGTGTGCAAGCATATAGTGTCACAACTTTTGAGAGGCAAACACTACTACAAGGCAAGCTTTTTCAATACTAGTATAATTGACCTCATAAGCAACAAGAGTGCGGCTAATATAATATATGGCCCTTTCTTTCCCTTGTTCATCTAATTGAGCCAACAATGCCCCCGGTGAAGATTCAGTAGCTGAGACATACAAAATGAGGGGTTTTCCTGGAATGCAAGGCATTAAAATGGGAGGACTTGCCAAGTATTCCTTAATTTGATCCATGCTCTTTTGGAAATCCTCATTCCAAACACACTGAACACCTTTATGCAAGTTTTTGTTAAAGGGTTGCACTCTATCTACCAATTGTGAAATAAACCTCCTTATGGATTGAAGGCATCCTTAAAGACTCCTCATTTGACTGATATTTTTGGGAGGTGGCATGTCTATAATGGCTTGGACCTTTTTAGGGTCCACTTCTATCCCTTTGGCTGAAATGATGAATCCCAATAATTTGCCAGAAGTAACACAAAATGCACACTTTTTTGGGTTTAATCTTAGTTGAAATTGTTCCATGTGATCTAGAATTACTTCTAAATCAGCCAGATGTGTTCCTCTTTTCTTAGACTTAGCGAGGGTGTCATCCACATGATCTTCCATATTCTTATGCATAATGTCATAGAAGATGGTTGTCATAGCTCTTTGATAAGTAGCTCCTACATTTTTCAATCCAAAGGGCATGACATTCCAACAATAAGTACCCCATGCGCATGTGAATGTAGTCTTTTCCTGATCCTTAGGAGCAATCTTGATCTGATTATACCCAGAAAAACCATCCATCAAGGAATAGATCTCATAGCCCGTCATCATGTCCACTATCATGTCTATGTTAGGAAGTGGAAAATCATCCTTTGGGCATGCTCTGTTAAGATCTCTAAAATCTATGCAGATTCAGATGGATTTATCATGTTTAGAAATAGGTACAATGTTGGAAATCTAGTCGGCATAGTCTATGGCTCTAATGAATCCTACACCAAGGAGCTTTTCTAATTTAGCTTTCACTAAAAGAGCTATATGAGGGTGCATTTTTCTCAACTTTTGTTTGACTGGTTTCACACCTAGAGCTATGGAAAAATGATGCATAATGAGATTAGTGTCCAACCCTGGCATGTCTGAATATGTCCATGCAAAATTAATTTTCTTCTTTTGGAGGAACTCAGTGTAGGCTTTCTTTTCTTGAGGTGATAAAGATTTAGCCAAGTGTACAATTTTTGGAGCCTCTTTTGTGCCCAAATTAACAGCTTATGTAGGTTCAACCAATACTGATGATCTATCCTTAAAATAGCTTGGGATCCTATCAAGTACCTCATCCATAGGTGCCTCAGAGAGGTTTTCAACCTTGGATACGTCTTTTATTTTTAGTTTTTTTGGTTCTGACACTGCCACACAGTGGTTTTTGCCATCAGAACTCTTATTCTTTTTTTCTTTTCTTTTTATCTTGTGACTAAGGTACTTGATGTCAGGTTCTATCATACTGGTAGTCGGTTCACTGGTGGAAGAGACTACAAGTTCAATGGCATTTAGA
This sequence comes from Chamaecyparis obtusa, assembly GCA_027943335.1. Lineage (NCBI taxonomy): Eukaryota > Viridiplantae > Streptophyta > Pinopsida > Cupressales > Cupressaceae > Chamaecyparis > Chamaecyparis obtusa. The sequence goes on along the minus strand of BSBK01007209.1, from coordinate 305,262 downwards.
TAGCAGGTGATCTCATAGTCATTGTTAAATGTCAAGAGTTGAGGCTCTTGATAACGTTGAGACCAATCAATAAGGTTGGGGTCAATAAGGGGTTGGTTAATGACTAGTTCAATATTAAGGATATAGGTGATGTCATCTCTGGTGATCACAAAATTGGAGTCTATCAAGTATCCCTCTAAGGTGCCTAAATCAAGATTTATCCTATCAAGCGAAGAATCATCTACTAATGTGGCACGTGGGTTCCAATCTTCTAATCTAACACATGAGTCGTCAGCTATGTTAGGTTGAGAACTATAAGCTTGGAAAACATCCATATCCAAGTCAATTGTTGCGTCTGAGAGTGAGTCCCATTCAAACTCATGAGAGTCTATTTTTGAATTATTGTTGGGGCCTCGTGATGTAGAGGCCTCAAGGTTTGGAAGAGTTTCCCCTCTAACAATTTGCTCAATCACAAAATTATTTGAATTATCACCATCCATCACAGCTGGGATGGAGACAATATCCATAGTCAATCTAGCATTCATATAGTCACTATCTGTCACAACTGGGATAGGAGGACTGTCAATTGTTAAATCTCTTGAATCTCCCTAGAGGAGATTTGTTGAAGGTACCCAATCATCTATCATGGCTTGTTGATTTGTCAAATTTGGTACATATTTTGTGTCATCTTTACTATCCCGCCTATCATGAATGGGGATAGTGCACTTGTTATTGTTCATAAAGCCTAGGCCAACTAGTTTCTTAGACTTTCATCCAAAAAGGTCATGATTGAGTGGTTCGGCTCTAGCATCTAACCTGTGACTAAGAGGGCCATATCCTGGATAACCCATCTTCTTGACAAAAGTATATCCTCTCCCATAGGACTTAGGAGAGGGGGAGAAATTTTCATTGTGCTGGTACTTCTCTTTGTATATCCAATCTCAAATAGCTACTTCCTCTTTTTCATCTTGTATTGGTACTAAGGATTCAACAAATATGTCAAATAGTGTCATTGCCGAAGAAGATGGTTTCATCTCCTGTGAACACTTTCCATAGGTCCTAGGGGAAATAGGCATCTTTTCAAAAGAGTCAAGTTGATACCCCCCCATGCCAAGGTCTAATGATTTAAACTTGTCTTGACAGTCTACTAAAGTTGCTTGATAATCCTCTACTTCTCGATTAAGAGGGACATGAACATTAGCTGAGATTGAATTGACTAATAAGGTGTTATCCCCTGGTATGCAAATTTCTACTCCATTGTAGGGGAACTTAACACACTAGTGGTAGGTAGATGACACTACCTACATGTCATGAATCCATGGTCTACCCAATAAAATTTTGTATGCAAGGGGTCCAGCATCAACAATTTGGAACAAGATATCTTTTTCAACTGGGCCAATCCTGACAGGAAGGACAGCCAACCCCTTAGAACTTCATTATGCCTCATCATAGGCTTTTATAGTGATCTTCTTTCTAGTGTCAATCACTTTCTCTGAATATCCCAAAGTTTTTAACAAACTTAAAGTACAAATATTTAACCCAGCACCCCCATCTATCAACACGCACCTGACATGGGTTTTATGAATCATTACTTCAATGTGAAGGGAAAGATTATGTGGATGGCTTAGGGATTTGTCATCATCTTCTGAGAAAGAGAGGTAGTGAGGACTGGTAATATGATTAACCATGCCTTGGAATTGGTCGACATCTAAATTGTTGGGAACATTGACTGTGCGCAAAGCATCCTCAAGGACCTATTTGTGTCTTAGGGACAACTCTAAAAGTTCCAAGATTGAGATCTGAGCCGGGGTTCTCTATAATTGATCAACAAGGTTATAATTTGGCTTGGGGTTGACAACTGGCTTTATGGTGGCATTCTTGGATACCACTAGCTTTGGTTTATTGGGCTGACTTGAACTGGGCCCCTAATGACAACAGGACCTTGACTCCTTGTGACAGCATTAAGAGCCTAGGATGACATCCTAGAGTGAGGACCCCTCAGCACCACAACAGGTTCTTCATCAAAGATAGGGGGAGAGTTCACATAGGAGTCATGGCCATATGGATCCTTTTCCCTCATCATGTTGACACTTTCCTCCATGACTTCAAGCATGTTGACAACATTTTCCATAGCTATGTAGGTGTAGTTGATCGCAACCTTGCCATCCTTTGTGATTAGCATTGGTGTTTAGTCCATCCACCTTAAGCTTTCCATTCTCAATGAGATCTTGGATAATGTGCTTGAGTTTCCAACAATTCTCAATGGTATGCCCAATGCCATTATGAAACGTGCAGAAAGCCTTCTCATCCCACCAATGTGGCTTAATGTCAGGGATGTAATGTTTTGTGGGATCTTGTGGATGCACAAGATTATTGGCAATGAGCATTTTGAAAACATATGACATCCTCATATGAGTCACCCAATTTGGTAAATTGTCACTTCTCCTTTTTGGGCCTCTCCTGATATCTTGGTTTACTTTCTTGCTGTGGAGGTGCATTAAGCTTCATGGCTTGCACAACACTAGTCAAATTAAGAACACCTTGATCTCTTGATTGGGAAGAGTCCACAACTCTGTCATTGACAACTTGTTTGTTCTTGTTCCAACTGTTATTCTTCCCTTTATCCTTGTTGTTGTGTTGACCATTGTTGCCATTGTTGCTATGTTTGGTCAAAATGCCTTGTTCTTTTAGGACATCTTCAATTTGACATGTAGTTTCAACCATGGTATAAAAGGAATTGAAGACTATCTTTTTAATCTCATATCTCATTTCAGGCACCAAGTTACTGACAAGTATGTCAATCTTTTCATCCTCATGGATCATCCTAGAATACCGAGAGCACTGTCTCCTCCACTTTTGTAAGAAGGTAACAAAGGGTTCCCCTTGATTTTGTTTCAAGTTGCATAGGTCCAACATAGTAACAGATCTTGATAGATTATATGTGAAGTGTTGAATGAATCTATGAACAAGTTCTCTAAAAGTCTTGATGGGGGGAGTGATATTGGTAAACCATTCCATTTCTTGTCCTTTAAGACTTCTAGGGAATAACCTCATCAAATAGGCGTCATCCTAATGAAATTCAAAGCTCATAGTATAGAACTGGCACACATGGTCATGTGGATCACCACTGCCATCATATTTATCATATTGAGGGAATTCCACCCTCCTTGAAAAATCCTTCATACTCACACTCTTGTCGAATGGATTAGGACAAATCGAGTCTAGTGAGAATGAGTTCTTAGGTTGCATCATTTTCTCCATCATTTGTTTCATTTGGCGGATTTCTTCCTCTTGAGAGGGATTTTTCTTTTGTATTTTGTTGTCCACATCAAAATTATAAGGGACTCTGGTGCCCTTGTTGATTAGACTTTCCAAGAATTTATCTTTTTTTTGTTCCAAATACCTATCCACATACTGTTGGAAGATAGGCTCTTGTTGCATTCGCATAAAGTCTTGAGTATCAAGGTCATAATGTGAGCTACCACCTCCATGTTGGGAACCATGATGTACATGTCGGGAGTGTGGTCTTGAGTTTCTAGGAGGGGTTTTCCTCCTATATTGAGCATATTGAGAGGCACTTCTTCCTCTAGGACTAGGAGATCTAGAAGGGGTTCTTGATCACCTTCTACTTCTTGGTGTTCTAGAAGGGGTGGAGGGAAAAGAATTATTTCCACTGTTAGCACCCCTGTTGTTGAATTGAGTGTTTAATTGTTGGGCTAACAGCCTATCTTGCTCCTCTTGAGTGACTTTCCTTTGTAATTCCAATAAAGCTTGACTCTCTGCCTCAAGTTGTCTAAACTTTTCTTGTTTTGCAGCTTGTTCATCTAGAAAGGCTTTCTTTTTGTGCTTAGTTCTTTTGAGCCTTTCACTTGTGTACCTTGAGGTCTTTTGAAGTGGTGAACTTGGTCTAGACTGCTTGAACAAGTCATTGGTATACGTTGCATTGACATGAGCACCACTAGGTTCATTGTCTTGGTCTTCATGTTGTGACCATTGTTCTTGGTGAGCTCGTCTCTTATGCCTTTCATCCCTTTGATGAGCATCCAAATATCTAGCATTAATGAGGTGTGAACCAAGTTGATCATCATGAGAAGAATTCCCAAATATAATGTTGTTTTTGTGTCGTTCATAGATGTCATCAAGAGTTTGATCCATGGTTTCCCTCTCCTGCTGAGTCATAGTGTAACTCATATCCATACCTAAGTGGGAAGGTGCTGAGGGGGTACTCAACTCACTAAAATGGCTCTTTGGGTCAAACCAAGTTTTAGACTTACTCCTAGGTGACTGGTCAAATATTGGTTTCGTTTCCTTTCTCTTTTAATGAGTCTGAACTAGGGGTAGTTGGTTGAAGACTATCTGAGGTCGCTTTCCTTGGCTCACTTGATATCTTGTTGTTACTCACATGAAAGGGAGAGTTCAGGGAAAAAAAGACAATTCTAATAAACGTCAATACCAGACTAGGATAGTAAAAGTTTTCTCTTGTCTGAGAGAGATGGTGAAATAGAACTGTTGCAAATAGGTGCAAACCAACACTACCACAGAGGTGCTCAATTTTTGGGTGAATACCCTAGCACATATGGATCAGGAGGATGACTTACACAAATTATACTAAATTTGAATTTTATGAAAATGGGTGGACAAAGAGATTACTAGCACTCTCCAAGTGTGTTATCAAAGAGTCAAAAAATTTATCTATTTGATAGGAACAATTCCTAATTTGTCACTCTCAAGAAAAATCTCTTATGGGATCAAGGATCACTAACTCAAAAGGTCAAAAACATAAGAATCCTAAATATAGAACAAGTCTCTAAAACTGGGACAAGTCACCTAATCTAACTGGGACAAGCCACCTAATTGAAAAACTCAAGATTTTAGTTTCTTGTTCATTTTGAAAGATCAAGTAAGTACATCAATAGATTTTTATCATTGATCAAGCACATAAGACAGCAATCAAGGAGTTCAAGCAAGCAATTGTCTTCAAACAATGAGCAAGGGGCAAAGAAACCTTGCACATGAATAAGAATAGTGACTTAGTATGCTACTCCTTAAAGATTCTACTTGTGTATGTTCTTGAAAATGTTTTAGCAGGCACTTAGAACACAACAACATCCTGTCAAGCTATCTAAAGGGATATACATGGCTTTTCTAAAAGGAGTCCTCAATATATGCAAGGTACATGAGGCACAAATCCATAGATGAGAAGAATCTAAAATCACATAGCCAGGGGGAGACGGTAACCCAAATCTCCTCCTTCACTTCTCAAAGGTATAAAGCTCTTTGAGGCTTAGCCAAGAGTGAAATCTAACTCATTCCCAAGAGAGGTGTCTTTGGATTCACCTCCCGATATTTATACTCTGCCAGAACACGGGAGTTAAGGTTGTCCCTTGAGGTGATGGAATCCCCAAGCAGGCCTTCTAAAAATAAAAAAGTAAGTAATTCACTATCAAAAGTATTGGAAAGCACTAAAGGTGGTACATTTAACCCTTCAAGTAAATGTGAGGTGAGTCCACAAAGTGGTGCATTTAACTCCTCATAAAAACTCAAAGTGAGTCCACACCTTAGAACACTAATGAGATCAAAAAAGCATAAAAGGGAGAACTTTGTGGAACACTTAATGCTCTTTTCAAGTAGACCCCTCCCCTATGTATGAATGTTGACCTTGCATCCAAAGGGTGAAAATGAGGGGTGATTAGAAATAAGCAATTCCAACACCCAATTTAGCTAACAAGATCAATCAAAAGTACTCTAAGATTGCTTATCAATACTACTCATAAGCGCAAGAGGGTTTGAATCATGGAGTATTTAACTTTCCAAGTAAACATGAAGAAAGTCCACAAAGTGGTGCATTTAACTCTTCATGTAAACTAGGAATGAATCCATGCCTTAGATTACTCAATGAGATTTTTTTGATATTGGAACCAATAATTACTTAATGTTTAAACACAAGCATTCACTTAAACACAAACTTGTATGAAAGAAAATCTATGTTCATTCATTTCCCATTAAGAGCATTAATTGAAATATTCTCTATGAAAGCATGTAACACTCAAGCCAAACACATGAGAGGTTCATTTTTAATCCCAAAGTCCAAATGTTGTAGAGATGTAACAAAATACCTCAAGTCCAACGCAACGCGCTTAGTAGATTTTACCTTTTTTTTGTTTGTTTTAAGCATTTTCCATGAAAGAAAACCATGAACCTTCAAATGAACAAGAAAAAAAAACAAGCAAACAAGATATTCAATGTTTATCCAACTTATACAAACCCTAAGATGGTTAGATATGAAAATCAATTGTTAGGAGTTTGATTTAACATATGTAACATTGTTGTCTTCAAGACAGTCTTTAAAGATTGATTTATTTGACCCATAAAATCACAATATTAAAATTTTTAGAAAGAATGAAGTTTTTAGCCAACATCAAGAACTACCATTTCCCAAAATTACAAGGTCTTATGATTCTATTTGGTTCCTCAACCAATAACCTTTTCAGACTGCAATTTTTCTGTCATAAATCAAATTTAAAACACCAAACCCTACCTAGCGAATCACATATCTTTCTTAAAAGGAATCCAAATGAAACCAAACCAATTTCATAGTAACTATTAATGAATCTTGTTACCAAATATGTAAGCCATTTATTTTTCCCATTCATAAATCATTTTATAAGAGCAAATCATTGTCTGCAACTCCAATGCAGATTGTTAAAAACCAGTTTTCACTCAAATGCCCATAACTTTCATAAATCTACATAAAAATGACTCAAACTAAAAGGAAATGAAAGATAATTCACGTAGCTTTCCAATGAATATTATTATGGGTCCTGATTCTTCACAATTTTTCTGTACGAGACATTTCAATCTGACTCTATTTAGAGAATCTCAAATCTGCAAATACCCACTTTCACCAAAATGATCATAATTTATTCATTTCTTTATAGAAATGAACCAAACCAAAATCATGAGAAAGAGGATTCATCGTTCTATCCATCCATTACTATATTATAGGGTTTTCAAACTATACATGGTCGTACAAGGCCTGGAATCAACACTAAAACTGAAAAACCAATCAAGAATGAGGCCAGAAATTGATCTTTTTTGCCCCACGGTGGGCGCCAAAATGTGTGGTGTAAAAGTGACCAATTTTTTGAATCCTTAAATTCAAGGATACTCAATAATGAGCACTTGAATATCGATTCACAACTCTCTACCTGTGGAGTGCATGAATTGTTATGAGGCGCTCAGATTGATTGAGTTGAACCCATGCAAGTACACCACAGAATGAGAGATTCAAGGATTAGAAGCAAGAATGCTAATCTCCATTGAATCATCAAGTTCTTGCATGAAAATGAAATTAATATATATGATTGCAATGCAATAAAATAAACTACTTTATTGAAATGGAGATTAAGCTAAAATAATTAAATAAATTAAACTAAAATGCTATGAATGTTAATCTATATGTAAATATGCAAGCTAAATGCTATGTGATCTCCAAAGCTCTAATGTAAAAACTTGCAGCATAACAATATTCTAAAAATTCTAGGTCTTTTAATTGAGAAGGAGAGGGCTCCTTATATAAGAAACTGATGAAAATAATGCATCTCCAAGATCAATGTGGGATTAATGCAAAAGGAGGAAAGAAATCTCATTTTTAGAAAGTGTGGAGAGAAAAGGAAATCTCTTTATTTTATTTATTTTTTATTTCACTTATTTCCTTTTTCATCACAAAAGATATTTTGAGAGGATTTTATTTATTTTAAAATAATAATTCTCTTTTAATTAAATAAAATAAGGTTATTTAATTAAAAGATGAATATTAATTAAATAAAATAAAATCATTTAGTTAAAAAGGGTTTTAATTAAATAAATTTATTTTACTTAAGAGATATTACTTTCAATTAAATAAATTTATTTTATTTATTTAAAAGGGATTATTTCTTTTAATTAAATAAAATTATCGATGACATGATTAAACCTTAGGAGATTATTGAAATGATTGAAATAGTTATGATTTGATCAAGGAAATTGATTTGAATATATTGTAAAGCATCGATTCAAAAAATTGATATTTGACAAATTGAATAAATGGGGCCCAAAGTCTAGGCGACCATTTTAGGGTGCATACAGGTGTCAACCAATGAGGTGCCTTATTTGGTAAACTTGCTCCAAGGATTAGATCCATACAATGATCAATACTTCTCTTTGGTGGAAAACCATCAGGTACATTATCAGAAATGATATCACTATACTCAGTGAGTAACTTATCATTCTCCTCAGGGACATTATCCTTTTTTTTCTTACTCAGTTTTTTAGGAATCACAGCAAAACATACATCATTCTTCTTCAAAGAGTTAACAAACTTTCTTCCCTCCATCAAACAAACTTTCATAGATGTGCAAACATTACTAATAGGTTCTTCCATCAAAGGTAATAATATTTGTTTCTTTCCATCAGCCACAATAGTATACTTATGCAATCTTCCATCATATATAGCATGTCTATCATATTGCCAAGGTCTACCCAACAAAATATGACATCAATCCATAGGCATGATATCACATAACACCTTATCATAGTACTTTCCAATCTTCAAATTCACATAACATTGTTCACTTACGAGGAATGTATGCTCATCTTTGATCCATGAAATTTGATAGGGCTTCGGATGTACCGACCTTTCCAACTGTAACTTTGTGACCATCTCTTCAAATGCCAAATTTTTCGAGCTACCACTATCAATGATTACCTTCCAAACTTTATCAGAAACTCAACATCTAGTCTTGAACAAACTTTTCTTTATCAGATTTTCTTTCTCAGGTTCATTCGGTGACTCTTCTTGCACCAAGGCGTTTCTACTACTACCAGCCTTCTTACTTGCATATGTACATTCAAAAGATCTATGTCATTATTGTCCACAATTGTAACAAGTTCCTCAAAAACTTCCTCTATTATAACCACCTCGGTAGTTATTGCCTCTGCCTCTAGATGAACTTTCACCTTTCCACTCGGTCTTGCCTTTATCCAGTTTTTTCTTTTCTGGTTTAGATCTACCATTTTCACCGTTAGATCTACCTCTTCCTCTATGGAATCTACCACCTCGACCTCTTTTTCTTTGTTCATGTCTCTTGTTCAATTTCTCTTCGGCCTTCAATGCAAATTGATAAGCCTCTTCAATGCTCTCCAACTTGACCATACTAATTTCCTCTTGGATGGAAACTCTCAAACCATTTAGGTATCTACCAATTCTTTCCACATCATCTTCATCATGTCCAGATCTGATATCTAATCTATAGAATTCCTCAATATACTCTTTTACCGAGCTATCTTTTTGTCTCAAACTTTGCATTCTCCAAACTAGGTTAATCTGATAATCACAAGGTAACAACTTTCCTTTCAACTTATTTACCATTTTATTCCATACCTTTATTTTGTCTTTGCCTTTCCACTTCCTATCTAACTGTTGTTGTTCCCACCATAAGGATGCATGACTTTTCAACTTTGTGCTTGCATTCTTCACTTTCTTGTCTTCAAGAATGTTTTCATACTCAAAATACTTTTCCACCTCGATGATCCAGTCCACCAACTCATCAAAATATAGCTTTCCACCATACTCAAGAGGAATTAAATGTGGTGTAGATTTCAAACTTTTCAAAGCCTTCAAAAATCTTTCTTCACCTTGATCCATAACAAGTGCAGGTTCTGCATTCACCTATTCTTCCTCAATTGCATCATCACTAACATCTTCAAAACGTATGCCTCTTCTTTGGTCTTTTTCAACATCTTCTAACCTAGTAGTAATCTCCCTTAGCATATCTTCCAATCCTGGATCTACATCTCAACTCCCATGAACCATCTTGACAACCTATCCAATTACAGGTCAAATCTATTAGGAATAGTCCCAAGAGATAATTGAGAGGGGGGGTGAATCAGTTATCTACAAGTTTCAATTCTTTATCTAATTAAGTATACTTAAACATAAAGCATAAACACAATGAAAGAACACTTGAACACAACACAATATTTTGGTTATGGGGAAACTCAAATAGGTAAAAACCCCGGTGGAATTGACACCCACTAATATTTTGCACTAGTGTATAATGATCCTTGTTAGAAGATCCTTAACCCTGTTAGGAGTTGCTTTACAATATACTTAGTACAGTAGACCTGGTCAAGGGTCAAACCCTGTAAGGAGTCTTTTATAATTGTCCCTATTAGGGGAGAGGGCGCACTGTCCGAGAGCTCACTGCTCAAAGGGGCGAAGGCTACAACCTTTTGAATAACAGATACATGTGCTATATTTGGATCTTGGTGAACTGCGCTTTGACCCATTGTCTGGATCAATTCTAATGTATAGCACAAATACTTCACTTGGTCACATAGACCTTCTTCTGATGGCTCAACACTTCACACACTCTACTCTACTCTTCTTAATCAACCATGAACCACACTTAGGCAATCACAAATGACTGCCTATAAATATTTTTCCTCTAAATGATATAATCAAGTTGGTCTATTAGAACCATCTTGAAATCATATTAGAGAAACCATAACAAACTTAGATAAACATTCTATCGGCTCTACTATGCACGCAACACATTCTAGGACCTGTCTAATAAGATAATTGTAGATGCACGCTACACACTGTCAGCTCTACCAACATAACTATATCTTTCTCCTCAAGATAAATTAACTCATGTGCTCTTAACCAAACATCAATAACTCTTCTCTAAGCTTAACTCCAAGGGTGCATACCCCAAAGATACGTGCAACTCAAGAAACAATAAAATCTATGTCAGCTCTTCTAAATAAACATAGGAAACTGCTACTGGTGAATAGTGACTACATATCTTCACTTCTACTAAATATCAGACTATGTCTCCATAACTAAAACATCACTAACATGTCTTCAACTTATATCCAAGCACGCAAGGCTCCATGATAACTATATGGAAAACCATACACAGAACATTCTTTGTTACTTTGTTAGGAACACTGCTGACACTAGCTGCTATATAACTGTCTGCACTAACAGTTAACCTCTACGCCCATGATATCATGTTGATATCATGTCCATGCTTCATATACTGAAATATTACTACATAAGACATCCACGCATGCTACTTTCCATATGTTGTCATCAATGACAAACATATAGTCAGTACTGGCCTACTGGCAAATCTCCAACAATCTCCCCCTTTGACATTGATGGCAACATGTGGAATGAAAAACCACCACCAACCCAAATGAACATTTCTTTTATAACATTATCCATTTCCTCTTCAAAACTCACCAAAGATGAATCCTCCATTTTCTACAATATTTTCCAATATTCTCTATTTCCTCAATTGTACTGCTGTCATAACTAAATATTGCTCCCCCTTAGTATACTACTCCTCCTTTTTACTTCTTTTTTTCATGACTCTATATATTACTCCCCCTTTGAAATCAATCACAAAGGGAACCATTCATTTTAAGCACCAGTACTACTCCTGAGGTAGAGTATTCAACCTTCCATTAGTCCCTAAGGACTAATGCCTATCCTTCCTTCTTCTAAGCAAAATCAAGGAAGGGAATTACTCCCAAATTCTCCTTGACATAATCAAAAGTATCCTTAGGCAAGGGCTTTGTGAATATATCTGCCAACTGATCTTTGGTACTCACATAGTCCAACTTGACTTCTTTCTCTACCACTTTCTCTCTTAGGAAGTGATACTTGACCTCAATGTGCTTTGTCTTTGCATGCATCACAGGGTTCTTTGACATATTGATACTGCTAGTATTATCATAGTGAATAACAATATGATAATCAATCTAAATTCCAAAATCCTTTATCATCTGCTTGATCCAAACAATTGTAGAACAATTCAAGGCTATTGCAACATACTCTACTTTTGCTGTTGACTGAGATCTACAATTTTGTTTCTTGCTTGTCCAAGTGACAAGTCTATCACCAAGAAACACTGCTCCACCTAATGTTATTTTTTTGTCATCAACACATCCTCCCCAATCTGCATCAATGTACACATGAAGCTCAACATTTTATAAATTAGGATACCATAGACCATAATCTATAGTGCCCTGCAAGTATCTGAATATCCTCTTCACTTCCATGAGGTGACTTTGTTTAGGTTCTGTTGCAAATCTTCTAACTATGCTAACTGTATTGGAAATATCAGATCTAGTATGAGTAAGATATATGAGTTTACCAATCATAGACTTGTACAATGTTATATCCACTACTAGTGAGTCATCTTGTTTTGTAAGCTTGCATCTAGTGATCATAGGTATTCCTACTGGCTTGCAATCATCCATCTTGAATTTCTTCAGTATCTCTTTCACATACTTGGATTGACTAATGAAAATTACTTTTTCTATCTACTGCACATTTAGTCCCAAAAAGTATTTGATAGGACCAATCATACTCATCTCAAACTCATTCTGTATTTCTTTGGCAAATTCTGCACTTAGTTTGTCATTACCTCCAAAGATAATGTCATCAACAAATATAGCTACAAGTAGTAGACCTTTAGATGTCACTCTAATGAATAGATTACAATTTTTTGCTCCTTTCTTGAATCTAATCTTTGTTAGATATCCATCTAGTCTCTCATACCATGCTCTAGGGGCTTGCTTAAGTCCATAGAGAGATTTCTTCAATCTACATACCATATCAGGTCTCTCTAATAAAGTGAATCCTTCTGGCTGCTCAATGTATACTTCTTCTTTCAAATCTCCATTCAGGAATGTTGACTTGACATCCATCTAATAAAATTTCAAGTTTTTGACTATAGCATAAGCTAGAAACAACTTAATAGCTTCTAATCTTCTCACAGGTGCAAATGTGTTTGAATAATCAATGCCTTCTCTTTACGCATATCCCTTAGATAATAATCTTGCTTTATTTCTTACTATTATACCATCTTCATTCATCTTGTTTTTTAATATCCACTTTGTTCCAATCACATTCTTATCACTAGGTCTTGGGACCAGTTCCCAAGTGTCATTCTTAATGATCTGATCAAGTTCTTCTTTCATAGCATCATGCCACTCTGAATCATTACATGCATGTTCAACACTTAAAGGTTCAATCTGAGATAGTAAACATACCGCTTCACTACTAGTTGAGTTCTTTGCTTGTTATCTTGTCAAGACTTTTCCACTCTGATCTCCAATGATGTCTTTCTTGGTATGATTTCTAGATGTAAACTTTGGAACTTTAGGTGATGTTGACTCATCACCCTTAGGGGTACCTTCTTCACTTGTCTCGGGGTCATTGAATAACACATCAATGCTGTCAAACATTTCCTCAACAACAATCTCACTAGTGGAAGGTCTAAGTTCTTCTTCAATCATGGGTGAGTAATCATGATATATTTCTTGAACCATAAACTTTTCATCAATCTTAACATGAGCACTTCAATGATCTTTTTCAATGTTAAATTGAAACATCTATAAGCTTTACTTTTAGTAGAGTAACCATGAAAAATGTTAGGAATAGTCCCAAGAGATAACTGAGAGGGGGGGGGGGGTGAATTAGTTATCTCCAAGATTCAATTCTTTATCCAATTAAGTATACTTAAACATAAAGCATAAACACAATGAAAGAGAACATGAACACAACACCAATATTTTGGTTATGGGGAGACCCAAATAGGTAAAAACCCTGATGGGACTTGATACCCACTAAGATTATGTACTAGTGTATAATGATCCTTATTAGAAGATCCTTTACCCTGTTAGGAGTAGCTTTACAATATATTAAGTATAGTAGACCTGGTCAAGGGTCAGACCCTATTAGGAGTCTTTTACAATTGTCCCTATTAGGGGAGAGGACGCACTATCTGAGAGCTCACTGCTCAAATGGGTGAAGGCTACAACCTTCTGATTAACAGATACACACTATATCTGGATCTTGGTGAACTGCACTTTGACCTACTATCTAGATCAGTTCCAATGAATAGCACAAGTACTTTACTTGGTCACATAGACCTTCTTCTTATGGCTCAACACTTTTCACACTCTGCTCTGCTCAACTTAATTAACTATGAACCACACCCAAGCAATCACAAATGACTGACTATAAATATCTTTCCTCTAAATGATATAATCAAGTTGGCCTATTAGAACCACTTTGAAATCATAAAAGAGAAACCATAACAAACTCCAATAAACATTATGTTGGCTCTACTATGCATGCAACACATTTTGGGACCTGTCCAATAAGATAAATGTAGATGCACGGTACACACTGTCGGCTCTACCAAAACAACTAGATCTTACTCTATGAGCTAAATTAACTCATGCACTCTTAACTAAACATCAATAACACTTCTCCAATCTTAACTCCAAGGGTGCATACCCTCAAGATAGGCGCAACTCAAGAACCAATTAAATCTCTGTCAGCTCTTCCGAATAAATCTAGGAAACTATTTCTGGCGAATAGTGATTGCCTAACTTCACTTCTACTCATCAACAGACTATGTGTCCATAACTAAAAAATCACTAACATGTCTTCAACATATATCCAAGTGTGCAAGGCTCCATGATAACTGTATGGACAACCATACATAGAACATTGTCTGTTACTCTGTCAGGAACACTGCTTACACCATTTGCTATATATTTGTCTATACTAACAGTTAACCTTTGCACCCATGATATCATGTTGATATCATGTCCATGCTACATATACTCAAAGCTTACTGCATAAGACTTCCACGCATGCTACTTTCCATATGTTGTCATCAATGACAAACATACAATCAGTATTGGCCTGCTGGCAAATCTCCAACAATCTCCCCCTTTGGCATTGATGGAAACATGTGGAATGAAAAATCACCACCAACCCAAATGAACATTTCTTCTATAACATTCTCCATTTCCTCTTCAAAACTCCCCCAAGGATGAATCCTCTATCTACTACAATATTTTCTAATATTCTCCATTTCCTCAACTGTACTGCTCTCATAACTGAATGTTGCTCCCCCTTAGTATATTACTCCTCTTTTTGCTTCTTTTTTTCATGACTCTATATATTACTCCCCCTTTGACATCAATGGAAAAGGGTGCCATTCAGTTTAAGGACTGGTACTACTCCTAAGGTAGAGTAGTCAACCTTCCATTAGTCCCAGAGGATTAATGCCTTTCCTTCTTTCTTCTAAGTAGAATAAGGGAAGGGAATTGGTGTAGAGTCCCAATTTGTACCTAATCAAACACTTAGAGGTCCTTGATACCCTCTATTCCCACACAAACTAGGGCTCTGACACAGAGTTCCCAAAACTCACAATTAAGATTGGTTCTTCAACCCAATCTCTTACACCCTTAAGGCACCGACTCACAAAACTCAACCCTACTAATCCAGGGATGCAACTAGGGTTTATTCAAGGTTCAATATCAATTTCAAATGAAATGGAATGCCAATCCTTGACTTAGCAACTTCAGAACACAACCTAAACACCAAATCCCACTATAGGGCTACAAGGAGAAAATATGAATTTTAAAGGGAAACCTATTTGGAAATCCACCAATCTAGGTCTTGACCACCCTCCAAGATTTTAATCAACCTATCAATAGTACACACCAAGTTTAGACCCTTGACCAATCGCCAAACTCCGACTGTCCACAAATCTCTCCTAGACCTAATAAAGATAATAGGCCAAATTAACAAAGGAAGTGTTCAAAATATTTGCCACCTTCCAATCTAAACTATTGAAACATCTTCATGATTGTATAAAAATAACTAAATCTAATGATTTAGATCTCCATTCCATCCCTGGGCCAAGTTGTGCCTTCAAACCTGTAATTCTGGACAGTCACATAGAGATGCCTGTCCAAAGGGTTTAGTATTTCCTTCTTTCTCGATTGAAATCCTAATCTAAGACCTCAATAATATTTTGGTACATCCTCCCTCCTTTCCTTCCACCAAGTTTCAGAAATTTTCCATGGTGGAGTCTCCTGAAAAGAGGAGTTTTGTTTTGAAACCCTATGTCAGGTCTTCCTACAACTAGTGAACACAAAAAATGTGATAGCCTTTAATCTTGATCTATTCAAAACTTCAAATCACTTGAAATTCACTCATAAGATATAGGACTAACTTCCACATTCAATTAATGGCAAATGTGTGATCGTACAGATCTTTGCAATTCAAAACAAAGTCTAATTCTTAGGAAATCAACGGATGTTTTTATTGAAAACAGTTATCAAAACTTCTACAAATCTTCCAACTTCTTCCAACTCTCTTCAATCAAAGTTTTTATACATTACTCAATTGGTTCCAACCAATTGAGATGGTTTATAACTATTGAGATTCAAAAATGACAACTTTTCAAAAGTTACACATTACAACTTTGACAACATTTTCAAAACCTGTCGGTTTTAGCTCTATCTCAGTAAAAATATGATAACTCCCTCTGTACATGCCATACAGACATGTGATCTTAGGTGAGACTTATATAGACATCATAGTATCTAAGTCCAAGAGTGCAAGCTCTGAAATTATTCCTATCAACATCACAAACAAAAATTGTCTTACAGTCTATTCTAACCCTTACTAAACAAATTGACCAATAACCGGCTAAGGTGGACAACTAGGTTTATAACACTACCTGTTGTCACCTTGCCTTACAAAATAGGAATTTATTACATTATTGGATTCAAGATCCAATTATAATCCTAACCCTTCCCATTAATCCTTCATTAATGAGTTTGAGGGTGCTCCTACACCAAGAATTACTCCCAACTTCTCCCTGAGATACTCAAAAGTATCCTTACGCAAGGGATTTATGAATATATCTACCAACTGATCTTTAGTACTCACATAGTCCAACTTGACTTCTTTCTCTACCACTTTTTCTCTTAGGAAGTGATAATTGATCTCTATGTGCTTTGTCTTTGCATGCGTCAGAGGGTTCTTTGACATATTGATAGTGCTAGTGTTATCACAGTGAATAACAATAGGATAATCAATCTGAATTCCAAAATCTTTTATCATCTACTTGAGCCAAACAATTGTAGAATAATTCAAGGCTGCTGCAACATACTCCACTTATTCTATTGATTGAGAAATACAATTTTGTTTCTTTCTTGTCCAAGTGACAAGTCTATCACCAAGAAACACTACTCCACCTGAAGTACTCTTTTTGTCATCAACACATCCTGCCCAATCTGCATCAGTGTACACATGAAGCTCAACCTTTTCTGAATTAGGATACCATACACCATAATCTATATTTCCCTGCAAGTATTTGAATATCCTCTTCACTGCCATGAGGTGACTTTGTTGAGGTTCTAATGAAAATCTTCCAACTATGCCAACTACATTGGACATATCAGGTCTAGTTTGAGTAAGATATATGAGTTTACCAATCATACACTTGTACAATGTTATATCCACTACTAGTGAGTCATCTTCTTTTGTAAGCTTGCATCTAGTGAGCATAGGTGTTCCTACTGGCTTGCAATCATCCATCTTGAATTTCTTCAATATCTCTTTCACATACTTGGACTAATTAATGAAAATTCCTTCTTTTGTCTGTTGCACATTTAGTCCCAAAAAGTATTTGATAGGACCAATCATACTCATCTCAAACTCATTCTGCATTTCTTTGGCAAATTCTACACTGTGTTTGTCATTACCTCCAAAGATAATGTCATCAACAAATATAGCTACAAGTAGTAGACCTTTAGATTTCTCTCTAATGAATAGATTACAATTTGTTGCTCCTTTCTTGAATCCAATCTTTGTTAGCTATCCATCAAGTCTCTCATACTATGCTTTAGGTGCTTGCTTAAGTCCATAGAGGGCCTTCTTCAATCTACATACCATATCAGGTCTGTCTAATAAGGTGAATCCTTCTGGCTGCTCAATGTATAATTCTTCTTTTAAGTCTCCATTCAGGAATGCTGACTTGACATTCATCTGATAAACTTTGAAGTTTTTAATTGTAGCATAGGCTAGAAAGAACTTGATAGCTTCTAATATGCTCACAGGTGCAAATGTGTCTAAATAATCAATGCCTTCTCTTTGCGCATATCCCTTACATACTAATCTTGCTTTATTTATTACTACTGTACCATCTTCATTCATCTTATTTTTGAATATCTACTTTGTTCCAATCACATTCTTATCACTAGTTCTTGGGACCAGTTCCCAAGTGTCATTCTTAATAATTTGATCAAGTTCTTCTTTCATAGCATCATGCCAATCTGAATCATTACAAGCATCTTCAACACTTAAAGGTTCAATCTGAGATAGTAAACATACCGCTTTACTGCTAGCTGAGTTCTTTGCTTGTGATCTTGTTAAGACTTTGCCCCTCTAATCTCCAATGATGTCTACCTTGGAATGATTTCTTGATGTAAACTTTGGAACTTTAGGTGATGCTAACTCATTAGCCTTAGGATTATTTTCTTCACTTGTCTCAGGGTCATTGAATAACACATCAATACTGTCAAACATTTGTTCAATAACTATCTCACTAGTATAGGGTCTAGGTTCTTCTTCAATCATGGTTGTGTAGTCATGATATCTTTCTTGAATTATAAACTTTTCATCAATCTTTACATGAGCACTTTCAATGATCTTTTTCAATCTTAAATTGAAACATCTATAAGCTTTAATTTTAGTAGAGTAACCAAGAAAAATACCTTCATCACTTCTTCCATCAAACTTTCCTACTGCTTCATCCCTCTTGATGCAGCACTTGCTTCCAAAGATTCTAAAGTATTTTACTATGGGAACATTACCAGACCATAGCTCATAAGGTTTTTTATCAGTGCCTAGCCTCAATTGAATTCTATTGATGGTATAAATTGTTGTATTGACCGCATCTCTCCAATAGGTGTGTGCAACTTTTCCTTCTATCATAATGGTGCACGCTATATCGAGAATGATCTTATTCCTTCTTTCCACAATTCCATTCTACTAAGGGGTTCTAGGTGCACCCAACTGTCTCTTTATGCCATGTTCTTCACAGTACTCATAGAATCTGTTAGAGGTGAATTCTCCTCCTCTATTCAATCTCAAACATTTTATCTTTAGTCCAGATTCATTCTCAACCTTAGCTTTGAATATTTTTAATTTCTCAAATGATTTTGACTTATCTTTCAAGAATGCGACCCACATCATCCTACTATAATCATCAACAAATAAAATGAAATACCTTTCACCATAGTATGATCTTGTTTGAGTTGGACCACATAGGTCTATATGAATCAGATCCAACTTGTTCTCTATTGAATTCTGATTGCTCCTAAAAGAATTTCTCACATGCTTTCCCATCACACATTCCCTACATATAGTATAAACTGGCTTTTCCATGCTAGGTAGCCTTTTCCAAGTAACTGTCCAACACTGAGAAGGTTATGTTTCATACAATCAACATAAAGCACATCATTTGTACTCTTCTTTCCATCCAAAGTGATGGCTCCTCTACCAACTATAGGTTTAGGAATGTTGTCTCCAAAGCTAACCATACCACCATTGTATTTGTCCAAATGAACAAACCTACCTTTATCACCTGTCATGTGATGTGAACAACCACTGTCTATAATCCAGTCTATCCTTATGTCAAATTGTGAAATCAATGAAAGCTCTTGATTTTCTTTCTTATCTTCATGAGTTGTCTTATTATTCATTTTGTCCATAATAGCAATGAATCCAATTTCTTCTTCACCATATTCTTCATCTAAAACTCCTTCTCCAGCATAGTAGCATTCCTTAGAAAACTTAGGCTTGTAATCCATTTTGAACTTTCTAGCTCTAGTGGGACACTTAGATGCAAAGTGACCAATCTTATTACATGAAAAGCACTTAAATGCTAATTGACCTTCATATTTTCCTTTTCCTTTCTTTTCCCTTTTGGAAATCATAGCAATAAAATCATCTAATGTTTTCTCTTCATCATCATCATCAAAATTACCAGAAGTGTTTGCAGACTTCTTACCATGAACTATTGCTTTGAAAGCTGTCTCACTCTTTGGTTCTGTCTTCAATCTTGAAATCTCAAAAGCTTAGATTTTGTTGATCAAGGTTTCTCTCTTTAAATTTGATGTAACCTGCATGGTCTCATCAAGGATGTTGATCTTTCTTTCATATTCTAGAGTAAGAGTAGTCATCAATTTATCCATAATGTCCTCATTTGAAATCTCCCCACCATTGTTCCTGATTCTAGCAACTGCTTCATTAATCCTCTAATTGTAAGCTCTGATATTTTCTTCAAGTAGCATCTCTAATGCATTGTATCTTTTCTTCCATGTCTTTCTGCGTGCATCATTTTCTTGTTTGTCTCCTTCAAATATGTCTTCTACGTGCTTCCATATTTTGTGGGTTGTATCTATCTTTTTTTACTTCTGAAAATTCACCATCAGATAGGGCGCTAATAAGGGCTTCTTTAGCAATAGAATTTTGATGAAAAAATTCCTTTTGTGTGTCAATAGCATCATCTTTTGCAAGGTCTTCTAAATTTCATAGTTACATTAAAAATTTCAAAAGCAACGCACTGCAAATGAGTCACCATCTTGTTCTTCCAATCAAGATAATTCTCTCCATCAAACTTAGGACTTTCTTTCCTAAAGTACGCCATCTGATCAACCACAAGCTGTTAAACTTTCTCTCTGAGGCACTTGGCTCTGATACCAATTGTTAGGAATAGTCCTAAGAGATAACTGAGAGGGGGGGGTGAATCAGTTATCTACAAGATTTAATTCTTTATCCAATTAAGTATACTTAAACATAAAGCATAAACACAATGAAAGAACACATGAACACAACACCAATATTTTGGGTACAGGGAAACCTAAATAGGTAAAAACCTCGGTGGGACTTGATACCCACTAATATTTTATACTAGTGTATAATGATCCTTGTTAGAAGATCCTTTACCCTGTTAGAAGTATCTTTAAAATATATTAAGTATAGTAGACTTGGTCAAGGGTCAGACCCTGTTAGGAGTCTTTTACAATTTTCCCTCTTAGGGGAGAGGGCATGCTGTCCGAGAGCTCACTACTCAAATTGGCGAAGGCTACAACTTTCTAATTAATAGATACATGCTATATCTGGATCTTCATGAACTACACTTTGACCTATTGTTTGGATCAGCTTAAATGAATAGAAAAAGTACTTTACTTGGTCACATCAACCTTCTTCTGATGGCTCAACACTTTGCACACTCTGCTCTACTCAGCTTAATTAACTATGAACCACACCTAAGCAATCACAAATGACTGCCTATAAATATCTTTCCTCCAAATGATATGATCAAGTTGGCCTATTAGAACCACCTTGAAATCATAAAAGAGAAACCTTAACAAACTCCAATAAACATTATGTTGGCTCTACTATTCACGCAACATATTCTGGGACCTATCTAATAAGATAAATGTAGACGCACACTACACACTGTCGGCTCTACCAAAACAACTAGATCTTACTCTGTAAGCTGAATTAACTCATGCGCTCTTAACTAAACATCAATAACACTTCTCTAAGGGTGCATACCCTCAAGATAGGTGCAACTCAAGAACCAATAAAATCTATGTCGGCTCTTCTGAATAAACATAGGAAACTACTGCTGGCGAATAGCGATTGCATAACTCCACTTCTACTCATCAACAGACTATGCATCCATAACTAAAACATCACTAACATGTCTAAAACATATATCCAAGTGTGCCAGACTCCATGATAACTATATGGACAACCATACATAGAACATTGTCTGTTACTCTATTAGGAACACTGCTGACACCAGCTGCTATATAGCTATCTGTACTAACAGTTAACCTCTATACCCATGATATCATGTTGATATCATGTCCATGCTACATATACTAAAAGCTTACTACATAAGACTTCCATGCATGCTACTTTCCATATGTTGTCATCAATGACAAACATACAATCAGTAGTGGCCTGCTGGCAAATCTCCAACAAAAAATACCTTCATCACTTCTTGCATCAAACTTTCCTACTACTTCATCCCTCTTGATGTAGCACTTTCTTCCAAAGATTCTAAAGTAGTTTACTTTGGAAACATTACAAAACCATAGCTCATATGGTTTTTTTTTAGCGCCTAGCCTCAATTGAATTCTATTGATGGTATAGATTGTTGTATTGACCGCATCTCTCCAATAGGTGTGTGCAACTTTTCCTTCTATCATAATTATGTGCACTATATCAAGAATGATCATATTCCTTCTCTCTACAATTCCATTCTATTGAGGGGTTATAGGTGCACTCAACTATCTCTTTATGCCATGTTCTTCCTAGTACTCATAGAATCTGTCAAAGGTGAATTCTCCTCCTCTATCCGATCTCAAACATTTTATCTTTAGTCCAGATTCATTCTCAACATTAGCTTTGAATATTTTGAATTTCTCAAATGCTTCTGACTTATCTTTCAAGAATGTAACCCACATCATCCTAGTATAATCATCAACAAACAAAATGAAATACCTTTCACCATAGTATGATCTTGTTTGAGTTGGACTACATAGGTTTGTATGAATCAAATCCAACTTGTTCTCTGCTGAATTTTGCTTACTCCTGAATGAATTTCTCACATGCTTCCCCATCACACATTCCCTGCATATAGTATCAACTAGTTTTTCTATGCTAGGTAGATCTCTTACTCCCTTTACATTACATATCTTTACTATGTTATCAAAATTGATATGACATAGTCTTTTATGCCACAACCAACTATCATCAACTTTAGCAACAAAACAACTTGCTTTTGAATTGAGTTGAAAAACATTACCTCTTGTCTTTGAACCTGATGCAATCATAACACCATCCTTGTTTCTAATGATGCATTTGTCATCTTTAAACTCCAACTGATAACCTTTTCCAAGTAACTATCCAACATTGAGAAGGTTATGTTTCAAACTATCAACATAAAGAACATCATTAGTACTATTCTTTCCATCCAAGGTGATGGCTCCTCTACCAACTATTGGTTTAGGAGTGTTGTCTCCAAATCTGACCATACCACCATTGTATTTGTCTAGATGAACAAACCTGCATTTATCACCTATCATGTGATGTGAGCACCCACTGTCTATAATCCAGTCTGTCCTTATGTTAGCTTGTGAAATCAATGCTAGCTCTTGATTCTCTTTCTTATCTTCATGAACTATCTTATTATTCATTTTTTCTACAATAGCAATGAATCCAATTTCTTCTTCACCTAATTCATCATCTGAAACTCCATCTCTAGCAAAGTAGCATTCCTTAGAGTACTTAGGCTTGTAATCCTTTTTAAACTTTCTAGCTCTAGTAGGACACTTAGATGCAAAGTGACCGATCTTATTACATGAAAAGCACTTAAATGCTAATTGACCTTCATATTTTCCTTTTCCTTTCTTTTTTGTTTTGGCAATCATAGCAATGAAATCATCTAATGCTTTCTCTTCATCATCATCATCAAAATTACTAGAAGTGTTTGCAGATTTCTTACCATGAACTGTTGCTTTGAAGGTTGTCTCACTCTTTGGTTTTGTCTTCAATCTTGAAATCTCAAAAGCTGAGTTTTTGCTGATCAAGGTCTCTCTTTTAAAATTAGATGTAAGCTGCATAGTCTCATCAAGGATGTTGGTCTTGCTTTCATATTCTAGAGTGAGAGTGGTCATTAACTTTTCCATAATGTCCTCCTCTGAAATCTCTCCACCATTGTTTTTAATTCCAATAACTGCTTCATTAATCCTCTGATTGTAAGCTCTGATATTTTCTTCAGGTAGCATTTCTAATGCATTATATCTTTTCTTCCATGTCTTTCTGCGTGCATCCTTTTCTTATTTGTCTCCATCAAATATGTCTTCTAGGGGCTTCCATATTTTGTGGGTTGTATCTACCCTTTTTATTTTTGAAAACTCACCATCAGATAGGGCACTGATAAGGGATTCTTTAGCTATAGCATTCTGATGAAATAATTCCTTTTGCCTATTAGTAGCATCATCCTTTGAAAGGTCTTCTAAGGTAGGAATCTTGGCTGCTTTGATAGTCACATCAAAAACTTCAAAAGAAATGCACTGCAAATGGGTCACCATCTTGTTCTTCCAATCAAGATAATTCTCTCCATTGAACCTAGGACTTTCTTTCCTGAAGTATGCCATCTGATCAACCTCAAGTTGTTAAAATTTCTCTCTGAGGCACTTGTCTCTGATACCAATTGTTAGAAATAGTCCCAAGAGATAACTGAGAGGGGGTGCTGAATCAGTTATCTACAAGTTTCAATTCTTTATCTAATTAATTATACTTAAACATAAAGCATAAACACAATGAAAGAACACTTGAACACAACACAATATTTTGGTTATGGGGAAACCCAAATAGGTAAAAACCCCAGTGGGAATTGACACCCACTAATATTTTGCACTAGTGTATAATGATCCTTGTTAGAAGATCCTTAACCCTGTTAGGAGTTGCTTTACAATATATTTAGTACAGTAGACCTGGTCAAGGGTCAAACCCTATTAGGAGTCTTTTATAATTGTCCCTATTAGGGGAGAGGATGAATTTTTTGAGAGCTCACTGCTCAAAGGGGTGAAGGCTACAACCTTCTAAATAACAAATACACGCTATATCTGGATCTTGGTGAACTGCACTTTGACCTACTGTCTAGATCAGTTCCAATGTATAACACAAATACTTCACTTGGTCACATAGACCTTCTTCTGATGGCTCAACACTTCACACACTCTGTTGTACTCTTCTTAATCAACCATGAACCACACTTAAGCAATCACAAATGACTACCTATAAATATCTTTCCTCTAAATGATATAATCAAGTTGGCCTATTAGAACCACCTTGAAATCATATTAGAGAAACCATAAAAAACTTAGATAAACATTTTTCCATCTCTACTATGCACGCAACACATTTTGGGACCTGTCTAATAAGATAATTGTAGATGCATGCTGCACACTGTTGGCTCTACCAAAACAACTAGATCTTTCTCCTCAAGCTGAATTAACTCATGTTCTCTTAACCAAACATCAATAACTCTTCTCTAAGCTTAAATCCAAGGGTGCATACCCCAAAGATAGGTGCAACTCAAGAAACAATAAAATCTCTGTCGGCTCTTCTCAATAAACACGAGAAAATGCTACTGGTGAATAGCGACTTCATATCTTCACTTCTACTAAATATCAAACTACATGTCCATAACTAAAATATCACTAATATGTCTTCAACATATATCCAAGCGTGCAAGGCTCCATGATAAATATATGGACAACCATACATAGAACACTGTCTATTACTCTGTCAGGAACACTACTGACACCAACTGGTATATAACTATTTGTACTAATAGTTAACCTCTGCACCCATGATATCATGATGATATCATGTCCTTTCTTCATATATTGAAAGCTTACTGCATAAGACTTCCACACATTCTACTTTCCATATGTTGTCATCAATGACAAACATACAATCAGTATTGGCCTACTAGCAAATCTCCAACAAGATCGCAATCTGCTACCCCACAACAATTCAACTAGGGTTTCATGAGGAACCTGCAAACCTAGATCAAGATCTCACCTCACTTTGATACCACCTGATGCAAGGCAAGGGCCAAGAGGGGCCAAATAATGGCACACCCTAATGATCCAAGCCTGCTCAACACATGCGAAAGCAAATAAACAACAATGAGAGAGAGAATGTAGAAGCTTTCATTAGGTTTTCATCAAATAGAATGATACATGTCTGGCTGGAAGGCCTTCCCGATTAGGGCCATATATTATAATGTATTAAAGAATTCCTCAAACATGTGAGGATTTTCCAACAATCTCTATTCTTACTATCTTCTATCTTCTACCAAAAACCTGCATCCTAAACTACAACCAAACAACTACATTTATACAAGAGTCTACTGAACTGAGTCTGCCTTCATATCCATAATCAATGGAAGGAATGGTCATATTTGGGACCACATGCTTCCCAATGATGGATTCCAACATTAAATTCATGACCCAACATAAATACACAAGTCAACCACAATAGAAACTAAAACTAAACCCGCCGGTGAGCAAAGATAACCGAGCAGCAAATAAGCAACACCAAGTGCCAGTGAAACATCCGACCACCCAGGAGATAACCGACCACACTCAGTAACCAAAGGAAACTAACCAACTCGGTCAAAGAAGAAACTGAGCAACAGAGAAAAACTCCAAAATGTTTTTGGTGACACAGGATTACCAAGGACCCAAGATGCTCCTGCATCATAATGAGTTTTATGAATGCTAATGAATGCTATTTAATAAGATCAATTCTCAATTGGTGTAATGGAAATTGTTATAATATGTACCATATGTTTCCATATATGTTTAGAGATTATGGACATGGACAAGGGATGTTGATTGGTACTTGTGTGATTAGAAAATACTTTGCATGATTGCATTCTCCAAATCATTACTGGAAAAATTTTGAACATATCTAAATCGAATACTTTGTGCCTGACATACTTAAATGGAATACACCAAGAAGTACCAAATGATGAATTCTCAATTGTTGTAATGGAAAAGCATCAGAACCATCCATTTCTAGATCTTGATTTTCTAGTCTTAATTATTTTTCTATAGTCCTAATGATTTTTCTTATTTCTTGCCATTAGAGCCACTGCATATGTAGAGGTGATGAATATGCAGATTTGCCTAAGCAATACTGGGAGCTGGCCCATCAACACATTTACTATTGTGAAAATCATCACAAGTCCATTTGCTACTGGGTCGTTCCCAGTGGTTTTTGGTCAAATCTGCATGTTTTTCACTTGTTCATGTACCAAATGATGAATGCTCAATTATTGTAATGGAAAAGCATTAGAACCATCCATTTCTAGAACTTGATTTTCTAGTCTTAATGATTTTTCTATAGTCATAATGATTTTTCTCTAGTCTTAATGATTTTTCTCTAGTCTTAATGATTTTTCTTGTGTCCTAATGTTTGTTGCTCTTGATAAATTAGGCCTTGAATGTGAATCTCTGTTTAGTATTTTATTTCAGCTTGATATTTCATTCATTTTTCATATACACAAAGACTACACATGTTGATAAAAAAATGAGCTATTTGATTGTTCACTATTCATGATTGTAAATGGTCAATATTTCTGATGGTACTCCTTGGTGTATTCCATTTAAAAATAATCATGTTTCTATGACTATGATAAATGTCCCTTTGTGTTGAGAAAATTAGAGTTGACAAAATGGTTGTTCAATGTTTGTATCTGCATGTTGCAAACAAATCATCCTTCTTCCACCAGCATTCTAGAAAATTAGTTTTGTAAAATTGGCCATGTTGATGATGATTATGAAGAATATTTCAAAATGTTGCACCAATCTGAATTGGATCAATCATAATTTTCATATCTTCTTCATCAATCACCATCATCCATTTGGTGATTCACTTGGTTCAGACTTATACAATAAGTATTAATGTAGTTTTTAATTATAACAAAAGTTCAATAATGATTTTAGATGTTAACTGTGACAATCTCTTGATTTCAGTAAATGCAGAAGGAGGCACCTTGTTCAATATGCAATCTCAATTCATATGCATATGATATTAGGTGGAGCTAAAAGATGCAACAAGTTTTCATTTTTGATAGAGGTCTTTAATTAGGTATTTTAAGTTATAGACCATCGTGAACATTGTAATTGTGACCTATTAAAAAAATGTAAATGTGGTGAGTCTTCTCAGCTCCACATGATATCCATGCATATTCTGGTTATGTTTCATGTACATTCCTGATTCAGAGTGGGAAAATCTTATTTTGGATGCGAGGGACAGAAGGCAAACACATAAAGAACATGCACATAAACACGATAGCTGAGAAACATAAATGTAGATATCACAACAGCTGAAAAATATAAATGTAGATATCATGGCCACAAATTTTTGGAGACACGACATAATTGAATGGTATACCCAGACAATGCAACATAGCCACTATTCCTCCAGTTCCAAGTTGACACTAAAGGATCCAAAAACCATAGATAAGGAATAAATTTAGAGAGTGAAGGAGGGCCGTAACAACCAAAATAAAACAAGGTCCCTATATTATTTTGGTCATTATGTCCCTCCTCCTCTACTCTCTAAATTTACTCCTTATCTATGGTTTTTGGATCTTGCAGTGTCAACTTGGAACTAGAGGAATAGTGGTTGTGTTGCATCATCTGGGTATACCACTCAATTATGTTGTGTCTCCAAACAATTATGACCATGATGTCTACATTTATGTTTCTCAGTTATTGTGTCCCAGGACCCCCTATAACCCTTTACGATCCCTAAGAATACATCTTAGAGGTCTTAAAATGTCATAAAAGGTCATAAGAGGCTCCTAGGAGGGGCCAGATGAGCTTCCACCTTTATGTGGTTGGCCCTGTTAAGTAGAAAATGTTAAACTATTCTCAAAACAAAGAGAAGCTCAATAATTTAAGGTCTCACTCCATGTACGACAAATATATATATATATATATATATATATATATATATATATATATATATATATATATATATATATATATATATATATATATATATATATATATATATATATATATATATATATATATATATATATATATATATATATATATATATATATATATATATATATATATATATATATATATATATATATATATATATATATATATATATATATATATTTTAAAATAGAGTGAACCATCACAATTACGATGGTAACCAGAGAATAACCAATGACAAAATACTACAAATGATAGATATCTGTCAAAAATATCTGACAGATAGACATCGCATGTACAGCATAGCTGTCACAAATGTAGCATTTCCGTCAAAATTATGATAGAAACAAATAGACCCGACAGTATGTTCACCATGTTGGCAGGCCCTCTTTGGATGCATATTGCGATGGCCATAGCTGTCATAGTTACGACTCCTATCCTAGTCGTTAATAATTTCAACTGCAAACTTGCAACGGTGGGTGGTTTCTCTTAATCGACGGGATATTTTCAAAATTTTGATGACTTTCCATCGAAAAAAGGACTCAAATGTACTAGTGGTGGTTGAATGATAGGATAGAGTGACTAAAGAAGCTAGAAGTGAAGAAGAAGAGATGGTTTCATTGAAATGATTTCCATCACCATAGAATTCAGTGAGGGAGGAATGATGAGAAAATGAAGAGGGAATGGTCCCACTAAGTTGGTTACTTGAAAGATCTAAAACCTGCAACAAAGGAAGACTCACAATGGAAGTCAGTATGCTCCTAGTAAGTTGGTTACCATAAAGGTAAAGCTCAATTAAAGAAAAAATAGTGCCGAGGCATGAAGGTATTCTTCCACTAAGTTTGTTCCTAGAAAGGTCAAGGGTATCTTTTGCTAAGTTTTCTCTCAGATATCATACCTTCCACAAGATCATCCTAGGATCTGGAAGGAAGTTTAGCAAAGACATCATGGTTGGTGAGATTGTGGTAGGAGATTCCAGTCTACTTGGTACAGTAGTTTGTTCCATTCACCCACGAACTCACGTAGCCAGAGGAATCATTCAATCCCGCTTTGAAGCGGAGTGGAGATTGGGATTCATGGGAAGGGCATCTGTTGGAGAGAGCAGAGGGGAATATGAAGAAGAGAAGAAAGAGTGAAATGATGAGCATGGATGACAACTTCTTCTATAAAGTGATGGAAATGGCCATTCTATTGGGAAATCAGGAGTGTAATACAGTTTTTTGTGAGTTGTTTGGGTGCGAACTGCTCTTTTTAAACTGCGTTCACGTCAACAAGTCAATAATTTATATAAATTTGTTTTAGCCATTACCATCTTAACCTAGATCAATTTGAGACATGACTCAGTATGTTAAAATCACATATTAGAGAGAGTATAATAACTAGTAATTGCAACTTAGTATGCAATTTTACACCAAATAGATGTTATGTTGTTTAACTTTTTGTATGTTTTATTTTGTTTCCTTCTTTTTCTAGATATGATTGTATTCATTTCTTCATAGGAGTAAGAAATGAAATTTGATGCTTATTTTGTAGTGATATCGTAAGTTATTTTGTTGTAATTAAAATCTGATTGTAACTTTTTTTTAGCATTCAACATTTGATGTTTGGGTTGAAATTTTATGTTTGTTCTATCTTTATGAGGAGCCTTGCAATGTTTTGTCTTATAGAATAGTCTATTTGAATTTCAACCACCCAATTTTAATTGAACGACAGTCGGTCAATCTCAAAATGTAACTTCTAACCACCAATAATTTGGGAGACTGCGTGATTTAGGCATTTTTCCATTCTGAAAATGTTTTGTACTTAACCGATTGAATTTTGAGATTTGGAGAGCAAGGTTATTTCGTGTTCTCCAAATTTGTTCTATAACCACAAGAGTATTTCAAGGTTTGGCGACTAAGGGAATCTCGAGTTCTATAAATTTGTCTTTAAACGTCATGAGTTTGTGTTGCTGACTACTAAACAAATTTTGTTTTCATTGGTATTAATTACTAAATTGGATTTTATTTAATAATGGATTTTGAGGTCATTAACATCTAAATCCGATATGTCAGGTAAAAATTTTTTTTTATAATATAGCGACTTCGGAGTATTCTTTAAATCTCTACAATTTTGTAAATATTTTAATGTACTATCTGTTGAGACTTACCAACTATAATATATTTCATTGTCGCTGGAAGATTTATTATTGAAGGACAGATTAAACGACTCCAACGAGTATGTTAATCAACAAAGCGGATTTATATGTTAATCATCATATTTATATGTAAGTATTTGCTAAGTCCTGTGTGTGTGAATTTTGTACTTAGCTACGGACACAACACTTCAGTAAAACATTAGAGGTTAGCAAAAATTGAAATCTTGCAAGTAAATGAGACTATGTTGACCAAGTGATTTATTGCCTTCTAGTAGGTATGAGTATGATGTTCTCAGATTGAAATCGAGATTAGTGACAATGCAACACCTAAACGAAGGATTTGAAAGAAAAAGAATGAAAGACTATATGAATGTAGATTAATCTATATTTTTGTATTTTCTGTGCAATAATATGAAAAACTGTATGAATTTAAGCTAGATGAATGAAATTGAATGCATATTTAATCT
This sequence comes from Chamaecyparis obtusa, assembly GCA_027943335.1. NCBI lineage: Eukaryota > Viridiplantae > Streptophyta > Pinopsida > Cupressales > Cupressaceae > Chamaecyparis > Chamaecyparis obtusa. Next base: position 274,191 of record BSBK01007209.1, on the reverse strand, counting down.
AAGAATGATATGAATGAATATGAATGCTATGATATGAAAACTATGCAAAACTATGATCAACTATGAAAGATCTCACAAATCACCTATTGCAAGTGTCTAATCCTTCAATCGCCAATTTGCCAGAGTAATTGTGCAAATTCAAGTGTTGATAATTATGAAGAGTTGAGCCTTGATTTTATAGAAATTCAGGGCTTGAGGATGCATGAGAAAAGCCATAAATCACTCTTGATAAATTGAGGTTGATTTTTTAGTTATCATGAAATCAGAGATAATTAACTCACAAAAATCATGCAAAAGCAGTGTTTAACTCAAAATACAGTTTAGATCAAATTTCAACTCATCATCAGATGTTGAGTTTCAATTTAAAATTGATTGTTAATTTCTAGTTGCCTATTTTTCTGATTGTGCATGATTTAATTATAAATTAATTTAAAAATAAAGTGATTTATTCTCAACTTAACTGATTTTTGAATTAAAATAATTGATTTATGGGTTAATCAATTATTAAATCAAACTTTATTCTAAAACTATATTATTAAATATTGACAATTGACATTAATTAATTAAATAAGAATTTAATCAATTAGTCATGTGATTTTTGATTTATTGTCAAAATGAAATAATATAATTTAGGAATAAATTTAATTTAATTTAATTAAATAATTAAATGGCAGAATTAAATCTAATTAATTAAATATTTAGAATATTCAATAAATCAAACTTTAGGATAAATAAGATTTATCGCCAAATAATTATTAAATCAAAGATAATTAGGATAAATAGGAATATTGCTAGGAATATTCCCCGATGCAGATTTTAAGATAATCAATTAGGATTCGATAATGTGCAGATGTGCCTTTGGTTAGGACTCTGATGTCGATTTCATTGGATTTGAAGATGTAAGAGGTTAATGAACCTATAGCCCATTTTTGGGGTATTACATTTTGCCCCTCTTTGAATCACTGTGTGACGCATAGTGATTCAAAGAATAGTCTGTGTTTGATAAAGATGTATGAACTGATTTGAAAGATTTAACCAATTCTGAGATAGAAACCGATTGAAAGATTTTGAAGATGTAAGATTTAGGTCCTGATTGACCAAAGATAATGTTAACTATAACAGTAATGAACTGGTGATTATGAAAAAGTATCAAAACACCTAATTATGAACCTTATGATTACGAAGAAGTGAGTGACTGATTTCAGACCTGATTGTCCCAAAAGAATCATATTGGTTACATACTAAACCCATTAATTATGAAGAACCAAGGAAATGATGCTAATGAACCGTTGGTTACGAAAAGCTGATACAGTTTACAAGATAGATTTAGGATACCAGATTGATATGGATCTCGATGAATCTGATATGCCCCAAGAGATGATAGATTTTCCCCAAGCGACAAGGTCTTTTGATGAATCAATAACTAGATGTGGTTGTTGTCTTGATCATTGAGGAAAGATTTTTTATTTACAGATTTGATTGATGTACAATACCATGCCCCCTTCGGGATGAAAATCAAAATCTGACAAGAAAAGTCAGCATTGAATGGTTTAGAAGCATGTTAATTGATTTGGCAGGTGATTATACACATTCAAGAACACGTTCTGCATTGTTTAGAGGTCCTAGAGACCAAGTTTGACAAGGTTTGACCATGAGTTGACCATGGTTGACCAAGTTGAAATTGTGATAGTTTGATGTAAGATAATCAGTTAAGTTGAATTCTAGATTTTTGCGATTGAAGGTTGATTATGTAAGCAGTCAACCGTCCTGGGTCTAAAAATTTCAAATCACGATTTTGACATAGTAAATGATCTCAAATTTTGATTTTGATCCCGAAAATGGGTTCAAAACATCGAAATTAGTGAGGGGTGCAATTTTTATGGAAAACAGAGCACTTGTAAAAATTAGGTCAAAACCTATATAAGGACCAAAAGGATCATTTTCAATTCATTATTCACTTTTGACTTTTGAAACCTTGTGGAGCCCTCTGAGTGAGAAAATGGCTGAGATGAAGGTACCTGTCTCTTCCCACCAATTTGAGCATAGCCGGAGACATCAGTGGCCTCCGCAGTATGGACATTTGATAAGTGGACCTCTGTGCCTCTTTGTAAATTCTATTTTTGCATGTTTAAAGCATTTTGAGGTCATTTTTCATATGTTTTTAATTTTTAATTCTCGCATGCATGGAAACTCGTATGATTGGCCTCTGTGACTCGTACGACTTTTCAATTCCCTGTAGATTGTCGTATCATAACCACTAGAAACTCATTTGAGAGGGACCCAAGAGTCGTACGACATTTCATCAGCTCCCTCATATGTCGTACGATAAGACCTAGAAAGTTGTATGACCATGGTTTGTCGTATGAGACCCTGCTGAAACTCGTACGAGTTTTGATGCCAAACTGCATTTTCATATAGAAAACATTGAGCTTAAAACTCCTCTCTAGGTCAAAAATTTTGATTTTCTGATTCCTTAGGTTTATTGCGGAGCTTTTAATGTACCTTCTGAGATAGTGAACTTTTGAATTTCTATACTATTAGCCTATTTTTCAACCTAATTACTGGTAGGATTCCCATTTCTGATATGTGTAGGTTATATATCTTGACGTTCATGTGCGTATCTCTCATCCCGTGACACAGAGATTATGTGTTTCTTTGCCAGATCCTATGAGGGTATACCTCGCTACATTTGGTTTTGAGTATCTAATTCGGTTGCCTAAGATTAGGGTGAACCACGAGCTACTGACTACCTTGATTGAGAGGTTTCATTCTGAGACCTAGACCTTTCATCTCCCTACAGGAGAGATTATCGTTACACCAGAGGACGTGTACAAGATTTTGTGCATTCCCTTCCATGGTCCTCATCCAGATTACATGAGTTCAGGGAACTCTAGATTACATGCCTTCAAATGATTTTTTGGAGATGATACAAATCTCACTGGTTCGATGTCTTGGGAGACTTTAGTGTAGCACTATGGGCAGACCCATAGATTAGAGTGCATCATAGCTGGTATGATAGGAGGCATTATCATGTCTAACCATTAGTAGAATGGTCTTCTGATGGGTTGGGCCCTGATGGTTGCATGATTGATGGCCACTCCTTCTGAGTTCGGTTGGGGTCAGTGTATGTTGGCTCACATGTTCTCTGAGATGCACAAGATCATGTATTAGGAAGGCAAGTCTTTTTCTTCTAGTGAGTTGGTTCTTTAGATATGGGCCTGGGAGCATATCCCAGTTTGTAGACCAGTATGTCTGACACAGCACCAGCTATAGGAGCTAGTGATATATGTTTACTCTGGATATGTTACACAGGTTCGCATGGGTCATACAAAGTACTAGAGACGTTGCCTAGATGATAGCACATATGTTATCTAGCGTCTGTATCTATAGATTGAGGCCTAGCTCACTACACAAGAGAATTTTAGTTATTTTTTCCAGAGTTGAGTATTGATTGGTTGGTCTACCATAGTTATTGAGTGCTTTCTTATCACTAGAGTGTGGAGGTAGTACAGTATCATTCAGGATGCACCACAGGAGCATGCTGCATCTGCGCAGATATTGAGAGAGCTTGGATTAGGATGGAGTCCTCAGTTGTCTTATGCTCTCTGTACACAGGAGTACAATGGTATTATTGGTAGAGATTGGGATTACTGGGCAGATGTTCCAAATGCTAGGGTGACAGATGGTTTCATTGGATGGCTTGGAGAGCATCCCATATATAGGTTTTTAGATCCGACAAAGTTGATACATTCCATGGAGGAGGCGATGGATGTTATAGGCACTTTGATGGGTAGAGGGAAGAGATGTATAGGTGTACAGGTTTCGATGCCCCAGCCTACACCTCCGAGGCTAAGAGTAGTTTTTACACCTCCACACAGACCATCTGGATAGATGAGACCACCTCGTCCCTCTAGTTCTTTAGTAGGAAGACCTATAGTTTTACAAAGGAGATCGACTAGAGGAGAGAGTGGCACTCTAGGTAGTATTGGTAGTGCAAAGGAGGTACTGGGAGCAGAGTAGGATGTAGGTGCCAGTCCTGGTCCTGCACATGGTTATACTAGTTTTGATTTGGGAGCTGAGGTTAGATGTCATAAGGCGTAGAGAGTAGAGACCATTGAGTAGCTAGCTGGAGATACTAAGATGCTTGCAACAGATGCAGATCCTGGTGTACCACAGACTACTTAGGACATTATCAGATGACTCAAATTATAGGTCAGGGACCTAAAGGTACGGAGTGCTCATTGGGAGGAGTGATTCACTGAGGCAGATAGATAGTGATCCGAGCTTCGAGAGGAGAATAGGAGATTAGAGATAGAGGTGACACATCAAACCTCTAGAGCTACTTATTATGTTTTTGCTTGCTATGCTATTGTTCCTACTACTTAGAGAGTACCCACATACTCTCAATATATGATAACGTTAGAGGGAGCCAGGGCACCCAGAGCCAAGGTGGTGCCTGATGCACCACCACCACCTCCACCAAATGTAGAGGATCATGCAGATAGCTGATTTGTCTAGATATTTTGATATTTTTTATCTTTTGTTCATGTATACTATTCTAACTTCTGATAGCTCACATGAGCTCATTCTTTTGTACACTGTGCTAGTAGTGCACCCTTGACTAGTTCAAGTTATATGATATATATATGAGATCAAGATTTTGGTTATGGCTTCATTTGTACTCGTCATGTTTTGATTTATGATGAGATCATGTGATGTAAATTCTATGAGTAGTGTAGAATGTATGTATGGATTTATGCAATGCAATGATTTCTTTCACATGTATGGATGTTATGAAAATGTACTTGATTATGGAAAAATGTATGTATGATTTTGATTATGCACATGTATGTAATCCAATAGATGTAATAATCATGAATATGTAATGGAAATGTAACGATACACATGATATGTTTTGTATGTATTGATGAAGACAAGTACTCAGTCTTATGTCAAAAAGGATGTCTAACCCAGGATGGTGACTGCTTGTGGTTCTGTGAGGAAACCTTCGTGTGAGATTCAGCTCTTCATGTCAATTTTAAGTTTAGTTTTGAAGGATCATTTAAACATTCAAGTGTGTTCAACAATTTGTGAGATCATGCAATCATGCAAAGTGCAAAATGACATGCAGAATGAAATGCAAACCTAAGACCTAGGACCTAGTCACTGATCATGTGTCAATTTGTTGTCATCATTGAAATTTTTATGGTAATCGGATAAATCAATACAACACCCACTAGTTGTGAAACTATAGACATATGAATATTGATTTGTATGCACAAGAATCAATACAACACCCACTGGCTAGACAACCATGGACATATGAATATTGATTTTGTTTTTGGAATGTCGGATTAAGCACCAAGGCACAAACGTTAGGATGACCTAAATATCATGGCCATTTTGATATAGCAATTTGTATAAGCATCAAAACATAGACATCGTGATGACCAGAATACACCTTGTAGAACAAACACATCAAGCAGTCAAGAGATCATTCTAAATCTAGTGTGAATTACCCGTAGTGACCCTTTATTGTTCACATCCTTAGGTAAGATCGTGTTTCACAGTAGGAGTAAGAACTTTCTCAAAAAGACAATAGTTAGATCAAACTTCCTTGAATTTTTTGAGTATCAATGGTCGAGGTACACATGGCCATCCAATATGAGATAGAGGCTCTTACAGATGGACACCATTTCAATCCAGAATTTCCAAAGTTGTTAGATTTTCACATACAAGTAGAAAACAAAGAAAAGATTATGCCCCCATTCATCACTCTCTAAATCTTGTAAAGGACATCATCGAAGAGCTCAAAGGGACACAATATGAAAAAAACTCAATGTGAATTAGTAAGCATACAAGGAGATAAAAGCATGTGAAGCATAGATTGTTTTCATTTTGTGTTTGATTGCATTATTGTAGATGCAAAATTCTTTCTGGAGAGAAGACAGACTTGACTAACTTGGATGAAGCTTTAAAGGAATTTGACTAGATATGATAGGTCTAGAATACACTAGAGGCCATAGGATATGACTTTGATTTCCCCCAAGTTTGAGCATTGATAGGATACATATGCTTGAGCTGATTGGTGTACAAATTGACTTTATTTAAAATAGGAATGCAGAAACAAACTGGGATATATGTATAAACTAAAGCAAGACTAAAAGCTAGACAAGACCAAGATTGTGTTGATAGATGGAGCATTTTGAACAAGTGGCACATGTTTGCTAGGTTTTCACCATCTTGGCAGAGATTCTATTTTTGCTACCAAGGCGTCTGTTTCCAGGTTTTCACCAAGGCACTTTTTTCTTTTTCTCATTTTTTTGTATTTTTCATTTTTTCAATTTTTTTGTACTTTTTGATATTTTTTTCATTTTTTTGTGATGCATCAAGGAACCTATTTGCTAGGTTTTCACCAAGATGATCATTTTTTCATGACTTTTTCTTATTTTTATGATTTTTTTCAGGACATTTTACCATAGACTGAATGCCTTAGGCGTAGAATTTCTTCAGATGGAGAATGTTGATTGGTTCTCAAAGCTATTCTCCTTTAGTCATTGAGAGTTGATAGGCTCCAGAGCCAAAAGTAGCAGTGATAACAAAGGGACCCAGCCATTTGGGTTCAAACTTCCCCTTGCATTCTCTATGTGATTGATTTTTAGGATTCTCTCTCAAGACTAGATTGCCAACCTAAAATTCTCTGTGTCTGAATTTCTTGTTGTAACCTCTAGACATTCTCTTCTGATATACTCTAAGATGATCATACACTGCTTTTCTACACTCATCTAATAGTTCAAGTTCTTGCAACCTAGACACTCTGTAATCATCATCAGTTACTAGACCATGCATTCTGATTCTTAGTGATGGGATTTCAACCTAAATAGGTAGTACCGCTTCTGACCCATAAACTAAAGTGAATGGTGTAGCCCCAATGGGTGTTCTAATACTTTTTCTGTAGGCCCAGAGAGCTAGATTGATCATGAGATGCTAGTCTCTTCCTATTTTATTAACTGCTTAGTACAATATTTTCAATAGATTCTTGTTTGAAGCCTATGCTTGTCCATTCCCTTGAGGATAGTAGATAGATGACCAATGTTGTGTAATCTTGAATTTGGCACATAGATCATCTAAGTCTCTATTTTTGAATTGTCCACCATTATTTGTGACTATAGAATGTGGAATACCATACTGACATATGATGTAGTTCAAGATGAACATTGAAATTTGTTTGCTAGTTGCTTGAGTCAAAGGGACTACTTTTACCCATTTTGTAAAATAGTCTATAGTTGTAATAATATGGGTATGTCCATTAGAAGAATGAGGATGTATGGATCCTATAAGATCAAATTCCCATTGGTCAAAAGGCCATTGTGTAGTAAAGGTAATTAGATCTCTCCCTAGAGCATGAATTAAGTTACCATGTACTTGGCACTTTTGACAGTTCTTAGCAAACTTGATAGCCTCTTTTTCCATTTCAGGCCAATAGTACCTAGCCCTAATAAGTTTTCGAGCTAGTGCTAAATTGTTTGAATGTGAGCCACATGTACCTTTGTGGACTTCCTCTAATGCACGTTGAGACTCTTCCCATTCTAAACATCTAAGGAGTGTACCATCTAGACCTCATTTGTACAGATCATGACCAATGATGACATACCGGGATGCATTTCAGATAAGGTATCATTTCTCATGGTGGTTGAAGGTATCAGGAATGATTTGGTCTTGGAGATAGGAGAAAAGGTTTTTTTATCAGGATGAATCATGACCAACAATAGTGCAGATCATGCGGGTTTCAGGGGCATCATATGCAGGATAAGATAGTGCTTCCACAGGAACTTGTAGCGTAGCTCATGTTTGGGCTACTGTAATAAAGTAGAGATCATTTCTATAGCATCAACAACCTTGTTCTCCATTCTAGGGATTTTCTCAAATGTGATAGATATGAAGTATTTCTTTAGATTGTCTACCATTCTCTTGTATAGGATTAGCTTTCCATCTTTCATTTGATACACATCATTGACTTGGTGTATTACAAGTTGTGAGTCTCCATGAATGTGTAATTTTGTTACTCTACACTCAATTTTTATCTTCATGTTATTAAGAAGGGCTTCATATTTAGCAATATTTTTTGTGCAAGGAAACTTGATTCTGAATACTTTAGGGATTGAGTATCCTTGAGGAGTGATGAACAATATGCCTGCTCCTGATCCATTCTATGTATAGGAGCTATCAAAGAATAACTTCCATGCGCTAGAAGAAAGATTCAAGATAGAGAAATCTGGGAACTCCATTTGCATTGGTGTATCATCAAACAAAGGTGTGTCGGCCAGTTGATCAACAATAACTTGGCCCTTGATAGCTTTTCTTTCAACATATTCAATGTCAAATTCACTTAATAACATCACCCATTTAGCTAGTCTACCTATGAGGGCAGCTCTGCTTAGTAGGTACTTTAGTGGATCAATCATAGCTACCAAATATGTTGTATGGGCCAACATGTAGTGTCTCAATTTTTGTGATGTAAAGATCACAGCTAGAAAATATTTTTCAATCATTGAATAGTTCTTCTCATATGCTACCAATGTTTTGCTTATGTAATAAATGGCTCTTTCCTTTTTGTTTTCATCAAGTTGTGCTAATAATGTCCCCAGTGATGTATCTGTGGTAGAGGCATATAAGATCAATGGCTTCCCTTGAATAGGAGGCATCAAAATAGGAGGGTTTGATAGATATTTCTTGATATGGTTAAATTTCTTTTCACATTCCTCATTGCATGCAAAGGTCAAACCTTTATGTAATGTCTTTGTGAAAGGTTGTGATATGTCTGCAAGCTATGATATGAAGCATCTAATAGATTGTACTCTCCCTTGTAATGTTCTCATTTGACTGATATTCTTGGGAGGTTGCATCTCCATGATAGCTTTGACCTTGGTTGGATTCACTTCAATACCTTTCTTTGAAACAATATAGCCTAAGAGCTTTCCAGAAGTAACACCAAAAGCACACTTCTTAGGGTTTATCCTAAGACTAAAATTCTCCATTCGATCTAGTATTTTGCTCAAATCATTTAGATGTTCAGATCTTATCATAGATTTTGCCAAAGTATCATCAACATATTCCTCCATAGTTCGATGCATCATGTCTTGAAAGATAGATGTCATAGCTCGTTGATATGTAGCACCAGCATTCTTAAGCCCAAATGGCATGACATTCCAATAGAAGGTACCCCATGCACATGTGAAAGTAGTTTTCTCTTGATCTTCTAGAGCAATTTTTATTTGGTTGTATCTAGAAAAACCATCCATCAAAGAAAAAATCTCAAAGCCCGCAGTCATGTCCACTAACATATCAATATTAGGTAATGGAAAATCATCCATAGGGCATGCTTTTTTTACATCTCTAAAATCTGTTCACACTCTAATTGATTTATCTGGTTTAGAAATGGGTACAATATTAGAGATCCATTCAGCATAGTCAATAACATGGATGAATCTAGCTTTTAGTAGTTTCTCTAATTCATCTTTGACCAAGAGTGAAACATGTGGATGCATCTTTCTTAATTTTTTCTTAACGGGTTTGACCCCTAGAGCTATACATAAATGGTGCATTATAAGATCAAGATCCAACCCTAGCATATCTGAATACTTCCATGCAAATTTGATCTTCTTTTCTATTAAGAATGTGGTAAATTTTATCTTTTCTTCTTCTGATAAGGATTGTGCTACATGGATCAACTGTGGTTCTTCTATTGTTCCCAAGTTGATAGATTGAGTGGGCTCAATTAGAACTGGAGATCTGTCCTATAAATGACTCAGAAGGACATCAAATATCTCATCCTTGGGCACCTCAGAGAGGTTTTCACCCTTGAATACATCTTTTTTCTTTACTATTTTAGGTTCTGAGACTACCACAAAGTGGTTTTCAACCTCAAAACTGCTTTTCTTTTTATTTTGGCTTTTATTCTTTTGACTAAGATACTTGATGTCTGACTCCATCATGCTAACACTCGGTTCATTGATGAAATTCCTCATAGGCTCAACTACATTGAGGTAGCAAGCAAGGGCATAGTAATTTGGAAAGGTATAAATACCTTGGCTCAAATTTGTGGAGGTTTGGTCAAGAAGTTTGGGATGTTGAATAGTCAAAGCGGTGAAAGATTGGGAAATAGTGTTTATGGATATGGATCTGTCATCATTGGTCCTAACTTGATTCTTGAGTTCAAAGGTGATATTACAACTCAAAATGTTCAATTCATGAATAGGCTCAATGTCATTGTGGGAGTCCACTTCAGCCATCGGTGGATCAGACTCGTTAAGTTCATTATTTCACTCTAGACTTATGTTGGATATAGGTGCATATTGGTGAAAAACATCAATATGTTTTTCTATGATAAGATCATCTTCCTCTGGAATGGCTCCCCATTCATAGTCATTTGATTCCTCATCTATGCCTCTAGGAAATCTAAGAATGTGTGTAAAGTCAGGATGAATACCCCAAGAAGGTTTACCCTCAGAGTTTGATTTGAATTCATACTCGTGGGAATCTATTTCAGAGTAACTACCACCTTCTTCTTTGTCTGTTTGATTGCCTTCGAGATCAGCTGGTTCTTATGGTGCAACTATCTCTTGTTCTATAGTAGGTTCTTGTGTTTCTACTACATGGATTCTTTTTACTGGATCATTTTTAGCTTCAAGGAGGTCTTTTATTTCTTTAGGAAAACTCTCATAAGTAATGAGCTCATTAGTGGTGTCTGAATCATCAATGTCATATTGTTCAGTTGTTTCTTCCTTTAATTGATTTGTTATGGATGGCTCAATCTGTTCTAAGACATGTGGGGAGTTCTTGCTAAGATAGAAAGGCTTCTTCTTATATCCTAGGCCTGTTGTATCCTTGTTTTTTCGGCCATGGTGGTCAAGAGGTGATAGAAGACCTTTACCTTGTAGTCCTAGAGGTCCTTTTCCAGTATATCCCATTTTTGTGATCAATTTGTCCCCTGGTCTGTATGACTCCTGAGGAATTTTTCTTGAAGTAGAGTCACATTTCTGGACTAATTGGGATTGAGGCTCATCCTTGTATAACCATGCAAGCATGGCTTCTTCTTCCTCAAACTCTTGTTTAGATACTTGTTCTGTGACAAAGCTTCCATTGAATATGACCTGGGATTCTTTAGCTGTAGGTTTCACTTTGTTTGAAGGTAGTCCATAAGATTTAGGGGACAACGGGAGAGATGTGAGAGATAAAACATGTTCCATTGTGTATTCTCCCATACCATTGTCTTTGATTTTGACTTCTTTAGCAATGTCTTCCACTTTAGATGTTGAAGCAATATCTGACTCCTTAGCGAAAGATTCTCTATTATTAGGAACAAGTTTATTAGCACTTTCTTTCAAAGCATTGCAAGTTGTATATAGGTCAGTTGGAATTGTCACCTCTACTCCTTCATAAGGAAATTTCACACATTGATGGTATGTGGAAGGAATAGCTTTCATTTCATGTATCCAAGGTCTCCCTAGAAGGATGTTGTAAGCCAAAGGTAGATCAAGAACTTGACATATGGTGTCTTTGATAATAGGCCTTGTTCTGATAGGTAAGACAACAGTTCCCTTGGAAGATCTTTCTTGCTCATCATATGCTTTGATAGTTATCTTCTTCTTAGGATCAATGGTAGCTTCAGAGAATCCCAATTGTTTGATCAAGTTGTAAGAACAAATGTTGAGACCAGCGCCTCCATCTATCAACATGCATTTGACACGATGGTTTTGGATCAAGACTTCAATGTGCAAGGGCTAGTTATGCGGATGACTCAAGGAATTATCATCTTCCTCTGAAAAGGAGATATACTATGGAGATGTGCTATGACCAACCATAGCCTAGAATCTATCTAAATCAAGGTTGTCCGGAACATTGGATCCAAGCAGAGCTTTATCTAGAATGGCTCTATGAGCTGGAGATATTCAAAGCAACTCAAACATGGAGATTTTTGCATTTGTATGCTAGATTTGTTGAACAATATTGTATGATGTTGGCCTCATGTCTTTAGGATTTGATGATTTAGATGTAGCCTTCTGTTTAGAAGTGGAAGAGAGATTGAAAGGTGTCTTAGGGACATTGGATGAATCTGGGATTTGTCCTTGTAGATGCGCCTAAGCTTGTGATCGAGTAACTATGTTTGCTGATTGATTTTCTCTATCTCTTCTTACAATTGTGATGACATTGCAACACTCAGATAGGAATGGTTCAACCATATTGATGACAAAATTGTTTCCAAAGTAGGCATAATTGACTTTAGCACCCATATTAGGCTAAGAAGAAGAATCTTCTTTACCATGTCTCAGAAATGGTTCCATGAATGTTGTATGATCATTATTGCTTTTATGATTGTCAATCGTGATTTCTCCATTATCAATTTTGTCTTGTATGATGTGTTTCAAATGTACATAGTTATTGGTTTGATGACCCTTATTACGATGGAAGTCACAAAAATCATTCTCTCTCCACCATTTTGGTTTAGGTTCAGGATCAAAGACTTTTATCTCAGGCAAGTAAATGATGTTGTTAGCCAATAGAGTTTTCATGGCCGATTCCAAGGACTCTCCATGAGGAGTGAATTTTCGGTTAGGATCTGTAGCCCAAGGTTTGTAAGAAGATGGCTTCTTGTTAGATTCTATTGTTTTAGCTTTAGAAGCTTTGATGGCTTGGGTGCCAATAGTGAGATTGAAAGTGGGTGCCTTAGATGGGGCATGGATATTATCAACAACATCATCTGTGACAATGTTTTTATTCTTGTTCCATTTTTTTCCTTTGTCTTTAGAACTAGTTCTAGATTCATTCTTGTCCTTTTGAAGTGATATGTCTCCTTTTTGTACAAGTACTTTCTCAATTTTGATAGCATTTTCTACCATCTTATCAAAGGATGTATGATTTTGCATTTGCAAATGGTAGTTAAGTTCTGGAACAAGATTTTTGATGAAGATTTCTAGCTTCTTAGTTTCTAGAATGGGTCTAGCATATAGAGAAAATTTCTTCCTCCATTGTTTGAGAAAAGTCAGGAATGGTTCTCCTAAGTTATGTTTTAGATTGCAGATGTCGATCATGGTGACTAGATTTTGGATGTTGTAGGAGTATTGTTGGTAGAACAGTTTGATTAACTCAAAAATTTTGATAGTAGGGCCATTTTTTAGAACCAATGAATAGCTGACCCTCCTAGAGATCGAGGTAAAAGATGCATTAAGTAGGTTGGTATTTAGGTATTTCCACTCACTTAGGGAATGGTGGCATGTAAAAGTCTTTATCAAATGGAAAAGGGCATAGAGCTTCCATGGAGAACTCCTTAGGTTCCTTTTCTTTTTCAAGTTTGTTAAGTTTGACTTTCATGGCATGCATCTGTTTCATCATAGCGGTGATTGGAGTTTCTTACTCATGCGTAATGATATCTTCAACATTAAATTTGGGAGGAAGTTTAGCCCCTTGACAAGCTAACTCTAGGAAGTATGTTTCTCTGTCTTCCTTCAAGAAATGTCTCATCATTTTGATATCGAGCAATTTCAGAAGGAGTGGGTTCTTGATCCACACCATGTTGAGAGTGATTTCCTTGAGACCCGTGATGTGTCCCTCCTTGAGACATGTTAGGATTTTTAGGACTCCATGGGATAGATAGATCTAGAGATTGTTGATTAACTCCTTAGATTGATGGAGGAGGGGGTATGTAACCCGTTTTTAATCAAAGATTGCTAAGACCATCATCTTCGTAAAGACTTGAATCATAGATTTTTTCAAAGGTTGGACCCACATGAGTAGATAGAGGTAAGGTATGAGGATCTTCTTCGGATTTCTTGTTTGAAGAAGCTTGAGTTTCCACCATTAACCTTGGGTGAAGCAAGAGAGCAAGATGAAGTCAACTGAAGAATTACTTGATTCAAGAAGATCAAATGACACAACCTTGTCAAGATTGGATTGATTGAAGATTAGATTGGACGTAAATGAAGGATACTATGCCACAGTAGTATGGGTAGATGCCCAAAAGATGGCAGGCACGAGCTCACAACACTTAGCTGTTTTGTATGAAGACTGAATTTGAAGATAATTTTGAAAAGGTTTTGACACAAGATGAAAAAGACTCAAATCAATAAATCAGAAGGCTAAATTAGACTCAAGACACCACTTTAGGTAAATGATCAAATTCTTTCTAGTTTCTGCTTTGTTCCTGACACAGTGAATGTTTTGACAGAATCTAGAAATAGGCTGTAAAAATTGGATTCCTAACAAATTTGACAAGTCTCTGACAAATTTTTGAAAATTCTCAAACAAGTTTCTACGGACTCATACGACACTAGGCATGCTCTCACACGACAATTGACAAGACTCGTACGAAAATTACTGCCAGGGATAATGTTCTTTTGATTTCTGGTGAAAACACTCGTACGACACAATACTGACTCCCATACAACAATATAGGGGTTCTGAAATGACTTTTTCTAGAGACTCGTATGACAATTTGAGACTATGGGATGACTTTTGACTCTAGACAGGAATTTTACTTCGAATTTTGCAATTTTTAGGCTTTCAGTTCCAGATTGTTGGCAAAGTTTTCTGACTAGTTTTGAAGATCTGTGTAATAGTTCGTCTCAAATAACCAAGTAGCTATCAAGCATACAAAATAGAAAGCAAGGGAAGCAAGAAATTGTCTAAAAATAATGAACAAGGGCAAAAAGCAGCATTGCGTATGAACAAGCAATAGTGACTTAATATGCTAATCCCTAGGAGTGCTATTTGTGTATGTTCTAAAAAGTTTTTCAATAATGCACATATTCCTAGGAAATGAAAAATTGGCCTCACTAAGGTTTGTCATAATGGTCTAACTCTGCAACTTTTTTGATCTCAAGAGGGTGAACTCCAATCCAAGCGCACCGGGGTTTTGACACAATCCTAGAATTTAATTAATCAGGATCTACTGTGGAGATCTGACAACCCAACAAGAGACCACACCTGTGAAGATTTCCTCCATAGGGACATTTATATAGTGCCTGGTGCTACCACGGCAAAAATGGCTATTACCACTTGAGGTTCCATCCACGTGGTTGACCCAATTAAGGGAATATCCACTATGGTTAACCCTCTCTAAAGGTGACTCACAAAAAATACCACAGGGGGACTAGATCAGATTCAAGGATATGGGTTTCTGGTACTATCCAAAAAAGAAGTAGAGCATAATCCCCTAGTCTCTTCACTTCACCAAAACAAAGTAGATAGATTAATTCAAGATGCTAAGACTGAAATTATCTCACAAAGATCTATGACATCAACCGCTTATGGTCTATCAATCTCTCTAGAGAGAATGTATCGATCAAAAGTTGAAGAATCAAAAATCTAGTAGAATGCAAGACAACCTCAGTATCCTCCCTACCTACAAGGGGATCCTTTGTCAAGGAGAGCTTCACATGTGTGAAAAAGAGAAAGAAGCCCACTCTCTCAAGATCATCCACAAATAGTGTTCATAGGGCCTATTTACTATGTGTAACAGATATGCAGAAAGAAAATCTATGTTCATTTTATAGCCCAAAATGAAATCTGTGATATGAAAGCAAGAAAAGCCACACAAGCTTGACATGTGAGAGTTCATTTTTAACCCAAATCGAAGTGTTATCAGATTGTAGTAGAATACCTGAATCCCTTGCAATGCGCTTAGTAGATTTTACCTGTTTTAGCAATTTAGTTGCACTTTTTCCAATCAAACTCAGCAAATATTAGTCAAAAATAGAATATCTCAATTGTTAGGGTTAGCTATTAGTCCAAATTTGAAAATCAAATTTGAAAAACTACCTAAAATTATGAAACGACAATTGAATCCTGGTATGAAAACTCATACAACAATGGGTTACCTTTCATACGACAATCCAAATACCATACGACAGTGGGTTACCTCTGGTACGACTATCTAGAAACTCATACAATAGTGGGTATCTATTCAAATGACAAATGAGTTCCCAAATGATAGTCTGTAGGTTATGATACAAGCCTTGAAATCTTCAACTATTGTACAATGGCCTATATCTTCTGGTATGATTTTCTGACAAAAGTCATACGAAAAATGTATGGACGGAGAATAAAATCATAGAATTAACTAGAAAATGATAAAAGAATGATAAAAATTGATATAGAAGAAATGGAAACCCATTTTAGGGCCCCACGGTGGGCACCAAAAATGTGTGTGTAAATTTTGTACCTAGCTACGAACACAACACTTCAATAAAACATTAAAGGTTAGCAAAAATCAAAATCTTGCAAGTAAATGAAACTATGCTAACCAGGCGATTTACTGCCTTCTAATAGGTGTGAGTATGATTTTCTTAGATTGAAATCGAGATCAGTGATAATGCAACACCTAAATGAAGGATTTGAATGCAAAAGAATGAAAGACTGTATGAAGGTAGATTAATCTATATTTTTATATTTTCTGTGCAATAATATGAAAAACTGTATGAATCTAAGCTAGATGAATGAAATTGAATGCATATTTAATCTGAGAATGATATGAATGAATATGAATGCCATGATATGAAAACTACGCAAAACTATGATCAACTATGAAAGATCTCACAAATCGCCTATCGTAAGTGTTTAATCCTTCAATCTCTAATTCGCCAGAGTAATTGTGCAAATTCGAGTGTTGATAATTATGAAGAGCTGAGCCTTGATTTTATAGAAATCTAGGGCTTGAGGGTGCATGAGAAAAGCCATAAATCATTCTTGATAAACTCAGGTTGATTTTTGAGTTATCATGAAATCAAAGATAATTAACTCACAAAAATCATGCAAAAGCAGTGTTTAACTCCAAATAGAGTTTAGATCAAATTTCAACTCATCATTAGATGTTGAGTTTCAATTTAAAATTGATTGTTAATTTCTAGTTGCCTATTTTTCTAATTGTGCATGATTTAATTATAAATTAATTTAAAAATAAAGTGATTTATTCTCAACTTAACTGATTTTTGAATTAAAACAATTGATTTATGGGTTAATCGATTATTAAATCAAACTTTATTCTAAAACCATATTATTAAATATTGACAATTGACGTTAATTAATTAAATAAGAATTTAATCAATTAGTCATGAGATTTTTGATTTATTGTCAAAATGAAATAATACAATTTAGGAATAAATTTAATTTAATTTAATTAAATAATTAAGTGGCAGAATTAAATCTAATTAATTAAATATTCAGAATAGTCAATAAATCAAACTTTAGGATAAATAAGATTTATCGCCAAATAATTATTAAATCAAAGATAATTAGAATAAATAGGAATATTGGTAGGAATATTCCCTGATGCAGATTTTAAGATAATCAATTAAGATTCAATAATGTGCAGATGTGCCTTTGGTTAGGACTTTGATATCGATTTCATATGATTTGAAGATGAAAGAGGTTAATGAACCTATAGCCCATTTTTGGGGTATTACAATTCTGACTTTTCCTTTAAGGTGTTTGCCTTCTTCACTAGTAAACGAAAATGGGTTTCGAAGGTAGTAATTACTAAATCCGATACTATTTCATTAAGGATTTTGAGGTAATTAAATTGTAAATCCAATATGTTAAATAAAATAATTGTACTATAATATTGGCAATAATATAAAGTTGTAGAAAGTCAAGTATTTGTATGCAAGGTTTTCGATCACCAGATTTGTACACTAGTAACTACTAAATCTGACATTGTACCGAGTACTTTTATAGTTTTTAGATGACGGTTCATTTTTTTTTAAATCTTTGAATTAAATAGTAAGATCGACGGCTGGCGCATGATCGCAAGTTCTTAATAGATTTTTTATGAACACACAAGAACCATTTATTTTGTGCAAAGTGTCAGTTGTGTAGAAAGCTTAGGGATTGAGCGCATGTGGTGACCTGGCAACAAGATCAATGACTACGCATGATTGCAAGGGCTACCAATATTATTTGCGGTATTGCGACAACCATTGGATGATGATAAGATTCAAAGTTTACATGTGATGCCAAAACATTAGGGAGTGAAGTATTAAGGACTTAGGAAAATTTAATAATATCTATGTGCTTCAGACTTACGAAAATAAAAAGGGGCCTAGGTAAAAAGAAATGTTAGGAATTACAAATTAGAAACTTAAGTGACTTTGTAAAAAGTAACAGTCAAATAGAACATAGAATTGCAACGTAGGGTAAACAAAAGCGGGTTTCAAAGGTACTAATTACTAAATGCAATACTATTTAATAACGGATTTTGAGTTCATTAACATCTAAATCCGACATGTGAAGTAAAAGCATTTTCTATAATATTTGTTATAATAGAAAGTTGAACAATGATGTAACATTTGAATGATTATTGGAAAAAAAATATATTGTATATCTATATTTAAATTAAAACAAAATTGAGAATTTGTAGTTAATTTAATATCTTATAATTAAGTTACTTTATTAATCAATATATGATATTTCATAAAAATTAAGTGTCGTAGATTTCGCATTAGAGGAGATCGAAATTATATATCAAATTAGATGAGAACAGTCAGAACATTTAATGCATATACATGAAAAATTTAAGAAAGATTTTGTTAATTTTTAGTCTTGCGAATCATATAGAAAGTCAAGTATTTATATTAAATGCAAGGTTTTCGATCATCAGATTTGTATGCAACTAACTAGTAAATCTGACATTGTACCGAGTACCTTTATAGTTTTGAGATGACGGTTCTTTTTTTTTTAATGTTCGAATTAAATGGTAAGATCGATGGTTGTCGCATGATCGCAGGGTCTAATTTGATTTCTTATGAACAAACGACAACCGTTGATTTTCTGCAAAGTGTCAGTCCTGCAGAAACTTTAGAGACTGAGTGCATGTGGTGACCTGTCAACAAAATGAACGGTTGTCGCATGATTGCAAGGGCTACAAAGATTCCTTACGGTCTTGCGAGAATCGTTAGATCTAGATAAGATTCAATCCTTACATGTGATGCCGAAACATAATAGATAAAAAAATAACCATAGTATTATTTTACTATTTAAAAAATAATATGTTGTTTAAAAAAAATCATCTTAGCATACACTCTAAATTATATTATATATTTTAACTAGAAATTGTGAAATCTTATGTAACATATATTATTGTTTATATTAATAAATATAAATATTATTTCACATATAAAATAAATAATATAATATTATTTTATAATATTTAGTAAAGTCTAATCATTATTGTTTATATTAACTCCAATCATTATATATTAATGTAAATATATTTATAATAGATTTAGAATATTTGGAAAAATTATATTTATAATTTAAAATAAAAATTAGAATTTTTAAATAAAATTCATTAAAAATAATAATTAACATTTTTAAAATAATACAAAACTATATAATAAAATATAATATAATTCATTTTCTATTAAATATATATACAATTTGAGTACTTAATTTTTAGAAAATAAAATAAAATAAACCATCCTTATATTATATGTTTTGCTAAATATATTGTACTCCTATGACTTCATCAGACCCTTATTAATAATGTATGCTTATTTACCTAACGTAATATAATTATCTTATACTATTATGGAAATAAATTTTAAACTTAATTTTTCAAAAAAATAAAAATAAATAAGTCATTACATTGTAAATTAACTTTAATTATTTATTATAACAATTTCATTATTAAGATATTTGAAAGAAAAAAAAGATACAATTTTTTAATTAGCTAATTGACTCTTTATACATATATATAGATATGTTTAAAAAATAATATTTAATTAAAATGTGAATAACTAATTATGTATAATAAATTAAATTATAGTATAGGTTAAAAAAATTCTATAAACATTAAATATATAATATTAATAAATTATATTTAAATATGTAAATATGACAAATTTATATTATATATTTTTATATTTTTATTTTATATTAAATATAGTTAACATAATTATATTTGTCAATATACATTACTTTGAATAATATATTTTTATCCTTATTTAATTAATATTAAATTTCAGATTTTGTGGTCATTAACATGTAAATCCGATATGTGAACTAAGAGCATTGTACTATAATATTTGCAAGAATATATAGTTGTACAATGATATAATTAAGTTACTAAATTAATATGCATACGATATATCAGAGAAATTAAGAGTGGCAGATTTTGCATTAGACGACATCAATATTACACATAGTATTAGTTGACAATAGTCAGAACATTTAATTCACATCTATGATAGATCTAAGAAAGATTTTGTTAATTAATACTCTTTCAAATCGTATAGAATGTAAAATATTTGTTTGAATGCAAGGTTTTTGATCATCGGATTTATATGCCAATAACTACTAAATGAATGTAGTCGCAGTCAGTGGTAATATGAATCTTGAATTTGATATTTTCAGGAGATTTAGCGATAATTGGATTCTGGTAAGTTGTTTATAGAGCATAGTTAACAGATTTTAAAAAACAAGATACATGTCGAAAAGTGAAAATAATTATTTCAGATTGAGTAGTCATTAACATTGAAATCTGATATGCGAAGAAAAACCATTTAAAATCAAACAAAATTGAAAAATTAAAATAATATTAAAATTTTATGATTATCTTTCTAAATAATGAACTATATGAGATATGACATAAGTTATGAGTGTCAGAATTTGCATTTGATGACATCGATATTATACATCAAAGTAATTGATAGCAGTGACAACATTTAATGTACATCCGTAACAAATCTAATAAAGATTTTGTTTTAAAATGATTTTAAATTGTTTCTGGAATTTTACAACATGTCACATCTGATATTAAATCATTAAGTGTTTTACATATGACATAACTTAACTGTCTCAGATTTTACTTAACATGACATCGATATAAGAAATGAAATTAACTCAGCACAATCGAAACAATTAAAGCACATTAGTAGCAAATCTAGTAAAGATTTCGTTAATTAATAATCATCTAAATCTTATAGAAAGGCATATATTTGTTAAACCTAACGTTTCTATAAAAGGATACACAACAAAATCAATTCATTGCAAAGATCATTACTGTAGATAATATAGATTAGTATAAATGAACTATTAGCAATGAAAGCTACATTTACTTTTCAAACAAGAAAACAACAAATAGCTTTCTTTGGGAGAGTCGAACTTACATATTTAAAAAATTTATTACTCTGCAAGACTAACTCTGTTGTCCAAGTAGTTGAATGGACATTAGGTGAAGAATTTTAGAATGCTACTCATCGATGGAAGGTAAATGCTGATATTTCCGCTATGTTAATGGCTTGGGGTTTAGAAATAGGAGAAAATGTGGAGACTGTTCATTTTGTCATGATCTCTCTTTTTCCTAAAGATTTGATTAACAAACTTAATTTGTTGCTAGAATACGCAGAACTTGGTCAAGGTTTTGACTATAGTAAGTGTTTTGTAAACAAAAAAGACATTGAAAAGATAGATATTTTTCCATTTGTGTGATGGCCAATGTCAATAGACAAAGACGTTTACAAAAAAGATATCGAAAATCAATGGGTAAATCTATGTAAACAAATAAGGCAATATAAACAAATTGAAGCTGCATCAATATTTCCAGTTGTCTTTCCACAACATGATTGTTCTATCTGTGTATAAATAAAAAGAAAATATTGGAATAACCAAACTTCTACAAAAAATCAACTTCAATTAGGGATGCCAATTATCTATCCTAAACGTCGTCGCACTTTCCGTCGACAAAGACGAAAGATAGTTGAAAATTTTGCAAGTTGATCAAATTGTAAGGTAATTATTATAATATTTATATTTTATTAAACTTAAAAAACCATAACATTAATTTCCATCATTTTTATCTATTTTTTGTATGTTTTAATTTAGGTACGCAAAAGCATATGCTTTTGGAAACTAAGATAAGCGAAAGAAAAGATTTTCAATTCTATATGGCTGGTTGTTCATATTTGCAGTAAACTACGTTCTCGTTATATTATCTGGTTTACATTTTATTTTTCATGAATGATATTGTAAAAGAAAATACATTTGAGGATAATACTTTTTTATATAGAATCAAAATATATTTACAAATGTGCAAATGCTATCCAGTGTTTTCACTGAAATATAGCTAATTGAATAGTGAATATGTTTTTTTTGATATTCTAAAATATGTTTTAATTTATCTATTTATAAAAAAATGTTAACTTGCTTTTATTCTCCGAGTTATATGTTTAAAATGTGGTTTATATTGTATTTATTGTTACATTTAAATTTCTTGAAAAGATTGAATACTTTAATTTTCTGTTGTAATTTTACATATGATTTTTTAAAATAATATTATAATTGAAAATATATTTAAGTATATTGTCTACTTAAAATTATGAATTTTTTGTTTTTTGGTTGTGAAGCGATTATAAAGATTGTAGTAGTCACTCAAATAGTTGGCATATTTTTATTTTGTATAGCGATCTGGTGAATAAAGAAAGTGTGTTATATTCAGTGATAAATTTAGCAGTACAAATTTATTTGGTGACTTAACAACTGAGGTTTGAATGACAGTCGGTCAATATTTTAGGTTTTCATGATTTTATCCAGACACTCATCAAGTAGTTTTGATCTCAGAGACTTATTGAGTATACAAAGAAAAGACAGTCACTGAATTTTATAGCTTGTTATGAGTTTTTATAACTATTGAATGACTATGGTTAGATCTTAATTAAACGGCGTTCTTTAAGTGTCTTGATACTATTTTTTTAAAATGTCGAGACTGAGCGACTGTAGTGTATCTCGTAGTCATTGTAAGTTTTTTCAATACCTGATTTAATTGTGAGACTTTGCGACTATTGTTAGATCTGAATCTAATTGTTTTCCTTAGGTGTCTTTATCTTTACTTTGTATTGAGATACTTAACAATTGATAGGAGTTTCTTAGTTAGAAAATAATTTTTTACTTTTCAAGTTTTCATTGAGTTTACACGAGGTGTGTCATTTTGAGATTTAGCAATTGCTGAGTATTCTCTAAATCATTGCAACTCTTAATAAACTTTAATTTCTTGTCATGACTTTTGTATTTAAGAGACTTAGCACATATGGTGACCTATCAACAAAATGAACGGCTGGCGCATGATCTTAGATTGTGTGGCTAGCATGACATCACCAAAAGAAATAAAAGTCTATTTAATGTTTATGCGATTAAGAGTATACTCTGTAGTCACTTAATAAGAAATATAATTATTTTTTTCGGCGGGGTTGTAGTTAGTAGAAAATTCTGATTTAGAAGTCGGTAACAACTAAATCTGAGAATTATTATAGAGATGAGTTAATTTTGTAAATGAATACAATGCTTTCGATTGTCGGATTTATTTGTTACTAACTTCTAAATTCAAACTTGTTTTTGAAAGTTATTTGTCTCTAGCAGAATTGTTAGTGGACATGACAAATATATCGATTAACGATTCTCACAAAACTTATTGTTCTGACAAGACTTTGAAAAACACACTAATCGATAACAAAAAGAAATTAAAGCCATACATTGTTCTATGTACCATCATTACTAATATTTCCTATATTGAATACATACATTGATCATGTCTGCAAGCCAAAAGAATATTTCTTGAAAACATCGAGAACATTAATTCCTTTTACCATTTATATCTTTTATGTCTATTAAATTATGACTT
Source organism: Chamaecyparis obtusa (assembly GCA_027943335.1). Taxonomy (NCBI): domain Eukaryota; kingdom Viridiplantae; phylum Streptophyta; class Pinopsida; order Cupressales; family Cupressaceae; genus Chamaecyparis; species Chamaecyparis obtusa. The sequence goes on along the minus strand of BSBK01007209.1, from coordinate 250,523 downwards.
AAAAATAATAAATTTCCAGTATCTATCATTTCATTGTTTGAAGTGCGTAAATCTTGAAGAGCAAATGGCTACCAATCTATCAATTAGGATAGCCCTGCAAGTAGAAAGAAAATACATATTCAATAAAGTTTTATAATGGAATTTTCATAAGTACAATAAAATAAACTTATTATGGAATGCATCCAAAGATTTGATCCACATACCGGAGAAATAAAGAAACAAAACAACGAAGTAGTCATCAATTTGACCAGAGATTGAATACAAAAATTCTTTGTTTTACCTTCAAGAGAACAATATTCACAATGGAATTTCTCTCTGGCAGCTTCAAATTTTAACTTGAAAAGGTCACGATGGCGAGGTGTAATTTCAAATAAATGGTTTGACAGCATTAGAGCATCTAGTTCAAAGTTATTGAAAACCCTATATGGAACAAATCTAAAAAAAGAGATTGTTGACATACTAGTACTTCTACATACAATCAAAGGAAGTGAACAAGCCCTAAATTTTGAAGAATGGTGGTATTTTCTTGTGCAATTTTATAGTCTTAAAGCATTACATTAGGACTGATGAGTTGACCATTCATGGGATTCAAATCATCAAACCAATACAGATGTTTAGATGTTTGACGTAGTACACCCTAGTTCTGTGTATGAACATTAATAGTTGGGTAGAGTCTACAAGTGGTCTATTGTTTTTTTGTCCTGACTGGTTGGATAGTGATAATTTATGTCTGTTAAATAAATTAAAGGTTGTATATCTAGTATTTGTGCCATTGTTTAGGTCATGGTTAGTGACCAGGTGTTTTTATGTATGATTATATCATTATAGAAGTGGGTAGGAACTATAATCCAGTATGAAGAGGTGTAAATGATATATATGAGAAGATCTTATAAGTATTATAAATGATGAAATCAGAGAAGTTTTTTCATTAAATGACTCCTCTATTGGTTTACAAAATATTGACTTTGATGAATTATTGATGATTTATGAAGTTGAAATACAGTATTTTAGGTCTGCTTCTCTGTGAGATTTATTTGGTAAACTTGTTACTCTATGTATGATTGATGGAACTATATGAAAACTGGTTTTGGTTGGATTTTTTTAGATCTAGGAAATTGGGCTTTTGTAAATTGTTATCATATAATTTGAGTGAAGATGATATTAGAAACTTGTCTATTCATGTAATGTTTATGATGATGTAAATTTTAAACTTTCAATATAAAAAAAAATTCTGACTATTGTAGGGCTTTCTATTTGTTGAACTGAACTTCTAAATTTGGGTACTATATTTTGATAACATGTTATATTTGGTTGAATAAGTTGACTTCTTTGAGTTGGTGTATCTTCATTGAAAGATTAGTTTGTTGTATTTTTGGTATTGCATAATTCATTAGTCATGTGTGGACCCATAAATTTGTTCATAGCAAAAATTTTTGCCTTATATATAAAACAATGTTAGATTGAAATTCTTTTTCATTGGAAGAATAAAGGTGTTGAAAAGTGGTGCAAACATAATTAACCTTGTGTCCATTCAATTTTTTTTCCTTTGATTGATCCTATATTATTTAAAAGAATTGATATGAGATTGAGAGTATTGGTCATTCAATGATTATGTTTGGTGATTTAGATCATCTTCATAGAGTTAAAGACATTCGAATGTATGCTTGAAATTTCAATAAAAACTCTTGACATGTCAATAAAGTATACTATAGCTATTTTAGAGACTAAACATAATCTGAGAATCATGTATACATATTTGTGATTCCAAGGAAGAATATATAATAATGATACAAAAATGTGTTAATATTCTGTTAACGCATTTAAGCGTCTTTCTTCTTCTTTTCACCTTGTAACATTCGCATTTTTTTGCATGCGTGAATATCTTTCAAAACTGAAAGATGGATGAATACGAAGTCCTAAAAGTTCATGAACTCTTGAAAGAGCTGTAAAGGTTAATCCTTGCCGTTCTATGCTTCCAATGTCAATTGTTGCTTTTACAAGCGACAAACCCTAATATTTGTGTATTGTTAAAGCCCATGACATTCGCAGAGGTATTGGATGGTGGCAACCCCTTTTAATTGGTGTGATAGGAATATTCTTTGGATTAGTATCATCCCAAGTTGGATGAATATAGTTAATAAATTGAACCACAACTATCAATTGCAGTTGAGGAGGCTTTTTTCCATTGTTATATACAATAGCTTTGATTTCTCCTATAGCACCATTAACTAGCCCTATCTGGATACATAAATTAGTACATAGCATAACTTGTTACCTTATACATAAAAGAATGTGAGATTGAAGTTGTTCTTCATCTACATTCGAGCTCTCAAAATATTTTTGTTTTTCTGCTATTGAAAGAGCCACAGGTTGATGTAGACATAATAACATTCACTTATTATGAAGAGCTACCATTTCATTAGTTGCAAAAAGGTGTACTTTAGAATGAAAATCTTCTTGTTCCTCTTTATTGGGAGTAGTACTTGTCTGTGACATGAGTAGAGTCCAATCTTTAATTGTTGGTTCTACATTTATTAGATTTGTAAGAAAAGAACAGAATTGTACCTGAACATCTGTGTTACCAATTTGGTGAAAGCTAGCCTCTAAAGTGATTACTTTTCTGAATGATTGCCATAATTGTCCACCATATGAATTTGAAGCATACATTGGAATATATTTAACTGGAGGGAGCTGACCCAAATCGCCAAAGAGAATCATTGAACGACCTCCAAAATGAATATTGTTTCTATTTGGAAATTCTTATCTCAATCTCATATCAATTCTTTCAAATAATTTAGGACCAATAAAACTCATTTCATCTATAATAATATACTGAACATAATACAGATTTTCCTGTAACTTTGCCAGTTGTTGACCATTTCTTTGATAGGAATGCATAGAGCTAAATGAATTGTAGATGCCTTGATATTAAATATTACAAGTCCTGTTGGTGCAAGAAGTAGAACAAGTGACTATCGATTGGGTGCTAATTGAGTGAGACTAGCTTTGATTTGAGCTATCAAATGAGATTTTCTAGTGCCAGCAGTGCCTTGTATAATTAGTTGTAATGGTTGTTGTATAGTACTTCTTTAGCTATGTGATATAATCATATCATATGGTTTTGTTGTTGGACAGAAAATTTATAATAAGTTTGTTGATACATAATTGGATTTTGTTGAAAGATTTCTTGATTTGATTGAATGAAATTTGTAGCTGTAGGTTTTTGTAAAGGAGTAATATTATTTTGCAACCAATTATTTCCTAAATCAAAATCTTGATATCCTAGCATATCTAAATCATTTAAATGTATAGGCATGCCTAGATATAAATGAGATAAAATTTGCCATTCATCTGGAATACTATCTTGCATTGAATCTGGATCTACTGTAGGGCTTGTAGGATCATCTGCTTCTTTTGCATCTGAATGTGTTCTACGTACATGCCATGCTTCATATGATCATGAAAAAGATTTCCATTGTTCTATTATTCCTTCATCTGATGCTGCAAATTCTACTTCAATATTGCGCAAACAAATGAGCTGTTAAATTCTAGACTCTCATCAAATGCATTTTCTTCTATCTCATCTAACATGGATGAGTTATCTTCAATAGCATGACTATTTTCCACTGCATTAAAAATTAGGTCTGAAATATAAATAGATTGTAAAGGCAATTATGCTAATGCATTTTCATCTATTGGTACATCCCTATAGTATAAGTCATTCAATGTTTTATATTTCAATGGTTCATAAACGTGGGATCTGCTAATATATAAAAACTATATTTTTTATTTCCTATACTTTGTTAAAAATGATTATATCTAATGCATCTATTCATCTTGGCAACAATATTGAGATAAGGAAATGTAATCTATAAAGAATCATGGTAAATTTGAAAATATTTATTCTTTATAAGATCTATCCATTATGTCTTGGCATAAAGTAAATGCCAAATTATTAGACAAGATAGAACAATAATTTAAAATGTCAACATAAACTAATATAAAGTAAATAATATAAATATTTAAACAAATTCAATATTTAACTGAGGCTACTCTATTGAAGTGACTCTATGGTGGCATCATTGTGAGAATGAAGGACAAAAAATTCTCAATTTGTTTAGGGAAAGTAAAACAATTGTTCTTTCAATAGAGTAGCCAGAGATATTTTTGATATGTGTATTACATTTTTTTATTTATGTACCATTTTTTTCCTAATGGTACTTGACATATTGATAGAAACAACAATTCCAATCACATCTACCAATGAATTAACAGGAAAAAATTCAAGAGATTCAATGCTTTTGTTATGGAAATCATGTTCAGGAACTGTAGATTGAACACATGTGGAAGGTATGATTGTTGAAGAACTCTGAAGAACTATTTCATATGGATTGGTTGAACTATTAAATTTTGTATTTGCAACTTTTACAGAACCATTAGAAATCAAATAAAGATTATTTGATTGAATAATTTCATAAAAATTATAAACCAATATATTGAAACAAGTTATATGTATACCAGATCCTTATTTGTCTATAAAGTCAAATCTGAATACATTACCCTCATTAGACAGTTTTTTGAAACAATGGATAGGTGATTTTTGTAAAGCACAACCCTCAATAGTCCATAACTTATGGTATGGGGTTAGGAGTTTTATGGGAATTACATTACATGAAGAAGCATCTAAAACTCCACGACTGTTAGATGATGCTATCTATCTAGTACCTTGTACTATAAGTACTGGAGATCCAATAATGTCTCCATTATTTGACACTATATGCAAATTTTCAATTAGGATAGCCCTGAAAGTAGAAAGAAAATAGATATTTAATAAAGTTTTATAATGGAATTTTCATAAGTACAATAAAATATAGTAAAATAATTGGTATACATGTAATTGTGGAGTTGCTTGCAAGAGTATTCTTTGATGCAAACAATGGAACCTTTAACTAAAGCTCCCTCCACTACAATTGTGTTAAATTGTTTTGGCAAAACGGCAAAGTGTTTATGCACACCATCAGAAAGTTCCAGACGATATTTTGTACTTGTAGTATGTTGTTGTTCAATAGAATGTAATGATAGAATTTGAAAACATGGTTCCTTGATGGAACTACCATCCATTATTTGACTAATTGCTCCTGTTGTTAGTAAGGCCATTTTTGTTACCTATTTAATGGCAGATAGCCTGATGTCAGTAATCAAAACTCTATCATAAATATATACACTATATTTCTCAGTGATGCATTCTTGAAATAAATATGTACATATCATTTTTTGACACAAATAATTTGTCCAATATTGAAATCATATAAATTACTTATTTAGTGTTAATTTTTAAAATTGTAATTTTGTAAAATAATCTCTAAACTATAACAAATTGTGAAAGTTTGAGGGAAATATATGCAAACTTAAAAAATGTAAATTGATAGAATCTAACAATTCAAGAAAATGCACAATTCTTAAAAAAGAACTTAAAAGAACCTGTGTTAACAATGCCTTCATAATGATGAACTTGAAATGTCTCGATGCTCAGGAGAATGTATATATTGAAATTTATATAAATGCTTCTGTAAAATATGTTGGTGGTTCATTAAATTATTAGTAGAACAGTTCTTATAAAGCCTATGATGGCGGTCAATTAAGGCGGTCATGTTGAAGAGGAAAAGGAAAAACTATTACCAACCAAACCATTTAACATTGAATGCAATTTAATGCATATTCAACAACTCTCATGTATACAAGGAAAAACTGTTAATACAACGAGGACGAGTAGTAATTGAGTAGAAATAAATAGTCATTCTAAATCATCGAACTGTTATTTATGTCGATATCCAAAAGTCTTCTATATTTAAACATAACAAATATCGTGATACATATTGAAAAAAGTAATTATTGAGAGATATAAAAAGTATCATTTGTATTTTTTGCATTGTAAACCATTATGAGAGAGTACGTCTACAAATACTTCAAAGTGGAACGTGTCTTCAGATCAATCCAGATGTATTTTTTTTTAATCTATACAATTATATTAATCGTAATATTTTATTTGTGGTTGTTGATAGATATTAAATGCCAATAAATTTGAAAAGGAATGTGTATGGTCTTTGCTTTCTTGTTGTACTTTTTATGATAACCAAGTACAATGAATAATTTACATGTTGATCCTATGGTGTATTTTGTTGTTATTATAACAACAAGGCTACTTTTTGTTATTTTTTATAACTTGTCAATGTCGGATATAGTAGTGACTCGCATATAAATCTGATGATCGAAAACATTGCATTCAAAACAAATATTTGACTTTGTCTACAATTTGGAAGAGTATTAATTAAAAAAATCTCTCTTAGATTTGTCACGGATGTGCTTTAATTGTTCTGACTATTGTCAGTTAATTTTATGTATAATATCGATGTCATCTAATGTGAAATCTGACACTGTTAATTTATGTGACATATCGTACAGCTAAAAATGTATCAACTTAATTATAAGTTTTGAAAATAATTTAAAAAATTTCAATTTTTTTTTAATGTAAATATTAATATACAATTTATTTGAACGAATAATGATTAACACCAAAAAATGAGAAAAAAATAAAACAATTGATGCTTTCAGGCGATGGAAACACCAAAAAAAATTTGAGTCATCTGATCTTCCTTAATTGATAACTGGCACCTTTGTCTGTAGATATTCTCAATAACTTCATTGAATTATTATGAGATATGGTGATTGTCATTTCAGGCTAACCTTTTAATTCTCTTTTCAAGGAATCAGCAATATGAACTATACTTGCTCAAATACAGTCCTTTCTAATGTATGCATGAACTAAGTAAGTAAAGGTATTTTTGTTGGAAACTACAATTGAAGAAATTATTGTGTTGTCATTGATGTCAAATCTTAATTGATGAGACTGTTGCTACTTAGGAAAGTACTATATCTATTTGAGTGCTGCTAAGGGGATAGGCAAGGTTGCTAGCAATAGCACCTAAGGAAAGGTTCAGTTATCTTGATACTACAAAGTGTACTTGACTATGTTGTACAATGATGATACAATGTATTGTTTATCTTAGTAAGATTGAAGACTAAACTGGTAGGCTTGACCAAGCAAAAATAGAGAAATCATGTTCAAGCCAAGTGATGTTAGTGTTGACCTAAGTCAACTAGAGAGGAATTAGAAAATGAAGATTGGATACAAGCAATGAATGAAGAAATAGACTAGATAGAGAAGAATGATACTTGGACTCTGGTGCCGAGACCTAAAAACAAAAATGTTATAGGAACAAAGTGGGTGTTCCGGAATAAGTTGAATGAAAAAGGTGAAATAACTAGGAACAAAGCTAGGCTGGTATGCAAAGGCTATGCACAAGAAGAAGGAATAGATTATGGGGAAACATTTTCCCCTGTAGCTAGATTGGAAGGAGTAAGAACTCTACTTGCATATGCTGCTTATAAAGAGTTCAAGGTTTATCAAATGGATGTCAAGTCTGCATTCTTAAATGGTATACTAGAAGAAGAAGTTTACATAGAACAGCCAGAAGGTTTTATTGATCCAAACAGAAGACACATGGTATGCAAACTAAACAAAGCACTATATGGATTAAAACAAGCTCCCACAGCATGGTATGAGAGATTGCATAACTACTTGATCCAGATTGGATTTTCAAGAATAAATGACACAAGCAATCTGTATATGAAAGATGAAGAAGGTAAAGGTATCCTGTTGGCAAAAATTTTTGTGGATGATATTATTTTTGGTGGACAAGATGCTTTGTGTAAAATATTTTCAAATGAAAGGCAAACTGAATTTGAAATGAGCATGTTTGGTGAGATCAAATTCTTTTTTGGTTTACAAGTATATCAGATGAAGAAAGGAATTTTCATTACATAGTCTAAGTATGTTAATGAAATACTGAAAACTTTTGGGATGGAAGATTTTAGACCAGTGAGTACTCCTATGGCTACTGGACAAAAGTTATCTAAGAATGATGATGCTGCAGAAGTGAACCAGACTTTGTACAAATCCATGATTGGAAAGTTGCAATATGTTGTACATAGTAGACCAGATATTGCACTAGTTGTTGGGATTGTGGCAAGATTCTCTACCAATACTAAGGAAACACACATGATGGTTGTAAAAAGAATTATGAGATACTTGAAAGGGACTGCTGACTATGGGCTATATTACAAGAAGGATGAAAGATTTGAACTAAAAGTATATACAGATGTTGATTGGGCAGGAAATGTGGATGACAGAAAGAGTACTAGTGGTGGAGCTTTCTTTCTTGGACATAGATTAGTCTCCTGGATGAGGAAGAAACAAAATTACATTTCCCAATCTACTGTTGAAGCTGAGTATGTTACTACTACAGTAAATTGTTCAAATTTGGTATGGATAAAACAATTGTTGGTAGGCATGAAAGAAGAAATCACTGAACCTGTTGTTATTTTCTATGACAACACAAGTGCTATCAACATTTCTAAGAATCCAGTTATGCATACTAAGACCAAGCACATAGCAATCAAGTATCACTACTTGAGAGAATTGGTGCAAGATAAAGAAGTCTGAATGGAATATGTCAATACAAAGGAAAAATTAGTAGACATATTCACTAAAGCTTTAACTAAAGAAGCACATGAGTATTTGAGAAGTCAATTAGGGGTCCTTCCCCCAGCTGAGGCTGCCTAGTTAAGCTAGGAGCACTGCATCAAATATGCTATAGTAGAATATCTAACAGATTGATGCAAAAGATTGTCACACTTTAGGACTGGCCTAGAGTTGTGAAGAAGAGCAAAGACAAGGAATCAGTCATAAGTAAGATGATAGAGGGAGAAACACTAAGATGCACAGATAATAACTACATCTGATGGATGTATGTTTTAGTTATTGCTTTGGAATTTTTGTCAAAGAGGGAGATGAACTGAGATGATATAATAACACATGACACTGAAAGGAAAATTAAGGAGATGATGAACTGAAATGAAGGATCGGGATAGAGGGAGATATGGATATTTTTTACGGTCACAGAAGTGAGGCTTATAGATTCTGAATCAGAATGAAGCAAAGGATATTAAAAAAAAAAATTCTGATGGATAGATAAGTTTTTGGATTGGTTCGTAATCCATGTGTTATTCAGGTGATATCATATGGTGTTGCCATCAATGCCAAAGAGGAAGATTGTTGGAAACTGCAATTGAAGCAATTGTTGTGTTGTCATTGATGTCAAATCTTAACTAATAAGACTATTGCTACCTAGGAAAGTACTATATCTATTTGAGTGTTGCTAAGGGAATAGGCAAGGTTGGTAACAATAGCACCTAAAGAAAGGTTGAGTTATCTTAATATTACAAAGTGTTCTTGACTATGTTGTACAATGATGAGACAATGTATTATTTATCTTAGTAAGATTGAAGACTAAACTGGTAGGCTTGACCGAGCAAAAATAGAGAAATCATGTTCAAGCTGAGTGATGTTAGTGTTGACCGAGTCAGTATATGCTGAGAAAAATTCTAGTGTCGACTAAACATCAGTTAATTGCCGAGGAAGACAGTTTAAGCTGAGGAAACATTTTCAGTAATGACCGAGCTTTCTACATGAAGACCGAGTAGTTGATCATAGTATTGATTGAGCATCAGTATTTTTATATTTGAAGAGAATTCAAATTTGGAGCCGACATTGTTGAATTCTTGGATTATGTAAAATGTGTTGACTTTATTTATTGATTGTTTGAAAGCATTAAATGCACTAAAAAATGTTTTATTGTAAATCTTTAAGAGATTTGAGATGTTTCTAGAAAAGGAGTCGAAGAACATAAAGCAGGTAGATTCAATGAATCTTACCTAACCCTAAGATCTACGAAGGATATTGAGCGGCAAAGTATGAGTTAACCTAATTGAGGAAGTATTAAGGGAACCTAAGCATTAGGTATGTGTGTGCATGGGTGAACAGAGGATGCTAGAAGATTAGTAGATGTTATTGACTCTATAAGCAGAAAAGGCTGAAGGAGAAGTGTGGTGATTGCTTGAAGAAAAGTTTCAAGCAAATCAGAGATGGAGATGGCAAAGTTTCAAAGTCAGTAAACCAGCATTTGTGTACAGAATTGGATCTGATATTTGCAAAGTGAGTTGTATGTTTTTCAGATCAATACTACGGCTACTTTCTAACCATTGTAACAATCAAAATCCTTTTAACAGAGGTTGACCTAACAGTCATATGTTTAAATCCTTTGAATAAGGCTACATTCTAATGGAATGTATGTAATTCCTATAACAAGGCTCACTTCTAACAAAGTGATTGAAATCCTTTAACTGGGTCACACCTAACAGTGTGTATTGTAACCTTTGACAGGGTTGGCTTTTTAACTGAGCTCACTTCAGAAGAGTGAAAATAATAGTAGCATGTTACAAAGTGGTTTTTCCCAGATTGGGTCTCTACTATAAATCCTAGTGTCAATGCTTGTGTGAATGTTTTCATTTAGACATTTCTATGTTTTACAAGTTAGATACACCTGGGTAGTGGACTACAATGTTATATGTTTCTATTATTGAATCAGTGATGACCGAGTTGGTTTTGGTTGTTAGATTTGATTTAAGGAAAAGTTTTTGAAGTTTGTTTTATACATCTGGACTTGAGAACAACTGATTCAAATCCCCCCCCTCTCTATTGTTCTAAATCATATTAACAATAATTTTTGTTTGATGATTGAAAAATGATTTCATAACACACATCCAACTAGTGCCTATTCCATTGGGCAGATGGTTATTGTATGTAAATCCACAAGAAGAAATCAAAACATATAGTGTAAAATGCCTTGTAGATTACTTGCACTTTGAATACAAACATATAAGAGTATAACATAGAACCATTGAAGAGTATAACATAAAAGTAAAGACAAAATAACAAAATAAGATAGAAACTGTAATTTATTTTATTGAAAATAAGCATGTTTCTTTACATACCAAATTTTAAGTTCAAATTGCTAGACAGAGATAAGAAATCTGTTCTGCATAAATTATATTCAACGTTCAACCTTTCTCAATAACATATTACAATTCAAAAATATATAGTTAAAACATCTTGGAATCCTTTTTACAATAAGAATACAACAAGTCTCGAATATTTTTAGCCCTAAACCTAAAAACAAGAAGAAAAAAAAACAATTGAGGCTATCAGGTGATGGAAATACCAAAAACTTGTGGACTCATTTGATCTTAGTTAATTGATAATTGACACCTTTGTCTGCAGATTTTCTTGATAACTTCATTGAGTTATTATGAGATATGGTGACCACCATTTGAGGCTAACGTACACCATTCTTCATAAATAGTTACCATCCCCATACTCATAGGTCAGGTGTCAGATTTCCAGGTGAGTTCTTCATTCTTCATCAAGAATATTGAGGTCAAATGCTAGAGGCCTTTTCTTCTTGGGCTTTGTAAGGGAATCCCATGCAGATATTTGATCCTCTGTCCGCAAGTGAAATTATTGAATGCTCCTCAGTTGTGCCTTTTGTCTCTACCATCTTCCATCTGTAATTTGTTTCACATCTGAAATGAACTTAATGAAGTCCATTTCAACCTTAATAACTTCATCAAGAGGTGAATTAAAGCAGTCCATATCTAATTTGTTGGTATCATTAATAAACACCTCTTTCTTAGGGAGTAGTGAATCAAATTCTGATCTCCATGTATTTAAATCCTTTACTACTCCATCTTCTGCCTTGATATGTGGGATAAAAAATTTTGAATTAGGTTCAAACATTGTTTCCCTTGCCTCAATTTGATTTGCTTTACCCTTTTAAAAGGATAATGTTATTCCTATATAATCAATCTCTTCCTTTACTTGCAAAACTATCTATGGAATATATGTCCTTAAGTGTTGTATAGTTGCTAGTCTTTCAAACAATGAGATCCTTGCTGACCAAGTTCCAAAACAGGTATTCAAAATAGTAACAAAATTGTTAACCTCTACTTGTAATCCAAGTAATTTATTATAGGAAGTGTAAACAATATCTACTTTTCCTTCAAAATTTGTACTCTATGTTCCAAAATTTTATTCAGCCCTTGCAGTACTGCCTCATTCTTCTCAATAGTGCTTTTCTTTTTCATTGCAGCTTCTTCTTCTCCCTCTACACTTTGGGTCTCTGATGTCGTACATTGTTTAGGGGGTGAAGGGGCAATCACATGCATGCATATTATTTTTTGATTCAAATCCTCTACTATTTTATCTAATGCCCTTTCTTTCATGATGTGCAATTCTCTATCTCTAACAATTGCACTGTAATCTTTAAAAATTTTCTCATATCTATCTGAGAGCTTCTTTGATTTGTCTTCATTTAATCTTGTAAAATGAGTGAGCACTTGAGAAATCTCAAGGTTACTAGTGTTGTGTATTGACCATATTATTTTGTCTCCATCCATCTTCTCTTACACATTTAAGAAAGAGGGCTTCTGTTGCTTGGGATACATGCTCCACATAGCCAATGCTTGATTTTTTGGACTATACCCAAATCCTTTGATTATATCCCCTACTTGGGTTTTTGAACACAAATTAATTTATGATTTCCTTCTTATTTGGTCTATTATAAATGCAAAAGAAAGATCCCAACCAAGTACAAGTAACATTTTTCTTGTCTTTACTAACATTCTCACTTCTTCAGGAGTGATTGTTTTTGATTCAGGGTCATAATCCTTCAAAGCTTGAATGGCTTCTTCTAGCACTTGGCCTTCCTATGTTATCTACATAGTAGAAGAAACCTATTGTTTCTTATGCCATAACAAGAATTTTTTGAATTCATCTATTTTTATGAATTCATCATCTTTTAAGAAAGCTTCTTGATGAAGCAATCTTTCATCTTGGCACGGAGCTAGAGGCAACTATATTTCCTCTACTATATTTTTTTGTTTTTTCCTCTCCTCTCTGATCTTCTTTCGCAATTGGTGATCATAGGCCCTGGTGCCAGTAATTAGAGTTCCAACTCTATCTTTTTTGTTCTCAGCAACGCATACTTGAGAAGGCTCTCCTATTTGGATTTTTGACCTTTTAAAAGGAGGGTAATCGGTATCCTCATAATTTGGAAGTTCTGTCAAATTCACAACTATATTTTCATCTGCTTCTTGATCAATAAGAAGTTGTTGTTCCATGGTAGGAAGGTTATGCACTGAGTAACCATCATCACTATCTTCTTCATATTTTGAAGAAGAATGCTTCTCATTTTCCCTCTCCTTATCATCAATTAATCCCTCCAAAGAGTTGATCAAAGAATTGAAATTTTCCATCATCTGATCTAGCCTTTGTAAATAAGGAAATGTTAGGAAAAGGCCTCCAAACGTAATTCCCTTTTTCTTCAGGTATTTTTCTAAGGACAATAATTCATGTAATTGTTGTGTCCTTTCTATGTCATTTTCGTCGAGGATATTCCTAATGATATCCTCTTCAGGACATTGCTCATGTCTATTGCTAATTGGAATGATGGGAGTATAAAATTTCCTTGCATTAACAATAAAATATTTTGTATCTACATATCTACAAAACACATCATTCATCTTAAAGTGGCCTAACCACTCTTTTCTTTTGTTCAATGCATTCTTTCCAATTCTGAAGTTGGAAACTTTGAAGTGTCTAGGGGTAAAAGTACCCTTTCTGTGTGGAGCTAAGAGCTCCTTATCAGTCAACATGAGTTGCCAAATGAACTCTAGCACTGCAATCCTTGGTGGCACATAAAATGGGAGAAGATGCGGTGGTTAGGAGCAACCATAGACTCTGATTATTGTAAATGTTCTTTCATAATAAAAATCTCCCCAATTGTGATTTCCAGTCCACTTCTCAACAAATTGACAAGGCATAAATAATTGCAAAACCTTAACCGACAGTCTGGACAGATTTAACCCCAATCTCAACAAGATTGGTTGTACCATGCAATTGTGAAAAGCACAAAAATCACACCTACTTGAACTAAAATTCCATGCCTTTATCCAAAACTAGACTGGATTAGGTTGACCATTCCACATCATCTTAGGCTGAAGGTATTCTAAATGCATGATATTGTAATTGTGATACAAAATAAGATGCATTAACAAAGAGTAATGCATTAACCTAGGAGATGGGTCCTTCTTTTGAATAGACTCAAGACCTTCATGCATCCTACTTATTACATATCCTATGTAGTCATAACCTTTATTTACATGAGGACTCTATAAATCTATTACCATCATTAGAATATCAGATGAAATTATGTCTGCACCACCATCCACCCCCAACACTTTGCATAATCCATATGCAATATATTTGATATAAAAATTCAAGTCCTTATAGAAGTATGGTGTAGACCCTGGTGCTACCACAATGTAATTTTTGTTTTGTCTAGGGACATGAAGATGAATATCTCTTGCAACTAGGGTTGACTCCCTAACGTACCTATTTTCTTGAGTCTTCAAATTTATCTCAGTAGCCATTGGGATATTTATACCAAAAGCTTGCATGAATGAATTTCTATCCAATCTCACCAAGGCTGAGTGATCATCTTTCCTTATTCTTTTTGACAAAGGTTCATATCTATTTTCCAATTCAATTAGCAAATCTATATCTAAAAAGACGTCTAGTACTATCAACCTAGCCAATCCTAAGGTCCAAGGGTTTGATATGGGCACCGGACTTTTAGAAATTTTTATAGAAATATCTAAACAAATGCATTCCAGATACATCATGTGTTTTTGCATCTCTACAAAATGCTAGATCATCAGTGAAAATTTCATCACTGACCTTTTTGTTTTGTGTAGACCTCAAGAGCAGACTAAAGAACTCATCTGAATAACTCTCCTTCCCTTTATCCTCGACTCCCTTATTATAAGAAGCTCTGCTCATTTTTGCCTAATTGATACTGATCAACTGTTAAAAAAAATTGTAGGGATTATGAACTCGTTAACTTTGAGAATGGTGCAAACTCAGATAATCTAACAATTTCCTCGCTCTGCTTCTCTGAATGCAACATAAATTTAGAATGAGTAACACCTAATTTTACAATTTCATCGCTTTTGGTCTTTCAATGCTTGGTAAATTTAGAATTATTAACAGTCAGTTGTATTTATCTTAAAGACATGAATGCATTACATCATTTATTACTGAAGCTCTGTAATTGATGTCACTTCCATTATTACTTGGCACGCTCAAAACTCAATTCACTACCTAAAAATGAACAAAGTGACAGGTAACCTTTTTTTTTTTTTAGCGAGTTAGTGACTACATAGTTTATTGGAGGCACTAAAATACTTGTCCTCTTTTAATAATTTCTAGGGATTAAGCGAGTCAAGAAAGCTTGTCAGATGGTAAATGATATAATCTTTTAAAACTTATCTCAAGACTTAGCGACTATGGGAAGAAAAAAGAGGTGTTGAATATTTTAGCTTCTTATGATTTTTGCTAACGATTCAGCAACTACAATGACTCTCTTGATCGCCAAAACTTTGTTATCTTTTGTAAATTTCATGGACATTACTTGATCTTGGTTATTTTTTAGATATAGCGACTACAGAGTATTCTTTTAATCGTAGCAATTTTGTAAAAAAATTTATGTACTGTCTATTGAGATTTAGAGACTATAGTCTATTTCGTTGTCGCTGTAAGGTTTATTATTCAACAAGAGATTAAGAGACTACAATGAGTTTGTTAATCACCAAAGCAGATTTATATGTTACTCATTGGATTTATATGTTACTCATTTCTAATTCCAACTTTGCATTTTAAGGTGTTTGCCTTGTTCACTAGTAAACGAAAGTGGGTTTCGAAGGTTCTAAATACTAAATCCGATGCTATTTCATTATGGATTTTGAGGTAGTTAAATTTTAAATCCGATATGTCAAATAAAAGCATTGTACTATAATATTGGCAATAATATAAAGATGAACAATGATGCAACATGTTAATGATTATTCTATTTTGTCAGAAGCTGGCGAGATGAGAAGGACGGAGTTGGTAACGCAGCACCCAGTCACATGTGCGATAGATGAACACAGTGATGAAGGACAATTTTAGAGATCTGGCAATGAGTTTGGTCGGTGAATCTCAAAATAGACTGTCAATTAGAGAACACATTTGGAGAACTGGAGATAACCTTGGTCTCGAAATCTCCTAGTTAAATTGGCTAACTCTCAAACATCTGAAGAATGGGAGAATGCCTTAGTCATGCATTCTCCCAATTTTTTGGTGTTTAGAAGTTTCATTTAGAGATCATGAGAAAAGGGTATAGTCACCCATTAAACAGTTTTTGTTGGCATATCGAATTTAGCTGTTGATGGATACTAAATTTGAAATTAATGATTTTCAGTTCTCGGTAGGGTTGTTTTTAAAAATCGGTTAGCTACACTGTATAAGCGAATTACCAGATTGGTTGTACTCGGAAAGTGTGCAAATAGTGTGATACATAAACCAATATATTGAACTTTTGTGACCTTATCCTTTGAAAATGCTATCACCTTGTGGTGGAATTTATAAAATGAATCCCAAATTCATTCTACTTACTTATATCCTCATGTAAAACTTTAAAGAATTATTGCCATATATAAACGTTACTTAATGTGATCATGGATTAGAGCTGAAGAATATAAACACATACACAGAAATTATCCATGCGATGAATTTTATCAATTCATAACTTATAGAGAAATACACAAAGGAGAGATATAAACTTTGAATTTTATTGAAATGCTATATCAATATCATGTATACCAAATTTTTAAAAATGCAAACTGTCTGGATATTGAACTTGATCCAGCAATATTTCTCTTTACAAAAAATTGCCTAATATAGTCTATAGTATCCTAGACTCAAAACTTGTCAGTAAGAATCTCCAAGTTTTGGTTCTTATAAAATGATCCTAGTAATCCTTTTATAGAAATAAGGATTGCATACAAGCTTCAAATATTTCTTAGAAAAGCCAACAAGTGTCAACCACATAAGACAAACAAGGTAAATATAACACCTTCTTGTTACAATTTTACAAAATGGTTTGTAGATATGAGTGCCAAAATTTAATACAATTCCCAAGGGTAGCTCAACTTCTCCAAGGTGTAACCTCCATGCTTGCTTTAACTATTTGAAGTCTTCTGGACTGTTTGCTTGGTCTTAAGGAGCTAGGGCACTGCCATCTATTGCCTCCTCAATAGATGTTTCTTCTTCTTTGGTAATAGCTAAAGGATATGTTGTTTCCCAAGATGCATAGATATCTTCACTTGGCAATTGAAAGGTCAAAACTTCATCCCTTTTAGGCAGTAATTTGTCCCACTCCACAACTACCTGGTGTACCTCATTCCTTACATTAGTGAAATACATTCTAACATCCACCAATATTTCAATTAATTGTACAAAAGGGGCATTATCTTCTGTATTCAAAATAGTATCAATTCTAGCTGACACCTCATCATTAATTTTTTCTAACCATTGTTCCCTGTCCTTTATAGTTCCATCTTCCTTGATAAAACTAGGAAACATTTGAAAATTATCCTAGAAATACCTTGCTCTTAGGATCTCTGCCCTTCTTTTCAAACTGTCTCTTCTGATTTCAAATTCAATTAGGTCTTTAATGAATTCACAAGTATTTGTCAATTGTGCATCCATAATATGCTGACTCTTAATGGTAGAAAAGATAGACTTTAATTTATTTTCTCTAACAACCCACCTATCCAAAATTGGGCTGATAGTGGCCTTTTCTTTCCTAAAACTAATCAAAATGTCAGACAATTGCTTACCCATCCTGTAAGTTTCTTTGGGCTTTATATTTGCAACAAAATGTAAAATTGTATCCTTTATTCTTCTTTCATATCTTAGCTTCTCTCTTTTTTTTATGTCTTCATCACCTATGGAAGGGGGGAGAGGGGAGAGGGGGTACTCAATGATAGGGCTTGAAGAAGAAGGCCTAGTATGGGAAGAATCAATCTGTAATTATCATGATTCTTGAATTGGATCTTGTTCACCCAACCTCTTCCTTAAGTTTGCAATTAATATATCTTTTTCATATATCCCCTGTTTTAACTCCGCATAAGCCTTCAACACCGTTTCTAGCCTTAGTGTCAGTTCCTCTTTTTCCTTGACCTCTTTCTCTGCCACCCTTGCTATGAGATGGGTTGTTGCTACCACCATGCTTGATGCCTCAACTAAAGAGGTTTCAGTGACCCTTTTGACTATAAGGCTACCTGTAAGATCACCCTTGGTAATCTTCTTTCCTTTGTTATTCTCATTTTTCTTCGAAGACGACATGACCAAGGCTTGATGATGATCACTATAAGTGACCCCTTTAATAGCCTGTTCTACCTCCTCATTGGTCTTTTGAATTGGTGTGGTCTATTTCCTGACTATATCTAAGACCATCGCATCAGCTATATCCCACTCTGGGAGGATAAGCACTCTTGAATTTGTCACCAAGTCTCTCCCCTATTTTGGAGTGATCTTCTCAAACCTTTCAATCATTTCCTTCCTTACCTCACTTTCTATGATGTTTAGATCCTTATCTAGATTCTCCTCATGCCTTGTCATACATGTCTCCTCAAACTGACTCATGTATAACTTCCATAGAAATTACATGAAGGCCCTAGCCTTTACAAAGGCATCATCAGCTAAGAATTCATCACATGCTTGTTTTATTATTGGGTCTAGCTCTGTTCCTTGCATCTCTCCCACTGTTAAATATAATTCAAGTTCATTTGGTGGCTCTGGAACTCCCTCATTTATCTCCTCATAGGTCATAAAAATTTGACCTAGAGCTCCCAACTATTGTACCTATTCTGTGACCTATTCATCATCCATGATGTTCAGAGGTGATTGGGATGGAGAATAATCCCCTTCAACATGTTTAGACATCTCTTATAGCTTTTGTCTCTTTGAGGGAGGTGGGGAATCAGGAACATCTTGAATTGGTTGATCTTGAGGTGAGTCTAGAATCGCTACAACCTCCTTATGTTTTTCCACCTGCTGTGATGTGGAAGGGATATTGTCTTTTCTTTTTGGTTGTTCCTACTTGTCAGGTCTTGGTATCATGACATAATAACTAGTTTTCTTTTGTACCATGTATTTACCTAGGGGCAATACTTTAGTAAATGCATGCTTTTTCAACATTGACTGAGCCTTTTCTAGATCATCTTTCATGGCTTTCTCCTGTGTCTATTTTCTTCCCAACAGGATAGATGCTCTTTAGGAGATCATATCCCTTCTCAAACTGTTGGACAAAGTCCAATGTCTTCTTGTACACCAACCATTTTTCCTTTTTGATTTCTTGCTCTTGTATATTAGGGATATTTCTTATGATATCATCGGGGAAATTAAAAATATGATCTATGAGTGAGCATCTGACCTTCTTTTTGAACATGTCATTGTAGAAACCCTCTGGGTCTACTGTCCTAGCAACTGAGGTAGCCATGTGATATGGTACGAGGAATTTATTCATATGAAGCCATCCACCCTTTGTAATTATAAACTGGTGGGATATTGTAACATTTGGAAATAAAGTTCCTCTGGCTTTATTTGTGAGAGTGTTCTTTTCAATTTCCCCCAATTGCCTTATGAATTTTGCAACACCAGTTTTGAGGGGCACTTCATATGGAAATATGAATGGGGCCCCTCTAAAACCATATAGTCTAATTACAGTAGAAACATGATAAAAAATGAAATCCCCAAAATTATGCATAATTTTGAAGCGCTTGCCAAATTGTTTCGGTCTGACAAGTTCAGCCAAGGCCGTTGGGATTCTTGGGTTGTCATGGACAAATAATAGCATGAGCCTGGCTGCAAAACATCTATCAAAATTGATGAAACTATTATCCTCCCTATCCCATGTCATGCTGAGGCTCCACAATTGGACTGGCATATCCTCACCATCCTTCTATTTTAACAAATCCATCTTCTTCTCAAAATAACTTGCAACTTTAAATAAGAACATATACATCATGAAAGAGTACCAGCAGAATGGCTTGTCAACTTTTCTCTTTTGGATTCCTATCAATCCATTATGAATCAAATCCGCAATGAAAGTGGCAAAGTCAAATGTAACTAATAGGTATGGGTGTAGAATTTGAACCATCATGTACATTAAATGTACTAGCATTCTCTCTTCAACATCTTCTCCAAAGATTTGGCATAGTGACCAATATGCACTCCTTGCTCTCAAGTTAAAATATTATGTTTTAAAGGGCTCCTGTGTACTTGGTCCCATTGTAATCATTCGCCCAATTTTGTTGCAGAACTCCTTCAAGAGGCCACTCCTGAGGTAATCTCTCTAAGCATTATACACTTCATTTAATTCCTCAAAATCAATTCTTTCTAGGTCATTTGAGGGTTCACTTAGTCTAAAAACCCTCCTGATTTCTTCAGCTGAGATGCTTATCAGTAGGTTTCCTTTTACATCCCTAACTACCCTAGTAATCGGGTCATAATTCTTTGCAATTTGAGTCATCAAATTTGCATCCATAAAAATATTGGGTACCACAAGCTTTCCCAGGTCATATTGCCATACATTGTTGTTAGGAGGGAGGGCATTTCTTTTGCTAAACCCTACTTTGAACAATCCTAGACTAGTGATATCAAAAGAGTCGCTTGCATTAATTGTGCCAATCCTGACATCTCTTATGTAATTTCCCATGTCATATAAGTTGTCTGCTACCTTTACCTTAGGGTTTTTCGGAGTTAATTGCTTAGATTTCACTAATTCAGTTGTCGACTAATCTAATAGTTCTAATAGGTCTTCATGTAATCCTCTCTCACTGTACTCAACTTTACCAGTTAACTATTTTCTTGGCGGCATTCTAGGGTTTTCAAATTCTTTATAATTTGTGCAAAAGAAATATGGCAGAATTATGATCCTACTAACAGGAATAAGAATCAAAAAGATATTCACCAACCTTTTTGAGGAATTTATTAGGAATTGACAACCAACTCTGTAAATTTCCTCGTCCATGCTTTTGCAAATTCTATCTCTTTGTGTTTTTAAGAATCTGTGAATCTTCAATATATTAACAATCAAAAACAGTCTTTTCAATAGTTTACTCCACATGATCTAGCCATTACTTCTCTGACAAATCAAACTATCATCACTCAATGGGAAAATTCAATTTTGCACCAATCTTGGTTGAAGTTTGAAACTAGGCCATTGATCTTCTCTACAACATAATCTAACGGTTGTCGCATGTGCGCAAGGAGTGACAAGATTCTTTGCGAACATATGACATCTACGCGATTAAGATGCATCAACGGTAAACTTTTATCAGATCACCTAGGACCCACTTGACACTTTGAATGCATCACTACTATTAGATCCTGCATCTAACAGTCAATATTATTTCCTTTTTCTAAGTCGACATAAAGTAAGACACCGTGGCCTTGATATTAAATCAATAGCTATCGCATGATCGTAAGGTCTACAAATATTCCTAGTGGACATACGACAATCATTAGATCTGTCATTCATGTTTATCCCTTAAGTATCTGGTCCCACCTAGGTCGACCAATTAGAAGCATCCAAGTCACAACATCTGGCCAATGGGCATGCTATTTTTTCCTATTCAATGTCAGTTCCTATGACAGTTTCCACATCATCAAATAACGCAGGCAATCAAGAATGAACACTTGTGCACAGCTGGCTACGGGCCCACCCTTTTCAAATGCCTACTAATAAAGTAATATCCATGGTGGTCGCATGATTGGTAGATCTTGAAAATTGCCTTACAAACACACGACAACCATTGATTCTTTACAGAGTGGCAGTCCTGCAGAAACCTTAGAGACTAGATGCATGTGCTGACCTATCATTCTCCCATTCTCCTCCCATTCATGAGATGTTTGCAACTTAACCAATTTAATTGGGAGATTTTGAGACCAAGGTTATCTCCAGTTCTCCAAATGTGTTCTCTAACTGGTAGACTATTTTGAGATTCACCGACTAAACTCTTTGCCAGATCTCTAAAGTTGTCCTTCACCACTATGTTCATCTACTGCATAGGCAACCAGGTGCCATGTTGCCAACTCTATCCTTATCATCTCGCCAGCTTCCTACAAAATATAATAATCTAATGCCACATCGGTAAATGGGCGACTCATCACAACACACTAGAATTGCCACTGCCTCGTACTTCTCTCACTTCTGACAAATTCATTAGCACTACAGAAAGTAAAATAGAAGAAAGTACCACTTATGACGAATTCGTCAGAAGAACAAAAATTAAAATAAACAGTAGCGAAGAAATAAGCAACACATGTCTTGTAAACCATGAACCTAACTCCGGTTGCTGCTGAGTTAATTCATAGCTTTGCAGTCGCTTCACACAGTGGAAATGTTATAATTTCTAGTTTTTTCAAAATCCACGAACGATCTCGATCATTTCAATCATCTTGCATGCGTATGGCATGCTCGACGTCTGTCAATAGAATTAACCCAAGTCAATGTGTTTCATATAAGAAATGCCTTCGGTTAATTATACAGTATGGAACCTTAAATTCTATGATATGCATGTCTATGCTGATTAAGATTATTTAAGCCGATAGGCTTTATTGTGGTAGATTTTGCTCTCAGAACTGTCATTTAGGCCCGAAAATTTGTCATCCTCTCTACTTGCATGGTAGCTTCCTCTAGTGGTGACTGACACGAAAATTTTGTCATGCTCTCCTGCATTTTGTATAGTTGTCACCAATGACTGATGGTTGAAGACATGGCATCTCTTCATGCGTAACCATCCACAGGTTCGAACCCTAATTCGAGAGATAATTCAGTCGGTGCCTGTCTGTCAGGCCTCCCTTGCACTTGTCGCCTTCTCCACGGTACCTAAATTCTACAACAGTTGGACTACATTATCTAGGAATGTCAAGCACTAGTTTTGGTACTAAATAGAGATCTGGCAAAGCAAATAGAAAATGTTATGAAGGCCCTTGGTGATTATCTACAAGTAAAAGTGCATGCTTGTGTTGGAGGAACAAGTACCTGGGAGGACCAATGTATTCTCCTATCTTGTGTTCATGTTGTTGTGGGGACACCTGGTAGGGTTTGTGACTTGTTGCGTCATGGTGCCTTGCACTTTGACTATAGTAAAATGGTTGTTCTTGATGAATCAAATGAACTGTTGTTAGATAAATTCGAGGATGGAGTAGTATTAGAGTTGAATTTCTAAATTATTCATAGGCTTCCAGGTTAAGTCTTATCACATGCCATTTTCAAAAACAGTCATTTGTTTTGACATTGAATTGATCTCCTTGTTCTATCAGATACATGATATATTTCAGTTGCCTTCTCACAAGTCCCAAGTTGGTGTTTTCTCGGCTACAATGCCTCCAAAAGCCATGCAAATGATAAGGGAGTTCATGAATAATCCAGTCTATGTTTCTATGAATGGGGAAAAACTCAATCTATAGGGTATTAAACAGTTCTATGTAAACAATTCTATGTCAATGTAGACAAAGAGGATTATAGGCTTGATACGCTATGTGATTTATATGAAACGTTAGTAATTACACAATGTGTGATTTTCATCAATACAATGAAAAAGGTGGATTGGGTCACAGATAAAATGAGAGCTCGTGAACATGCGGTGTCTGCAACATACGGTGATATAGATGAGAATACAAATATATTACTATGAGAGTCCCTTGCACTTGCTACCTTCTCCACTTCCCAGCTGCGGTTTACAGTTGTGCCTTTCCACCGAACATAGGCAGGGAGGATGGATGCAAAGGTTATGGATCTATATGCTTCTACATTTTTCATACATGTCAATCAAAGCATCACCAATGAACATATCTGGCCCAAATCTGGCCTCCGTGCTTTAATAGATGTCCTTACTGGTTAGGAGAAACATCTTGTTCTATAACTCTGATTTTTCACTCACCTTTTTTTTTATAATCTCTGTCCAATTACTGAATCCACCTCAACGGATAGATTACTAAATCCACCTCATTGTTCCATGTTTAAATTTTCTTCTTGTTATTCATAGTAATGAATTTATCAATCACAACAAAAAATGTAGGACCATCTCCTCAAGCCAACTTATCCAAAGATATACATACTTGTAGCTGGAAAATAATTACCACTAGAACTCAGTAAGTTTTCATACTCCTCCCTCTAGGTTGTATATCATTATCTATTTAGGTGTATATCACCATCTACTTATGCTACTATTTCAACTTTGTTATATGGGATGGAGGTCACCCAGGCTTATACTGCCTCGTATAAGAAGCAGCATTATACTGATTATAAGGTATATCCTTCCCATTAATGTTTATGCTACAGAGGGTGTGTCTTTGATGTATTAAAATAAAAACTAGCAAATTCTAAACAAATTTAGATTTTCTTTTTTGGCATTTTAGGAAAGCAAAATTAGTCAAGAAGCCATAAAAACTTTAAAAGAAACAACTCATGAAATTGTATTTTTTTTATGCAGAAACAGTAAGCCAATTCTAATCAGAGCACCGCTATTGACTTTTTTGGGCACACAAGGCTTTGGACATTTTACCAATGTTTGTGTTATCCATCAAAAATTTATGATAAAGGGAACACGGAACAACATTGTAATGCTCTTGGTCACAGACAAACATAATACAACATTGTAATTGTTCTTCTCTTCTGTTTTCTAATTGTTCTACTCTTCTATTTTCCATGGCTGATATCGACTAACCGTCGCATGTAAAAGAGCATGTGACTGCTAGTTATGAGTTGTGTCCCTTAAATAATTTGTGTAAGCCACCGGAGTCATCACTAGGCTGTTTCAGCGAATAAGTAAAAATTAGATGTCTACTAATTTTGGTCTAAAACATTGCTTCCATAACTTTTTTCCACACAAAAATTTAGCACATTGCATAAACATAACTTTTAATCACACCAAAATTTTAGCTTTGGCGTGAATAATTCAAATTTTTCCAAACTGTTCATTGCTGCTTCTTTCTGGTAGTGGCTATCCAGCGACGAAAACCTTTTTCATTATATAGCTTTTGGCAAACTTTTGAAAAAAAAACCTAAATGTTTCCCCTTCGTATTGTTAACAATTTTCGTGGCTGCATAGCCGCTGCCCTTCTTTCTGCTATATTTAAAAAATATACGAAGGGGTTTCTTTTATCTTCATCATACATATTATGATGGGACCTGATCATAGAATGAAAATTTGATATTTACTACAGCATGAAAATTTCATGTTTATTATTTGTTTTCATATAGTATTTTATTACAGTAATTTAAGTTTTTATTATAATAAAATATCTATTACTAAGAGTTAATTTTGTTAAGTAATTATAATTCATTTCTTTATGTTTAATTTATATGTTAATAAATATGTTTATATTTGTAATGATGAAATTTGTATATTCATATAATTTTTCATTTTAGTTTATTTGTCTTTTAAAGATAACACTTTTATATATAAATGTACTAAGAAATGACATAATTATATGTAAAGTTGTAGCTCATTTCTTATGATGTCCATCTACTTTATTACACAATTTTTTTTTATATTTACGCAGTCTTATACATTAATCATAAACCGATTATTTATTATTCCATGCCTACTCCAATTCCGGTGCAAATCCTATCCATTATGATATAAACCCTTGATTCTCTTCTAAAATTGTTTCATGGTTATGTTGGAGATTTTTCAACAGGCTAGTATTGACTGTATGTTTGTCATTGATGACAATATATGGCAAGTAGCATGCATGGAAGACTTCTGCAATAAGCTTTAAGTATATGTAGCATGGACATGTTATCAGCATGATATCATGGATGCAGAGGTTAACCATTAGTACAGATAGTTATATAGCAGCTTGTGTCAGCAGTGTTCCTGTCAGAGTAATAAGTAGTGTTTTGTGTATAGTTGTCTGTACAGATATCACGAAGTCTTGTGTGTTTAGATATGTGATGGAGCCATGTTAGTGATGTTACATTCATGGACACAGGGTCTAATGATCAGTAGAAGTGAAGTTATGCAATCGCTAATCACCAATAGCAGTTTCTTGTGTTTGTTCAGAAGAGCCGAAAGAGATTATATTGGTTCTGGAGTTGCGCCTATCATTTCGGTATGCACCCTTGGATTAGATCTTGGAGAAGAGTTAGTAATTTTTGGTTAAGAGTGCATGAGTTAATTCATCTTGAGGAGAAAGATCCAGTTATTTTGGTAGAGCCAACAGTGTGTAGTGTTCGTTTATAATTATCTTATTACACAGGTCCCAGAATGTGTTGCATGCTTAGTAGAGCTGACTAAATTATTATTGAAATTTTTTATGGTTTCTCTAATATGATTTCAAGGTAATTCTAACAGGCCGACTTGATTATATCATTTAGAGGAAAGATATTTATAGGTAGTCATTTGTGATTGCTAAATTATGGTTCATAGTTGATTGTGAAGAGAAGAGCAGAGTGTGCAAAGTGTTGAGCCATCAGAAGAAGGTCTATGTGACCAAGTAAAGTATTCATACCATACAATGGAATCGATCCAGATAGCAGGTCAAAGCGCAGTTCACCAAGATCTAGATATAGTGTGTATATGTTGTTCAGAAGGTTGTAGCCTTCACCCATTTGAGCAATGTGCTCTCAGACAGTGTGTCCTCACCCCTAACAGGGTTAATTGTAAAAGACTCCTAACAGGGTCCAACCTTTGACCAGGTCTACTATACTAAATATATTGTAAAGCAACTCCTAACAAGGTTAAGGATCTTCTAACAAGGATCATAATACACTAGTGTAGAATATTATTGGGTGTCAATTCCCATCGGGGCTTTTACCTATTTGGGTTTTCCCGTAGCCAAAATATTGGTGGTGTTGAAGTTTTCTTTCATTGTGTTTATGATTTATGTTTAAGTATACTTAACTGGATAAAGAATTGAAACTTGTAAATAATTGATTCACCCCCCCCCCCCCACCCCCCTCTCAGTTATCTCTTGGGAGAATTTCTAACAATTGGTATCAGAGCCAAGTACCTCAAAAAGAAATTTTAATAGCTTGAGGTTGATCAGATGGCATTCTTTAGAAAAGAAAGTCCTAAGTTTGATCGAGAGAATTATCTTGATTGGAAGAATAAGATGGTGACTCATTTGCAATGTGTTTCTTTTGAAGTTTTTGATGTAACTATCAAAGCAGTCAAGATCCCTACTTAAAAGACCTTGCAAAGGATGATGCTACTGAAAAGAAAAATGAATTGTTTCATCAGAATGCAATAGCCAAAGAAGCCCTTATCAATGCCCTATCTGATAGTGAGTTTTCACAAATAAAGAAAGTAGATACAGCCCACAAAATATGGAAGTACCTAGAAGACATATTTGAAGGAGACAAATAAAGAAAGGATGCGTGCAGGAAAACATGGAAGAAAAGATACAATGCATTAGAGATGTTGCCTAAAGAAAACATCAGAGCTTACAATCAAAGGATTAATGAAGTAGTTGTTGGAATCAGGAACAATGGTGGAGAGATCTCAAAGGAAGACATTATGGACAAATTGATGACTACTCTCACTCTAGAAAATGAAAACAAGATTAACATCCTTGATGAGACCTTGAAGCTTACATCAAATTTCAAGAGAGAGACCTTGATCAGAAAAATCTCAGCTTTTGAGATTTCAAGATTGAAGATAGAACCTAAAAGTGAGACAGCCTTCAAAGCAATAGTTCATGGTAAACAATCTGCAAACACTTCCGGTAATTTTGATAATGATGATGAAGAGAAAATACTAGATGATTTCATTGCTATGATTTCCAAAAAAGAAAAGAAAGGAAAAGGAAAATATGAAGGTCAATTTCCATTTAAATGCTTTTCATGTAATAAGATCGGTCACTTTGCATCCAAGTGTCCTACAAGAGCTAGAAAGTTCAAAAATGACAATAAGCCCAAATACTCTAAGGAATGTTACTATGCTAGAGATGGAGTTTTGGATGATGACTCAGCTGAAGAAGAAATTGGATTCATTTCCATTATAGAGAAAATGAATAATAAGATAGACCATGAAGATGAGAAAGAGGAACAAGAGCTAGCATTGCTTTCACAAGCTGATATAAGGACAGACTGGATTATAGATAGTGGTTGTTCACATCACATGACAGGTGATAAAGATAGATTTTTTAATCTGGACAAATACAATGGTGGCATGGTTAGATTCGAAGATAAGACTCCTAAACCCATCGTTGGTAGAGGAGCCATCACCTTGGATGGAAAGAATAGTAGTGATGATTTTCTTTATGTCGATGATTTGAAACATAACCTACTAAGTGTTGGGAAGTTACTTGAAAAAGGTTACATATTGGAATTCAATGGAAACAAGTGCATCATTAACAACAAAGAAGGAGAAATAATTGCATCAGGATCAAAGAAAGGTAATGTTTTTTAGCTTTATCCAAAAGAAAGTTTTTTTTTTACTAAAGTAGATGACAGTTGGTTGTGGCATAAAAGACTATGTCATATCAATTTTGATAACATAGTAAAGATAAGCAATGTAAAGGCAGTAAGAGATTTACCTAGCATAGCAAAGCCATTTGATACTATGTGTAGGGAATGTGTGATGGGAAAGCATATGAGAAACTCATTCAGGAGCAACCACAATTTAACAGAGAACAAGTTGGATTTGATTCATACAGACCTATGTGGTCAAGCTCAAACAAGATCATACTATGTTGAAAGGTATTCCATTTTGTTTGTTGATGTTTATACTAGAATGATGTGGGTTGCATTCTTGAAAGACAAGTTAGAAACATTTGAGAAGTTCAAAATATTCAAAGCTAAGGTTGAGAATGAATCTAGACTAAAGATAAAATGTTTGAGATCGGATAGAGAAGGAGAATTCACCTCTGACAAATTCTATGAGTACTATAAAGAACATGGCATCAAGAGGTAGTTGAGTGCACCTAGAACCCCTCAGTAGAATGGAATTGCAGAGAGAAGGAATAGGATCATCCTTGATACAACGCACACCATCATGATTGAAGGAAAAGTTGCACACACCTATTGGAGAGATGCAGTCAATACAACAATCTATACCATCAATAGAATTCAATTGAGGCTTGGCATAGACAAAACACCATATGAGCTATGGTTTGGTAATGTTCCCATAGTAAAATACTTTAGAATCTTTGGAATCAAGTGCTACATCAAGAGAGATGTAGTAGGCAATTTTGATGCAAGAAGCAATGAAGGTATTTTCCTTGGTTACTCTACTAAAAGTAAAGCTTATAGATCTTTCAATTTAAGATTGAAAAAGATCATTGAAAGTGCTCATGTTAAGATTGATGAAAAGTTTATGGTTCAAGAAAGATATCATGATTACTCACCCATGATTGAAGAAGAACCCAGACCCTCCACTAGTGAGATAGTTATTGAAGAAATATTTGACAGTATTGATATGTTATTCAATGACCCTGAGACAAGTGAAGAAGAAACTCCTAAGGCAGATAAGACAGTATTGTTACAAGTAGTAGTTTTTGTTGCACCAAAAGATCGACTGTTAATGCCCGATACAACCATTAGACTTATAGAAGACACATGAGGCAGTTAAGCCATGTCATAAATACCGAGGGGAGTGCTGACCATTTTGCCAACAATCTCCCCCTCAGTGTTACCCAAGGGGATTCGAACATGTGACCAAGCTCTAATACCACTTGTTACAAGTAGTAGTTGTCTTTGCACCAAAAGATTCACCTGTTAATGCCCGATACAACCACTAGACTTATAGAAGACATAGGAGGTGGTTAAGCCATGTCACAAATCTCGAGGGGAGCGCTGACCATTTTTCCAACAATTATCACCCAAAGCTCCAAATTTTACATCTAGATATCATTCTAAGGATGACATCATTGGAGATCAGAGTGAAAAATTCACAACAAGATAAAAAGCAAAGAGTTCTGCAAGTAGTGAGGCAGTATGTTTACTATCTCAGATTGAACCCTTAAGTGTTGAAGATGCATGCAATGATACATATTAGCATGATGCTACAAAAGAAGAAATAGATCAGATTATCAAGAATGATACTTGGGAACTAGTCCCAAGACCTAGTGATAAAAATGTGATTGGAACAAAGTGGATATTTAGAAACAAGATGAATGAAGATGGTACAATAGTGAGAAATAAAGCAAGATTGGTATGTAAGGGATATGCGCAAAGAGAAGGTATTGATTATTCAAACACTTTTGCACCAATAAGCAAGTTAGAAGATATTAAGTTGTTTTTAGCTTTTGCAACATTCAAAAACTTCAAAATTTATCAGATGGATGTTAAGTCAGCATTCTTGAATGGAGAGCTTAAAGAAGAAGTATACATTGAGCAGCCAGAAGGATTCACCCTATTAGATAGACATGATATGGTTTGTAGATTGAAGAAAGCCCTCTATGGACTCAAGCAAGCCCCTAGAGCTTGGTATGAGAGACTTGATGGATATCTAACAAAGATTGGATTCAAGATAGGAGTAGAAAATTCTAATCTATTTATAAGAGAGACATCTAAAGGACTACTACTTGTGGCTATATTTGTGGATGACATTATCTTTGGAGGTAATGAAAAACTAAGTGTTGAATTTGCTAAGGAGATGCAGAGAGAATTTGAGATGAGCATGATTGGACCTATCAAATACTTTTTGGGACTAAATGTGCAGCAAACAGAGAAAGGTATTTTCATTAATCAATCCAAGTATGTAAAAGAGATATTGAATAAATTCAAGATGGATAATTGCAAGCCAGTAGGGACACCTATGATCACTGGATGCAAGCTTACAAAAGAAGATGACTCTCCAGTAGTAGATATAACATTGTACAAGTCTATGATTGGTAAACTCATATATCTTACTCAAACTAGACCTGATATTTCCAATGCAGTTGGCATAGTTGGAAGATTTGTAGCAAAGCCTAAACAAAGTCACCTCATGGTAGTAAAGTGAATATTTAGATACTTGCAAGGCACTATAGACTATGGTCTATGGTATCCTAATTCAAAAAAATTTGAGCTTCATGTGTATACTGATGCAGATTGGGCAGGATGTGTTGATGATAGAAAGAGTGCATCAGGTGGAGTAGTGTTTCTTGGTGACAGACTTGTCACTTGGACAAGCAATATCTCTTAGTCAACAACAGAAGTAGAGTATGTTGCAGCAACCTTGAATTGTTCTACAATTATTTTGATCAAGTAGATGATAAAGGATTTTGGAATTTATATTGATTATCTTATTGTTATTCATTGTGATAACACTAGCACTATCAACATGTCGAAGAACCCTGTGATGCAAGCAAAGACAAAGCACATTGAGATCAAGTATCACTTCCTAAGAGAGAAAGTGGTAGACAAAGAAGTTGAGTTGGACTATGTGAGTACTAAAGATCAGTTGGCAGACATATTCACAAAGCCCTTGCCAAAGGATACTTTTGAGTATCTCAGGGAGAAGTTGGGAGTAATTCCCTTCCCTGATTCTGCTTAGAAGAAAGAAGAAAGAGCATCAGTCCTCAGGGACTAATGGATGGTTGACTACTCTACTTCAGGAGTAGTACTGGTGCTCAAACTGATTGGTGCCCTTTTCCATTGATGTCAAAGGGGGAGTAATATATAGTCATGAAAAATAGAAATAAAAGGATTAATCTACTAAGGGGGAGTAGTATTCAATTCATGGAAGTAGTTTAGTTGAGGAAATGGGGAATGTTGAAGAATATTGCAGTAGATGGAGGATTCATCCTTGGGGGAGTTTTGAATACTAAATGGAGAATGTTATAAAAGAATTGTTCATTTCAGTTGGTGGTGTTTTTCATTCCATATGTTGTCATCAATGCCAAAGGGGGTGATTGTTGGAGATTTGCCAGTAGGCCAGTACTGACTGTTGTTTGTCATTGATGACAACATATCGTAAGTAGCATGTGTGGATGACTTATGCAGTAAGCTTTAAGTATATGTAGCATGGACATGTTATCAGCATGATATCATGGATGCATAGGTTAACTATTAGTACAAATAGTTATATAGCAGCTTGTGTCAGCAGTGTTCTTGTCAGAGTAATAGGTAGTGTTCTGTGTATAGTTGTCCATATAGTTATCATGAAGCCTTGTGCATTTAGATATGTGATGGAGATATGTTAGTGATGTTACATTCATGGACATAGATTCTGATGATTGGTAGAAGTGAATTTATGCAGTCGTTATTCACCAGTAGTAGTTTCCTGTGTTTATTCACAAGAGCCAAAAGAGATTATATTGGTTCTGGAGTTGTGCCTATCATTTCGGTATGCACCCTTGGATTAGAGCTTGGAGAAGAGTTAGTAATGTTTAGTTAAGAGCGCATGAGTTAATTCAGCTTGAGGAGAAAGATTCAGTTATTTTGGTAGAGCCGATAGTGTGTAGCGTGTGTCTACAATTATTTTATTGAATAGGTCCTAGAATGTGTTGCATGCTTAGTAGAGCTGACTAAATTATTAGTGGAGTTTGTTATGGTTTCTCTAATATGATTTCAAGGTGATTCTAACAGGATGACTTGATTATATCATTTAGAGGAAAGATATTTATAGGCAGTCATTTGTGATTGCTAAAGTATGGTTCATAGTTGATTGTGAAGAGCATAGCAGAGTGTGTGAAGTGTTGAGCCATCAGAAGAAGGTTTATGTGACCAAGTAAAGTATTTGTGCCATATAATGGAACTAATCCAGATAGCAGATCAAAGTGCAATTCACCAAGATCCATATATAGTGTGTATCTATTATTTAGAAGGTTGTATCCTTTGCCCATTTGAGCAGTGTGCTCTCGGACAGTGCGTCCTCACCCCTAATAGGGTCCGACCCTTGACCAGGTCTACTGTACTAAATATATTATAAAGCAACTCCTAACAGGGTTAAGAATCTTCTAACAAGGATCATAATACACTAGTGCAGAATATTATTGGGTGTCAATTCCCACTGGAGTTTTTACCTATTTGGGTTTCCCCATAACCAAAATATTGGTGTTGTGTTGAAGTTTTCTTTCATTGTGTTTATGCTTTATGTTTAATTATACTTAATTAGATAAATAATTGAAACTTGTAGATAACCGATTCACCCCCCCCCCCCCCCCCCCCGCTCATTTATCTCTTGGGACTATTCCTAACAAGTTACAAGGCTCTCTTCGCATTCTCAAAATCATCTATCTCTAATTTATTTTTTATATTTCAAATTTTATGACTTCCACCCTTCACCCTTCTTTTCCAAGGCCCTAGAAAACCAGGAAGGTGGTGACTAACATGGTAATTAAAGATAAATATTTGCCTTAACAATGGACATTCATGCAATCATGTCCTTTATATAATTGAACCCCTAATGTTTGTCTATAAGTTCAAATTATACTAGATATTAATATTAAGATCTACATACTTCTCATGAGTATATTTGTCACTAATATTGGAGTGCAAGGTAATGAGTGTAAAAATGATTTTAAAAAGGTAAAAAGGTATTCCTATAAATGATAGCTTGATGTACTATGGTAAAGATTTGAACCACTTCTACATATAATATTAGTGTAGTGTAAAACTATTAAACAAGGGATTTTGCTTTTAGTTTTTAGATATGTAATTCATTTCAATATCACTATTGTCACATTTTCTTAAGTAAAACATTTATTAATGTGACACTAAAAATTAATAGGAAAGATATGCATAAGCATGTCCCAAATAAAAATAGTAAATAATTTAATTTTGTATTTTTGTGAAAAAAATCCAATGGGTAATTTTATCAAGAATAGAATCCTTGTAGGGTCTAGGTTCTTCATTAGTACTTACCAAGGAAAATGCATAATAGAAATATGGTGGGTGATACATGTTAACTAAATTTTCTTATATTACCTGTATTCTCAAAGGAGTACAAGATTCCTCCTTGATGCAGAGCAATAAGGCCAATCCAATGCATTTGTATGGGTTTTGAGGGCTTAGAAGTTAATTTGTTAGGATTTTTAAATTTGAAAATTTAAATCTAATGGCTAGTTACAGTTTTGATAAGCACACTTAGATTTAATTATTTTTGTTTATGTAATGACCCAAAATTATTTGAGTCGGCTGGAGAATAACTATAGGGGGTCTATAAGGCCATGAGAAGACATTAATAAGGAGGTGTTGTATGGAAGTAAGCCCAGCCAATGAATAAAGTTCTGATTGCATCACATTTTTTGAGATTGTATGCATGTTACTTGTTCATATTTGAAAGTTTCATCACTAAATCTTTTAGAAAGAACATGGGAGTATTCTTAGATGTTTCTCATATAATTTTAAAATCATTTGAGTGCATAAACAATCCATTTTATATCATTTAATCTAATTGGTCTGTGAAAGGATACCATTTTGCTTTCATTTTGAGGTTCTAATTTGCATTTATGATTCATTCCTCTTTTACTTCTTACGGTTTCTTGAGGAATTAATCACTTAAAACTTAAATAATGCATTACTAACAATATCTGATGCAGGAGTAACAAGTTTGAATGTTGATCACCTAGAAATTGACAGCTTTGCTCGAAAAGGGGTATAGTTTTGTATTAGATTCTAATTGGAAATGTCTACGTAAAGGTGTCAGAACTTTTTTTGATCCCTAGAAGTGGGTTTATGTCTAATTTCTAGAAGGCCCTAGTTTTAGGTCCTATTTGGTGAGGGTTTTGTAAAAAGAACACTTACAAATTTTTTGTGACCAAAATAGTTGGAAAATCCTTGGTTTGGGAACATTTCATGAGACTGTACCAGGTTAAGGGCCTTGGAGTTAAGTTTGGAGTGTACTTTCTTTGTAATATGGCCTAATTAGCCCTCATCTTTGGGTATGTTTGCTAGATTTTCTATATAGTTATTCCAAAGGAATTGGGTCCAATATTTTGATATGTTGTAGAGGGCCCAAATGGGTATTTGAGTATGCAATTTATTTTCCAATTTTAAATTGGGAAAAGTGGGTGAAAACTGAAGTGAGAAGGTTTTGAAGGACTAGAAGGGAAAAGGCCTAGTCTATGAACTAGTCTTATGTTTTATGTTACCAAGTGAGTTGTGGGTATTTTTAATTGGTTAAAACCAATTGAAAAGTGTTGGTAAAAACCCTAGAAGGTACTATAAGATTCTTGGGTTTTTGGGTATTGATTCGAGTCCTTCTGTGTAAATAATCCTTAAGGGAAAGTGTGCAATCATGTTGGGTTATTTGGCATTAGTAGAGTGATTTGGTCAAGGGAGTGGATTGGCCTTATTTCTCTACATCATATTGGTATTAGAGCAAGGCATTATATCCTTATGAGTTGATAGAAGGTTGGAAGGTAAGAGGTTAACTCAAGATACCTCCAAGAGTAAGTGCTATAGTTACTAGGGAGTTGAGAGGCCTAAAATAAAAGATTGAAGTAATTGAAGCTTGAGAAATAAGTGTTGGAGATTTTCCAGTAGGCCAGTACTGACTGTATGTTTGTCATTGATGACAACATATGGAAAGTAGCATGCATGGAAGACTTGTGCAGTAACCTTTCAGTATATGTAGCATGGACATGATATCAGCATGATATCATGGGCATAGAGGTTAACTGTTAGTATAGGTAGTTATATAGCAGCTAGTGTTAGAAGTGTTCCTGATAGAGCAACAGGTAATGTTATGTGTATAGTTGTCCATATAGTTATCATGAAGCCTTGTGCACTTGAATATATGTTGAAGACATGTTAGTAATGCTACATTCATGGATGTAGAGTCTGATGATTAGCAGAAGTGAAGTTATGCAGTTGCTATTCACCAGTAGCAGTTTCTTGTGTTTATTCAGAAGATCTGACAGAGATTATATTGGTTATGGAGTTGCGCCTATCATTTCGGTATGCGCCCTTGGAGTTAATCTTGGAGAAGAGTTAGTGATGTTCAGTTAAGATTGCATTAAGTAATTCAGCTTGAGGAGAAAGATTCAGTTGTTTTGATAGAGCTGACAGTGTGTAGCGTGCGTCTAAAATTATCTTATTAGATAGGTCCTAGAATGTGTTGCGTGCTTAGTAGAGTCGACTAAATTTTTATTGGAGTTTGTTATGGTTTCTCTAATATGATTTCAAGGTGGTTCTAATAGGCTGACTTGATTATATCATTTAGTGGAAAGATATTTATAGGAAATCATTTGTGATTGCTTAAGTGTGGTTCATAGTTGATTAAGAAGAGTAGAGCAGAGTGTCTGAAGTGTTGAGCTATTAGAAGAAGGTCTATGTGACCAAGTAAAGTGTTTATGCTATACATTGAAATTGATCTAGATAGCAGGTCTAAGCGCAGTTCACCAAGATCCAGATATAGTGTGTATCTGTTATTCAGAAGGTTGTAGCCTTTGCCCCTTTGAGCAGTGTGCTCTCAGACAGTATGTCCTCTCCCCTAACGAGGACTATTGTAAAAGAATCCTAACAGGGTCTAACCCTTGACCAGGTCTACTATACTAAATATATTGTAAAGAAACTTCTAACAATGTTAAGGATCTTCTAACAACGATCATAATACACTAGTGCAAAATATTAGTGGGTGTCAATTCACACCAGATTTTTTACCTATTTGGGTTTCCCCATAACCAAAATATTGTTTTGTGTTCAAGTGTTCTTTCATTGTGTTTATTCTTTATGTTTAAGTATACTTAATTGGATAAAGAATTGAAACTTGTAGATACCTGATTCACCCCCCCTCCTCTCAGTTATCTCTTGGGACTATTCCTAACAATTGGTATTAGAGCCAAGTGCCTCAGAGAGAAATTTTAATAGCTTAAGGTTGATCAGATGGCATTCTTCACAAAAGAAAGTCCTAAGTTTGATGGAGAGAATTATCTTGATTGGAAGAACAAGATGGTGACTCGTTTGTAGTGCATTGCTTTTGAATTTTTTGATGTAACTATCAAAGAAGTCAAGTTTCCTACTTTAGAAGACCTTGCAAAGGATGATGCTACTGATAAGAAAAAGGAATTATTTCATCAGAATTCAATAGCCAAAGAAGCCCTTATTAGCACCCTATCTGATAGTGAATTTTAAGAAATAAATAAGGTAGATACAACCCACAAAATATGGAAGTACCTAGAAGACATATTTGAAGGAGACAAACAAGCAAAGGATGTGTGCAGAAAGACATGGAAAAAAAGATACAATGCATTAGAGATGCTACCTGAAGAAAATATTAGAGCTTACAATCAAAGGATTAATGAAGTAGTTGTTGGAATCAAGATCAATGGAGGAGAGCTCTCAGAGGAAGACATTATGGATAAATTGATGACTAATCTCACTCTAGAATATGAAAACAAGATCAACATGCTTGATGAGACCATGCAACTTACATCAAATTTCAAGAGAGAGACTTTGATCAGCAAAATCTCACCTTTTGAGAGTTCAAGAATGAAGACAGAACCTAAAAGTGAGACTTCCTTCAAAGCAACAGTTCATGGTAAAAAATCTGCAAACACTTTTGGTAATTTTGATGATGATGATGAAGAGAAAACACTAGATGATTTCATTGCTATGATTACCAAAAGAGAAAAGAAAGGAAAAGGAAAATATGAAGGTCAATTTCCATTCAAATGCTTTTCATGTAATAAGATTGGTCACTTTGCATCTAAATGTCCCTTAAGAGCTAGAAAGTTCAAAAATGACAAGCCTAAATTCTCTAAGGAATGTTACTATGCTGGAGATGGAGTTTCAGATGATGATTCAGCTAAAGAAGAAATTGGATTTATTGCTATCATAGAGAAAATGAACAATAAGACAGATCATGAAGATGAGAAAGAAAAACAAGAGCTAGCATTGATTTCCCAAGCTAATATAAGGACAGACTGGATTATAGATAGTGGTTGTTCACATCACATGATAGGGGATAAAAACATATTTATTCATTTGGATAAATACAATGGTGGCATGGCTAGATTTGGAGATAACACTCCTAAACCCATGGTTGGTAGAGGAGCCATCACCTTGGATGGTAAG
The DNA here is from genome assembly GCA_027943335.1 of Chamaecyparis obtusa. Taxonomy (NCBI): domain Eukaryota; kingdom Viridiplantae; phylum Streptophyta; class Pinopsida; order Cupressales; family Cupressaceae; genus Chamaecyparis; species Chamaecyparis obtusa. Next base: position 212,661 of record BSBK01007209.1, on the reverse strand, counting down.
AATAGTATTGATGATGTTCCCTATGTAGATGGTTTGAAACATAACCTTCTTAGTGTTGAGCCTGATGCAATCATAACACTATCCTTGATAGAATATGAAAACAAGATCAACATGCTTGATGAGACCATGCAACTTACATCAGGCTCAAAGACTATAGGTAATGTTTTCCAACTCAATTCAGAAGCAAGTTGTTTTGTTGCTAAAGTTGATGATAGTTGGTTGTGGCATAAAAGACTATGTCATATCAATTTTGATAACATAGTAAAGATAAGCAATGTAAAGGTAGTAAGAGATCTACCTTGCATAGCAAAGCAAGTTGATATTATATGCAGGGAATGTGTGATGGGAAAGCATGTGAGAAACTCATTCAGGAGCAAGCACTACTCAATAGAGAACAAGTTGGATCTGATTCATACAAACCTATGTGGTCCAACTCAAACAAGATCATACTATGGTGAAAGGTATTTCATTTTGTTTATTGATGATTATACTAGGATGATGTGGGTTGCATTCCTGAAAGATAAGTCAGAAGCATTTGAGAAGTTCAAAATACTCAAAGCTAAGGTTGAGAATGAATCTGGACTAAAGATAAAATGTTTGAGATCGAATAGAGGAGGAGAATTCACCTTTGACAGATTATGAGTACTACGAAGAACATGGCATAAAGAGATAGTTAAGTGCACCTAGAACCCCTCAGCCAAATGGAATTACAGAGAGATGGAATAGGATCATCCCTGATACAGTGTGCACCATTATGATTGAAGGAAAAGTTGCACACACCTATTGGAGAGATGCAGTCAATACAATAGTCTACACTAACAATAGAATTCAATTAAGGCCTGGTGCTGACAAAACACCATATGAGCTATGGTTTGGTAATGTTCCCATAGTAAAATACTTCAGAATCTTTGGAAGCAAGTGCTACATCAAGAGGGATGAAGCAGTAGGCAATTTTGATGCAAGAAGTGATGAAGGTATTTTCCTTGGTTACTCTACTAAAAGTAAAGCTTATAGATGTTTCAATTTAAGATTGAAAAAGATCATTGAAAGTGCTGATGTTAAGATTGATGAAAATTTTATGGTTCAAGAAAGATATCATGATTACTCACCCATGATTGAAGAAGAACCCAGACCCTCCACTAGTGAGACAGTTATTGAAGAAATGTTTGATATTATTGATGTGTTATTCAATGACCCTGAGACAAGTGAAGAAGATACTCCTAAGGCTAATGAGTCAGCATCACCTAAAGTTCCAAATTTTACATCTAGAAACCATTCCAAGAAAGACATCATTGGAGATCAGAGCGGCAAAGTCTTAACAAGATCACAAGCAAAGAACTCAACTAGCAGTGAAGTGGTATGTTTACTATCTCATATTGAACCTTTAAGTGTTGAAGACACATGTAATGATTCAAATTTGCATGATGTTATGAAAGAAGAACTTGATCAGATTATTAAGAATGACACTTGGGAACTAGTCCCAAGACCTAGTGATAAGAATGTGATTGGAACAAAGTGGATATTTAGAAACAAGATGAATGAAGATGGTACAATAGTAAGAAATAAAGAAAGGTTAGTATGTAAGGGATATGCACAAAGAGAGGGCATTGATTATTCTGACACATTTGCACCTGTGAGCATATTAGAAGCTATTAAGTTGTTTCTAGCTTATGCTACAGTCAAAAAATTCAAAGTTTATCAAATGGATGTCAAGTCAGCATTCTTGAATGGAGATTTAAAAGAAGTATACATTGAGCAGCTGGAAGGAATCACTTTATCATATAGACCTAATATGGTATGTAGATTGAAGAAGGCCCTCTATGGACTTAAGCAAGCCCTAGAGCATGGTATGAGAGACTAGATGGATATCTAACAAAGATTGGATTCAAGAAAGGAGCAGCAGATTGTAATTTATTCATAAGAGAGACATCTAAAGGTTTACTACTTGTAGCTATATTTGTTGATGATATTATCTTTGGAGGCAATGACAAACATAGTGCTGAATTTGCTAAGGAGATGCAAAATAAATTTGAGATGAGTATGATTGGTCCTATCAAATACTTTTTGGGACTAAATGTGCAGTAAACAGAGAAAGGTATTTTCATTAATCAGTCTAAGTATGTGAAAGAAATATTGGAGAAATTGAATATGGATGATTGCAAGCCAATAGGGACACCTATGATCACATCATGCAAGCTTAAAAAATAAGGTGATTCTCCTGGAGTAGATATAACATTGTACAAGTCTATGATTGGTAAACTCATTTATCTTACTCAAACAAGACCTGATATTTCAAATGCAGTTGCAATAGTTGGAAGATTTGAAGTAGAGCCTAAACAAAGTCACCTCATGGTAGTAAAAAGGATATTCAAATATTTTCAAGGCACTATAGACTATGGTCTATGGTATCCTAATTCAAAAAATGTTGAGCTTCATGTGTACACTGATGTAGATTGGGTAGGTTGTGTTGATGATAGAAAGAGTACATCAGGTGGAGCAGTGTTTCTTGGTGATAGACTTGTCAATTGGATAAGCAAGAAACATAATTGTATTTCTCAGTCAATAGCAAAAGTGGAGTATGTTGCAGCAGCCTTGAATTGTTCTACAATTGTTTGGATCAAACAAATGATAAATAATTTTGGAATTCAAATTGATTATCCTATTGTTAATCACTGTGATAACACTAGCAATATCAATATATGAAAAAACCCTATGATGCATGCAAAGACAAAGCACATTGAGATCAAGTATCACTTCCTAAGAGAGAAAGTGGCAGAGAAAGAAGTCAAGCTAGACTATGTGAGTACTAAAGATCAGTTGGTAGACATATTCACAAAACCCTTTCCAAAAGATACTTTTGAGTATCTCAAGGAGAAGTTGGGAGTAATTCCCTTCCCTGATTCTACTTAGAAGAAGGAAAAGCATCCATCCTCAGGGACTGATGGATGGTTGACTACTCTACTTCTGGAGTAGTACCAGTGCTTAAACTGATTGGCGCCCTTTGCCATTGATGTCAAAGGGGGAGTAATATATAGTAATGAAAAACATAAGCAAAAAAGAGGAGTAATATACTAAGGGGGAGTAGTATTCAGTTATGACAGTACTTCAGTAGAGGAAATGGAGAATGTTATAAAAGAATTATTCATTTGGATTGGTGGAGTTTTTCATTCCATATGTTGCCATCAATGCCAAAGGGGGAGATTGTTGGAGATTTCCCAGCAGGCTAGTACTGACTGTATGTTTGTCATTGATGACAACATATGGAAAGTAGCATGCATGGAAGACTTATGCAATAAGATTTTAGTATATGTAGCATGGACATGATATCATGGGCGTAGAGGTTAACTGTTAGTATAGACAATTATATAGCAGCTAGTGTCAGTAGTGTTCCTGACAGAGCAACAGGTAGTGTTCTTTGTATGGTTTTCCATATAGTTATCATGAAGCCTTGCGCTTGAATATATGTTGAAGACATGTTAGTAATGCTACATTCATGGATGCAGAGTCTGATGATCAGTAGAAGTGAAGTTATGCATTTTCTATTCACTAGTAGTAGTTTCCTGTGTTTATTCAGAAGAGCCGACAGAGATTATATTGGTTCTGGAGTTGTGCATATAATTTTAGTATGTTCCCTTGGAGTTAAGCTTGGAGAAGAGTTAGTGATGTTTGGTTAAGAGTGCATGAAGTAATTCAACTTGAGGAGAAATATTTAGTTGTTTTGATAGAGCCGACAGTGTGTAGCGTGTGTTTACAATTATCTTATTAGACAGGTTCCAGAATGTGTTGCGTTCTTAGTAGAGCCGACTGAATTTTTATTGGAGTTTGTTTTGGTTTCTCTAATATGATTTCAAGGTGGTTCTAACAGGCTGGCTTGATTATATCATTTAGAGGAAAGATATTTATAGGTAGTCATTTGTGATTGCTTAAGTGTGGTTCATAATTGATTAAGAAGAGTAGAGCAGAGTGTGCGAAGTGTTGAGCCATCAGAAGAAGGTCTATGTGACCAAGTAAAGTGTTTATGCTATACATTGGAATTGATCTAGATAGCGGTTCTAAGTGTAGTTCACCAAGATCCAGATATAGTGTGTATCTGTTATTCAGAAGGTTGTAGTCATCGCCCCTTTGAGCAATGTGCTCTTGGACAGTGCGTCCTCTCCCCTAACAGGGACTATTGTAAAAGACTCCTAACAGGGTCTGACCCTTGAACAGGTCTACTATACTAAATATATTGTAAAGAAACTCCTAACAGGGTTAAGGATCTTCTAACAAGGATCATAATACACTAGTGCAGAATATTAGTGGGTGTCAATTCCCACCAGGGTTTTTTACCTATTTGGGTTTCCCCATAACCAAAATATTGGTGTTGTGTTCAAGTGTTCTTTCATTGTGTTTATGCTTTATGTTTAAGTATACTTAATTTAATAAAGAATTCAAACTTGTAGATAACTGATTCACCCCCCCCCCCCCCCCCCCCCCCCCTCTTAGTTATCTCTTGGGACTATTCCTAACAATAAGAAGAATAAATGGAGGTTTAGATGTGGAAGAAGAAGAAGCCCCTCAATAAGAAGAGCAAATTGATCCAAAAAATTCAAGGATGGTAAAGTTACTAAAAGCCATTAGAGTAGGAGACTCTAGAGTGAAAATTGAATTACCAATGTATAGTGCTAATATGAATGATGAAGAGTTAATAGATTGGTTTGGTTCTCTTGACAATTTATTTGAATATGAAGATATTGAGGATAATGCAAAAGTAAAAATTGCTAAGTCTAGGTTGAAGGTGCATTCTTTGCTATGGTGGGATTGCATTATATGTTGTGCATAAGGATGGTAAAAATTTGTGCTTAAACTCTCTCAATGATGACAATTTGAATGGTAAATATATTATATGTTTTGGGGAAAAAAAGTGTTTGAATTTGTAGGAAGATTGTGTTGGTAACAAGTTTGATGTGAAGATGAATGGTGGAAGCAATAGGATTGTGGAAGAATTGTCCTTAAATGTGACTAAGAATATTGTGTTAATATGAAGCATTGAGTGCCCTTTGGTTGAAGGGATAGAAAGATAGAAGATTATTTTCATAAGATAGGAGATGAAGAAGTAAGAAAACTTATGTGATGAAGGAAAAATGCACTAGCAACATTCAGATTTTGACTATGGTATAAGGCATAAACAAATGTGTTTTGGTACTAATACTTTGTGTCAAGTGGATGCAAGTAGAAGGCCAAGAGAAAGACCAACTGTTAATGAGTTGTTATTGCAATAGATGCATGCCAAGGAGATGAATAATAGAGAGTCATCTTGGAGAATGGAGAGGATAAAAAATAAGCCCTTATTCTCTTGGGGAAAGACCATTTTCCCAAGGCGGGAGTATGGTGCAGGAGCACCTGATAATGTCAAGGGGACCATGAATAAACCATGGGGTAGAAATGAGGAGTATGGGTCTAAAAGACTTGATATTGATATATTAAATCTAATTATGTCCATCGATAGTAATAAATTTGATAAAATTGGTAAATGTTCTAATGGTCCTGGTAAGGACCATAGGACCAATTATGTAATAAATGACACATAGATGCCTATTGAGTTTAGAATAGGTGTTTAGGTGTTTATGAAAGTCAATAATATCCAAACCAATGGATTTGTATGGATTTTGAGGGCTTATAATTTAATTTTTTAGGTTTTTTAAATTTGAAAATTCAAATCTATCAGCTAGTGACAATTTTGGTGGGCAAGCTTAGATTTGATTATTTTTATTAATATAATGACCTAGAATTATTGGAATCAATTGGGGAATAATTGTAGGGGGTCTGTAAGGTTGTGAGAAGGAATTAATAAGGAGGTTTTGTACGGAAGTAAGCCCAACCATTGAATAAAGTTATGATTGCATCACATTTTCTGAGTTTGTATGCATGTTACTTATTCATATTTGAAAGTTTGATCATTAAATATTTTGGAAAGAACATAGGAGAATTCTTATATATTTTACATGCAATTTTAAAATCATTTGAGCTCATAAAAAATCCATTTTGTATTGGATCATTTATTCTGACAGGTCTGTGACATGATACCCTTTTCCTTGCATTTTGAGGGTCTAATATGCATTTATGATTCATTCCTCTTTTTGTTCTTCCTATTTCTTTGGGAATGAATCACCTACAGCCCAAATAATGCATTACTAACAATATTTGATGTAGGAGTAACAAGTTTTAATGGTGATCACCTAGAAAGTTGACATTTTTTCTTGAAAAGGGGCATAAAAATGGTGGCATGGTTATTGAAGTAGAGAAAATGCCTTAAGGAGGGTATATTTTTGTATTAGTTTCTGAATGGATATGTCCAATTATATGTTTTTGAACTTATTTTGAGCCCTAGAAGTGGGTTTATGTCTTATTTATAGAAGGCCCTAGTTTTAGGCCCTATTTGTTGAGGGTTTTGTAAAAAGCGCACTTAGAAAATTTTTGTGATGAAAATAGTTGGAAAATCCTTGGTTTGGGAACATTTCATGAGACTTTACAAGGTTTGGGTTCTTGGAGTTAATTTTGGAGTGTACTTGCTTTGTAATTTGGCCTAATTAGCCCTCACTTTTGGGTCTGTTTGTTGGATTCCATATAGTTGGTACATAGGATTTGGGTCCAATATTTTGATATGTTGTAGAGGACCCAAATAGGTCTATGAACCAGTCTTGAGTTTTATGTTACCAAGTTATTTGTGAGTGTTTATAATTGGTTCAAACCAATTCAAAAGTGTTGAGAAAGACCCTAGAAGGTATTTTAAGAGTCTTTGGTTGTTGGAAATTGATTTGAGTCCTTTTGCGTAAAGAATCCTTAAGGGAAAGTGTGCAATCTTGTTGGGTTATTGGGCATTCGTAGAGTGATTTGGTCAAGGGAGTGGATTGGGGTTATTGATATGCATCACTCTTCTTCTTTTACATGTATTTATTAGAGATATTTAGCACTCCTATTTGAAGCCTCTTCTTACTCTATATCCTCTAAATATTTAATTATGTTCTTACATATATGACAAAGTTAGAGGATACACATTTGATCTTTTATCAAGGTCATTGAAAATAACAATATATAGTGCAAAAAATATTTAATTAATAATTTCTAACTACTTACAAGAAGGAAGAGCAGTTATGAGTAGTTATAAATGTACTACACCAATATTCCCCTCTTAATGTACATTGACCCTAAATATATCAAAAACAACCCTACCTTAAGGAGCCTTTCTTAAGGGTTACATAATAAAACATATTGATTACATAATTTGAATACATATTTTGATAAAATATTCCAAAGTAGTTGATCCTAAAACAAGAAAGGCTCCATCAAGTTGTCTCTTGACCCTCAGAAAGGTGTATCTTGAAGCTATATTCTTAATCTCTCTATCCTGAACTCTCGAATCACAAAGTCTTGAATTATTCAACAATAATCTCTAAGATATGTGACATATCTCTATCATTGTCTAGTGACCATGAAAGATTATAATTCTTGATCATATACTCTGAAGCTTGCTAGACAATAATCCATATTGAGTGAAATACTAAATTCTAAATATCTCTTCAAAATGAGTCTTCACAAGACATGCCTTCTTCAAAATTGTCATCATTAGAAAAAAAAAAAATAGAAAACCAAAATGTCAAAAAATGTTGTTTATGCAAAACGCCATCTCAAAGCGAGAAGCTAACTTGAGATGATGGAAGTTCCCTCATCCTCTAATTTGGCCAACCTCCAAAAGTGAAGGTTTAAAGCACAAAATTTTGATTAATAGAATAATAAAAACCATTAACAACCGCTCCATCATCCGATGTATCCTTATCTTCAATGCAATCAACATTTCCTTCATAGGATCATTCTTTTAGTTTTCCCTTAAGAACATCACTAGCTCTAGTTCTACAAACCCATATTATGTGGCCCTTTTTCTTACAATAGAAAATTTCATTGTCTCTTTTATTTTTATCTAACCATTTCTTATTACATGTGCAGTCACCTTCTCAACTATTATTCCTTCCATTGATTCCCCTTGACCACTTTCCATCTCACAAGCATAGATTTGTCATTTCTTTGATACCACATGAAAAATTTAGAGGATCAACATTTGATTTTTTATTGATCCTTGAAATAAACAATATATAGTGTAAAAAATATTTAATTAATAGTTATAATTGCTTATAGGAAGGAAGAGCGGTTATGAGTAGTTACAAATGTATTACTCCAACAATATATGCATCTTCTTAATTTAACTTGAAACACATTGTATTTTTTAATTTCTCTTCCTTTTGCCTATTAATTAATAAAAAGAGCTCCAGGTTCCTTAAAAATCACATTTCTAGAATGGCTAACTTTCAAGGTTAAATAATTCTAAATCTTGTAACCATTTACATTTTCCACCATATCTAATGAAAATGATCTTTTATGATTTTGGTTCTAGTTTGGACCACTTTCTTAGACATATGAAAATATCTCTCATGACTAAACATACATAAATGTGGAACATATGGTTTTTAAACTAAATGCAATTTATGAGGTGTTAAGTCAAGATCCTTATAAGATCTATTCACCAAGTAATATGAAGTAATCACAAATTTAAACCAAGAATATCTATTAAACTATGCACAACTTGTGATACTTTTGACTCTGATGAACTTCCATATATCTAAATTCTACCTAACTTTTATGTGTTTGGTTCTCAAACTTGTCCAATCCTATTTTGGCATTTTCTTTATTAGTATTTGTATATTGTGTTTGTGCAAAAAACTATTTTATGTATCAATCTTCTTTTTTGATGTTGTAGCTTCAGGCATGAGACCCTTTTTCCACCTTATCTAACCAAAAACATACGTGTGGCTCTTTCCATGAAGGATTGGTTCTTCCTATTTGTCACTCCATTCCATTGAGGTGTCATTTTTTTTTTCCAACAACACTTGCATGCTAACAAAATTCATCAAATTCATTAGAACAATGGTTTCCATAATTTTCTAATTTTAAAATCTATTAGGATAAGATGTCATTAACCTTGCAATCCTAAGTCATTTTCATGTGTCCCCGTGATCCTTGGTAGGTGCACTTAAATCCACTACTTTTCCATGTGTCAAATCATACTAAACTCCCCTCCTAATTTATAATGTTCACTATTTTCACCCATGTACTAAAGTGACTTTGGGTTACCTACCCTCTATAACCAATCTAAGAAGATGTAAGTGGATCTTTCCTTTATAAAAAAATTCTTGAAGTGTTTCTTGTGATCCCCCTTGAAAAATATCTCATGTTTCAAAGTCCACAAAAGGTTTATAAAAATTGACTATTTGATTTATGTTGGTTAATTCCTTAATTTTTTTTTAAGTTGCTAGATTTGTAGACTTTAAAAGTTGTCCATCTTGATATTCTATTCCAAGCATCTATATTTCATTTTCCCTATTAAGTTGTTGGGACCCATCCTCCCAACATACCTTTTCACCTTATCCCAATGATCTAGTTTAAAACTTTGTAAAATTTTCCAATGTAGAATTTATAAAAGTATCATATGTAATGCTCTACCAAGGAACCTAGGAGAAATTAACCTAAAACATGTTACTAAGTTTATAGAATAATTTTTTTCTTAAAGTTTACAAATAATAAAGAATAAAAAAGCAGAAGCAATAATGTAAAGTCAATACATACTCATTTATACAACTCATTTAAAAATTACAGATCTCAAGGGTTCCTTGATGTAGAATTACATAAATGTAAATTAATCTACTAGATACAATAACCATACAAATTCTCCACATAATGTAAATAAAGTACATCATCTCATAAATGAATACACAAATAAAATGGATACCATAAGGTATACATGATAACCAACATCAACTGGACAAATTATAGGTATGTAATCATAATTCAATTACAAAGATACATATACAATAAATGAACTTGGATAAGAGGAAAACTCCAAGGATGAGAGAATAAGGAACGACTGCTACAAGGATCATCTAGCACTGGTACAAGAATATCAGAGTCTCAAAAGACAAGAGGATCACTACCTCCCGACCTCATGGAAACTTTTGGTTCCACTCCCACCATGCTAAGGAGATAACATCAGACCCCACTTGGATAACAATACAAAAATTGATGATAAGGTAGAAGTAAGAAAGGGAACTTGAAAGCTCTCTATCTCAAAAAGGTATAACTCAACATGCAAATATATACATACTAATCCTAGAGGAAACCAACACCTATAGGAAACCTAAGATGAAATTAGGGAAGTGTCATCACATACATCAACCCCTTAGGGTGATCTCACTGTATTTCATCTCCCAAGTGTGAGCATATGTGGAACTAGAAATCATCTCATATAGACAAGGACAACCAATCATGCTAGACCTCAGCGTCACTACTAGAAGGGAAAACATCATCTTCCACTCCCACCCTTAGCCTATACTAGTACTCAAGGCATAGGTGAAGAACACATTATCTTATTAATTTATTTCAAAATCCCATTTAAATGTACTTGCAAAGATACCTAGGTAGCCACTTCTAGGCTCTGACACCTCCAAAGCAAGCCACCTCCCCTCTAACACCTAGATAACCTACCCTAAGCTCATAAAGTCATAAACCACATAATGAAAGCAAATCCAATTCCATTAAAGCATAAGGAACATATACTGGTTCTCAAAAATATGATATCATAAAAATATTCTCAAACTGACTTCAAAAATAAAAGCTTAGGATAATAAGGTTGGATAAAGGAATTAAAACCAATACAACATCTCATAGCACAAAAACAAACACATAACTATCAATAGAAAAAATACCCTAAAGCCTCTATTACCTGCCCTATAGGACAACATAGTTTTCACAAATTTCACAAATATGCACTTACAACTAATCCACAGATATGTCTAAATTATTTAAATCAATCCCTTTAATAAATTAAAAGTACAATTTGACTATAGTTGAACACTCATAAATTTCATGCAATAATATATATATATATATATATATATATATATATATATATATATATATATATATATATATATATATATATATATATATATATATATATATATAAAGATTTACCAAATAGGACTTAATATGTTGTTTCTCTCTAGAAAGTAAATTCTTTTTAAATCCATAAACTAAGTATGCCCATATGCAAAAATTGTATATCTATTTTGATTTGATTTAATTCCCAGGGTTTCAACAACAACTACAAACAAACCAAGTAACTGTTTTAATTCAAGGCTTTTCCTCAACGTATTTCTAACAAAAATAGTTGGTATTCACAAACACAAGATTTCTTCAACCAAAATCTTTTCAAATCAATTATTCGCACAAAAGAAGAATTACAATACAACCATCAACAAAATTTGGTAGGCACAAAGTAGCAATCTTTTAAAAGAAAGTCAGATCTACGATAGTTTTAAACCCTACCTTAAATCACCAATTGACAGAAGCCACAATGAACAATCCAAAAACCCTAAAAATTCTAAGCTTTCACAATTTCCTTCAATTCAACCTCAGAGCCATTGAAACCTCTAAACTTGTGTCCAAAATAATGGTCAAAAGAATCTTAATAAAGGAAACCTATTCAACCTAGGGTTTCCCAAGCTCATGCAAAACCAAAAAGAACTCAAATTTAAATTGATTAAAAATAATTTATTTAATTATTTAATTTATAATTCTTATTTTTGTCAATTCACTCAACTTTAAACTTACTTTATACTTTAATTTAATTTAATTGATTGTGCAACTAATTGCATATCAATAATAAATAAAAATTAATATTCTTTTAGCATTTTATTAATAATGCAATTGATAATTAATTTTACCTTTAATTATAATTTTGGATTTAATAATTATTAAATCTTATATTTTCTCAATTAGACTTCTTAATTAAGTATTTTAATTAATAAATGTACTTAATTAAGGGTAAGAGTTTGGAGTTGGGTACCAATTCCACGGAAGTCCATGGCGTGAAAATTTTGGAATAAAAAATGGGCACCTAATTTTTACAAATTAGGCACCCATTTAGGTTCGGGAGCCTGATCCATTTTCAAAAATCGGGTGCCCATTTATGATTGGGCACCCGTTTTGAATAAATCGAGCGCCCATTTCTAATATCTATTTATTTTATTTTTTTATCCGATTTCTTGTCATTTTCATCTTCAAGGAAATGGGATCACATTTAGCAGGGCTCGAGTGCCCATTTGAGCTTCCCTTGTCAACCCCATCTACCATTTTTTTCATGTTCCAGGTACGTACTATTATTTTTTATTATTTTTTTATGATTTTTGTCATTAAAAATTGTAGTTTCAAGTTATTTTAATTTAAAAACATAGTTTAATGTTGTTTTCAAAATTATTGTATAAATTTAATTATATTTTATCTTTCAAGCAATTCTTTTTTATTTTAATTTACTTTGTAAATTATTGTACTAAAGTAGAAAACTGGTAAAATTTAGGTATACAAACTTAAATTACAAAACCCTACATAGAAAACCAAAACCCTGGGTAGTAAAAAAAAACGTAAACCTATACAAAATTAAATTACAAAACCCTAAACTTAGAAAATCAAAACATAAATTTAGAAAACCAAAACATAAATTTATAAAATCTCTCTCTCTCTCTCTCTCTCTCTCTCTCTCTTTTAAGTTTTAATTATTTAAGTCATTCAAGTTGTAAGGTAAAATATATTTTACAATAAGTTAATTGTAAATTATCATGTTTTTATATGTACGCAGATTGGCAATATGGATGATTTTCACATTGATGAGCTTATAGGTCAACAAGCACCACCACCTCCTCCTCCTCCACCTCCCCCTCCCCCTCCCCCTCCACCTCCACCTCCACCTAGAGAGTTAAGAGATAATATTAGGAGAAATGTACAGGTGATCATGAGAGATATAAATATTATTAGGAATGATCCCTATCCATCTACCCAGCTACTACGCCTTGTAGATAGCATGCAAGGCATAATAGATTCCATACACACATTAGACTATGAGATTGATAGTTTTGAGTCATGGAGGGAGAGTATGCATGTATATTATGCTGACGGCCTCTCTTATAAAGAGGTTAATAAATTAAAAATTACAAAAATTGATTTGGCACGCTATTTTTTGAACCCTACAATGGGTGAGCAGATACTTGGCAAGAAGCCACATATTTCGATTAGATGGTGTAGACACCCCTTCATAGCAGAGTAGTTTTGGGAGCGGTGGTGGATGGTATTTGACTATCCACCACACACTAATCATGAGGTCCCACTTTATTTTTTGAAGAAATTATGGGCTGAGTTTGAATTAGGTAAGAAACCCAATTATTTTGACATGAGAGCATTTCAGGGGGTTGGTCGGGGCATGCCACAGGATAGGCCAGGGGCCAAATTGAGTGACAGAACTAGAAATCATATGCATAATGAGCCCCTTGTTCCTCTTCCATCTCTTGTACTTCCTAAACCTATCCATCATCGAGTAGTGCAATCATCTCTTGGTTCTTTGAGTGCCCTTATGGGCAATTTGTTATAGCACATGACCCAGGTGAGGACTACCCCCAGTATAGCACATGTTTGCATGAGTTGTGGGGGTATATGTAGGGGTCCCCAGTCTGATCCTGATGTTGCCCATGCTACCCATGGTGGATATGGTGATGATGCTGATGGCACACATGGTGGAGATGTCGATGATGATGATGGTGCACATGGTGATGTCAGAGATGATATCTCATCATATGTTGATTTACTCAATGCAGACAATGATCATCCCACATAGGTAAATTTAATTATAATTTATATAGTGAAATGTTAAATTTCTTATTTATACAATTATGATCCATAACATGTGGATTTTTTGGTGAACAGAGGAGGGTTGACCCTCCATCATTCATTAGCCATCATCATATGATGTCAACACCTCGACATATCAGTGCTCCATTCATGGTATGCACTTTGATCTTGATACATTTAAACTTTAAACAAAATAAACTTTAATTGATAATGTGTTTGACATATTTTTGTGATTTTGTAGGGTCTCTCATGCACCACTGAGATTGGTAGTCCTTCATTCTCTGCCCCATCAGTCACCGAGAGTCAGCCGCATATACCTATAGTATGTTTTTCATTTATTTATTTTAAGTGTTTATATCTTACTAATTTATGTACAACTTTGATTCGCACTTATTTTATTGCAATTGTAGGCTTTTGGATTGTCTCATGTTGCACAATCACATTTACGTCTTGACTCATCAGTGACATTATCTACATGTCACACACAAGTAATGTACATGTTTTTATTCCATAAATTTGTATATTCAAGTCATATATATTTTATAATTTATGTATATGTACTATAAGTTTGATTCATGCTTTATATATGTTGTTCAGTTTGACACCACCATGAGTCTTGGCATGGCTATAGGATTAAGCCAAATGCAGCCATCGACACTATCTTTTGAGGTAATGATTAAAAGTAATTTTTCAATGTCCATTGTGTATCTAGATCTTTTATACCTAATTATTAAAAATTTGTACTTTAAATTTTTTTACAAGAGTTGGTTGCATCCACTTTTCATGTACCTGAGGATGAGGGTACTCAAGACCAGATAGAGCAGGATGAGGGTACTACTCAGGACCATATAGAGCATGTTGATGCATCATAGTCCTCTTCACGTGGAGTGAAGAGGACTGCAGATCAACTAGATGAGTAGATTTATATTATGATGACTATTTGGACTTGTTTTATATGATGGTGATTATTTGGACTTGTGTTATGATGACTTGTTGTTATGATGACTTGTTTTCATATTATTTATATTATGATGATGATTATTTGGACTTCTTCATATTATTTTTACTTGCTGCTAGAGTAGGACTTGCATTACATACTAGTCCACTTGTTATCATATATTTTACTTGAACTTGTTTTTAGAGTAGGACTTTGTTTTGTGATTGCGATGCAGTGCAAGGTAGGAGAATCCCTGATGGAGATGTCCTAGCCCCCAGTAAATAACCACACAATAGAATATAATAACAATACAAAGATTTAGAACCACACAATGCCAAAACTCATAATAGAATTATCATATTTTCATCCAACATGCCCGGCTGTAAGGCCTTCCGAGTTATGGCCAAATACAATGCAATTCCAATAGTAACTTTGCAAGATCCCTCAAGATCCAATCCAAACCCTAGCCACACTATGGTAGAAACCTCCAGGAAGATCTAAACTTGTGCTTACAAGCCCTCCAAGCAATCTCCTTGTTTCCCAAGCCACAGCTACTAGTTCTCCTCAAAATTTTCTCCTCTACCTCTTCCTCTTCTCCAAGATGGATGAAATGATGCCTAAAGAATTCCCCCACAACCCCTACTTATACCAATCTAAGCCACAAGTCGGCCAACAACAATAATTAAATGCCCAAAATTGATGTCTTGGTAAAATAATGATATCTCCTAGCTCCAAATGAATTAGAACTAGTGCTTCGAACTGTAGGTAGAAATATAGGCCCTCTTCAATCCCTAAAATTTTCATCCTCTAACTATTTGTGGAAAATTACTTATACAGCCTATAGTAGGCACCAAATTCCTAAGCAAGGTTGAGCTCCTCCTAGGCCATGCTAAGAAACAAAGACCATGCCAAGTTCCATTAAATACATCAAAACCAATTGCCCAAGACCCAAGTAGGTTTATCCAACTCTACCAAACCCCTCACATATGAAAATAAGTCCACACGACCCCATCAAATCTCCCAAACATGCAGGATAGCCAACTACCCTAGGATGCTCTTGCATCAGACTCCCCAGGTGTGAAAAGATGTTCTCAATAGCTGGAAGAACATCATCTGGGATTAAACACATAAATCCCTGAATGGTTCTTCACATACATGTCCTCCAAGTCTTCAACTTGCACATTCTTTCCCTTGTTCCACTGTTGCTTCTTTGTATCCATCCTCGAGGTCTCACGGGTTTGTTTTCCATGCTGATCTCTAACCCTTTTAGAATCTGCCAACTCAACTCAGCTACCAATGCTCAGGTTCCTTCTACCAACCTCTTCCTTTTGCAAGGGAATTAGGGAATGCTTCCTACCATCTTTCACAATTGTAAACACATTCTTGACAAAATTATGCATAGCCCTATAATCATACTACCAAGGTCTACCAAGCAACAAATGACAACTGTTCATGTCCACAATATCACACAACACTTGATCCTTATACTGCCCAATCTGGATACCAACAAGGCACTGCTCCCTTACTTCCAAAGCATGCTCACCTTGCAACCAACCAATCCTATAAGGATAAGGATGTCTTGTTCTTTTCAAACCAAGTTTCTGAACCATCTCCTCAGCAACAAGGTTATCAGTACTACCACCATCCACAATCACATTACAGACTTTGCCACCAGACTTGCAATGAGTCCTGAAAAAATTAGTCCTTTGACAAGATTCCCATGTCCTTTGACCCATCAGTACTCGCTGAGCTAGCAAACTCTCTCCTTGCTCGGGTTCTTGGTCTTCAACTTCATCCACAACAGCAACTCTTATGTCACCATCCTTCCGCAGACACTGATAAGCTCTATGCCCTTCTTCATGACATTTGAAACAAGTACCCTTAAATTCACCTTGACATGTCCTTCGCTTTTGATCAACAAGTTTTGGTTTAGCTTCTGCATTTGGTTTTTCTGAATAATCCTGCTTCTCCTTCCCTCGGGAACCACCTTGATTCTTCCTCTTCAACTTTTCTTTGGCCCTCAAAGCATACTGATAGGCATCCTCAACTAAAGAAATATTTAACATACCAACCTCATCCTAAATATTGAATCTCAAACCATTAATGTATCTATCCACCTTCTCCTTAGACAACTCTTTATGTCTAGAATGAATAGTCAACTTGTAAAACTCCTCTGTATAATCTTTCACAGTCATATCCTTCTATTTTAAATTTTGCAACCTTTTAAACAACTCAAGTTCATAATCAACAGGAATGAACTTAGCCTTCAGTTTAGTCACCATCAATCTCCATCTAGTGATCTTCATTTCACCCTCCTCTTCTCTATCTCTCTGTAACTCTTTCCACCAAAGAGCAGCATGTCCCTTTAGCTTAGTCTGTGCTATCCTCACTCTGAGCAAATCTTCAATATCCTCAAGTTCAAAATAGTCTTCCAATTCACCAATCCAATCAATCAGGTCTTTTGGATTCAAAGTACCTGAGAAATTAGAAACCTCCATCTTATGCTTTAGCTTCAACTAAGGTCCAGATCTATCAAACTAAACAATCCTATTTCCTCTAGGTCTCTCATCTTTCTCAGCTCTACCATTAGATCTAGTAGTCTCAAAGTCTTCGGCAGCTTCCTCATAACCATCTTCAGTACCCACATGCCTAGGTATACCACCCAAGGCACTTACAATCTCAGCAATCATATCACTCTTCATTAGCTCCATCTCATATCTAAGACTGGATTTAACCTCCTCTATTAGAGCCTTAATCTTCTCTGAGATTCTTTCTTCCACAGTATCAGTAAGATCATCGATTGCCCTAGGATCCAATCTTCTCGGAGGCATCTTCCAAGATCTTTGCAAACCCTCTGTAGCAAATCACCAACTAGATCCAACCTTTGCTCTGATACCACTTGATGCAGTGCAAGGTAGGAGAATCCCCGATGGAGATGTCCTAGCCCCTAGCAAATAACCACACAATAGAATATAATAACAATACAAAGATTTAGAACCACACAATGCCAAAACTCATAATAGAATTATCATATTTTCATCCAACATGCCCAGCTGTAAGGCCTTTCGGGTTACGGCCAAATACAATGCAATTCCAATAGTAACTTTGCAAGATCCCTCAAGATCCAATCCAAACCCTAGCCACACTATGGTAGAAACCTCCAGGAAGATCTAAACTTGTGCCCACAAGCCCTCCAAGCAATCTCCTTGTTTCCCAAGCCACAGCTACTAGTTCTCCTCAAAATTCGCTCCTCTACCTCTTCCTCTTCTCCAAGATAGATGAAATGATGCCTAAAGACTTCCCCCACAACCCCTACTTATACCAATCTAAGCCACAGGTCGGCCCTGAACATAAATTAAATACAAACACATAAATTAAATGCCACAAGTCAGCCAACAACAACAATTAAATGCCCAAAATTGATGTCTTAGTAAAATCATGATATCTCCTAGATTCGAATGAATTAGAACTCATGCTTCAAAGAGTAGGTAGAAATATAGGTCCTCTTTAATCCCTAAAATTTTCATCCTCTAACTCTTTGTGGAAAATTACTTATATGGCCTGTAATAGGCACCAAATTCCTAAGCAAGGCTAAGCTCCTCCTAGGCCATGTTGAGCAACCAAGACCATGCCAAGTTCCATTAAATACATCAAAAGCAATTACCCAAGACCCAAGTAGGTTTATCCAACTCTACCAAACCCCTCACATATGAAAATAAGTCCACATGATCCCATCAAATCTCCCAAACATGCAGGATAGCCAACTACCCTGGGATGCTCCTGCATCAGATTGTATGTATATATCATGAGTTGATATGATGTACATTATGATACATGTAAATTATTTCAGGACTTATTATGTTATTTATCTTAATCATGGTTATTATTTATATATATGATCTTATGGAAAAGAAATCATTTTTAATATTGATTGTAATTAAAATTATGAATATCCTAAAAAAACCATCTATCTAACAATGAGATCTATTAATTCATGTGTAATTGAGAAGAACAATATCTAGATACATTACAAGTAATATGAACACTTTCATTAACTATAAAAAAAAACATCTATCTAACAATGAGATCTATTAATACATGTAATTGACAAGAACAATATGGATGTTACAAACTTAATAACTATTAAACAATGAGATCTATTTAATTTGAACAATGAATTTATGGATGCACAAAAAAATCTATCATAAGATCTATTAAGTGAACATAATCTGACCAATGTGCATAGTTTAATATTTAGAACAAAATTAGGTGAATACAAAGTTATGAATTTAACTTAAATATTTAAAACAAAATTCGATGAATAAAAGTGAGCTCATGTGAACTTAAATTACAAAGCCAAAATTGTGCGAATACAAGAGTGTATTGTACTACATAAATAGTTCATGTCTATGTTCTTCCAAACATCCTGCATCATAAAAATAAACATGTTGAAATGTTAGAATTTATACAAGTTCATTTAAAGTTAATTTTAATTTTAATTTTAAATCTATATCTTTAAATTATAAATTATGACACTTCAAAGAATACATGTAGAAAACATATAAAAATATGACAATTGAACAAAAACTTTCATGTATAAAATTGATTCAACCTAATGTACCATTAGCATCATCTATTTTTTGCAATGCGTCTATGTTCTTCCAGACATCCTGCATCATAAAAATAAACATGTTGAAGTGTTAGAATTTGTACAAGTTCATTTAAAGTTAATTTTAATTTTAATTTCAAATCTATATCTCTAAATTATAAATTATGACACTTCAAAGAAGATATGTACAAAACATATAAAAATATGACAATTGAACAAAAACTTGCATGTATAAATTTGATTCAACCTAATGTACCATCAACATCCTCTCTTTTCTGCAATGCATCTATGTTCTTCTAGACATCTTGCATCATAAAAATAAACATGTTGAAATGATAGAATTTATACAAGTTCATTTAAAGTTAATTTAAATTTAAATTTCAAATCTATATCTCTAAATTATAAATTATGACACTTCAAAGAAGACATGTACAAAACATATAAAAATATGACAATTGAACAAAAACTTACATGTATAAATTTGATTCAACCTAATGTACCATCAGCATCCTCTCTTTTCTGCAATGCGTCTATGATTGCTTCTTGTTCTTCCATTGAAAGTGTCCATAATATTTTATTAGCAAGTCTCCCTTTGTATCTTTCCAATTTGATATTTGTTGCCACTACCAAATGGGAATAGTGCATAATCTTCTTTTCTGATTGGTAGTCTTCAAAAGCTGATAAACCATTCCTTCTTGTTAGGTATTTGCGTAGCCATGTGCCAACTACCACAATAGGCCCAATTGGATACTGAAAATCATAATCATCTACTTGATGACATATCAAATTTTTCTTAGGTTCTACACATCGAGCTAACCAATACTTTGTTTTCTCTTCATTATCCTCGGATGCAACAACAACATACACATGTCTTGCAAAACAAATTAAGTACATGCACAAATAAAACTTATTTAAAGGTTTATAATTAAAATATATATAATTATAAATTATATGACATACACATGTAACTAATATATAATGTAAAGTTTTACAATAAATTGAATTAAATTACCAGGTTGTATGACGTCTGAAACACGATCATAATCTTCTGATGCAAAGGCATGATCCAGGTCTTCATTTATTATATCATCTTCATCTTGTCTCTCACTAGGTGTTAAGAATTTGTGTTGCCATTCTTCAACCCATTCTATATTCTCGCATTCTTCTCATTCACCTGCAACACAAAATTGACAAAAACATGCAAGCTCCCTAGTCCATATAGTCCAAGTGTTAGAATTAGAACTCATAAATGAATGCCATTTAGCCGATCCGTTGATTGTATTACAATTATATCTTGAAAGGATATTCTTCTCTTCAACTAGCCAGAAAAAATGTCTGATTGTAGAGTTTTGACTTGATCTTGTAGACAAACTTATTTTACACCATTCAACAATTGCACATGCATCTTTAAATTTTGATTTTTTCTCAAATTTGAGTTTCTCTCTACAAAGGGCTCTCTTAACACATGCACCGGCACCATCATGTTCTCCCTTCCCGTGTCCAGCATCAAAAAAACTTTAGATATGTTGGATATTTATTTTCTTGTGTGTCCGACTCAACCAATAAAACATTCTAGCATTCTTGAATTGCCCTGTGCAATTATCTGACCATATTAGATGTGTTATATGAATTTATCTCTCCCTTAAATTTTCATAAACGGTCTTAAAGCAATACTGGACAAACTCTGATGAGTATAACTTATTATCACTCATATAGAAATGGTACTCTCTTAATATTTTCCAATCCTCTTCTGTACTATCAAGTGCATGTCTATAGACAATATGAACAAAAATTGTTACTTGCATTGAATTATAATATTGTGGTTGGATCTCATCTTGTGGTGCAAGCGTATAGTAATTTTTTTCTGTCATTTACTAAAAATACAAAGTCATAATAAACTTAATATATATTAATATTATAATCATTGAAAATATTTTTCTTAGTAGTACCTTACTACATAGATAGGTTTTTGAAATGGATTCATTTGATCTGCCAAAAGATAAAGTCAAAGTGATTTTTTGTTAGCATTTCAATAGGTGCGAAGGAGACTCCATTGTAGGTATGAATGAGGATTATAGATGTTATATCAATGTTTTTTTTTAATCTAAGAGGCTTTGAGATAACCATTTGTAATTAATTCCTTCAAATGAAACCTCTCAAGGCTTAATTCATCATATTTTATTAAAAATGTGTTATTTCAGCAAAAATCAGCATGTCTAAAAAAGTGTAACCCACTATTATGGGGTCACCCCACCTTATCATCCACAAAAATTTTATACAGTTTTATTAGAGTCATATCTAAAAGGTTTTTTGGATGTGGATCATGAACTTTTGAACCGACTCTTAATTTAAGAACATATCTGGCATTAGGGGATACTCTTGTATTATTGTGCCAAAAAATTTCAATCAAAGTTTTGACTTCACCAGTAAGTTTCATGTCAGACCTCGGGATTCTGCCACTGAAGGTCCATAAATGGTTTGTCAGATCACTTTCAAAGTTAACTCTTCTCTTTACAGCTCTTGTTAAAGTTTTAAGATGAATATTAAGATATCCACTTATGTTTGAAATCATTCTTTTATCAGTAGTTGTTTTGTTTACTAAAGTAGTTGTTATTTCTTGTCGTGTCACATTACTATCTTTAGAACGACTTTTCTTTCCAATTGTGTCAAAGGCACTAGCAATAGTTGATACAACTTGTTTTATAGACTCATCCTTCTTCTTAGTTTTCACATAAATTCTTAACCTCTTCATCACTTTTCGCATTTTAGACATTTTAATTAATTGTAACATTAATTGACATTGAAACCCAAATTTCTTATTATAAAAAAATTGTCTAAACAATCTGCTCATGTGTGTGCTAATCTACCTCAATGAAACCAAACCACATAGATTGTCTAGCACATCAATTTTTATTTGAAATTGTTCATTTATTTCATTATTATTCAAATGAGTTTCTTTCTCAATCGGTGTTTCTATGTCTACATCTACATTGTTGATTTCAATCTGAATTGGTGTTTGATTTTCAGTTTCAATTGGGGTTTGACTTTTAGTTCCTTTATCATTATGATTAACATTACTAATTTCTAAAATTTTACATGCAATTAAATTTGTTAATCTATTTTCAGGAATAAAATTTAAATCATTTTTATTATAACCTGCTTTTAGAAAATCATAAACATCTTTATCAAAATAAGTTGTAACATTTGGATGTGAAGACATACCTGTATCCAATACTAGATTAGAAGATGTACCTAAATTTTCTTCTTCAACCTCTGCATCCATTATGGTGTCTTCATTGTCCTTCACTTCTGAAACAATTATTGAACTCGATGCTCCAACATTATTCAGGTTTCAAAATCTTTATCATCTTTCTTGTTGTCGGTTTGCCTCCTCTCTATTTTCTACAACCTCCTCAGATGTCATAACCTTCATTGGCCTCTTTCTACATTGGTTTGATCCCATTTTTGCACCAAAATTCAAGTTCAAACAATCTTTTTTGAATGTCAGATCCAAAACAAGACAAAAATACAGAATGTTGATAGAAATATTTTATTTGTCTATTGCGGATCGATACAAAAATGATTGAAAAGTCAGCAATCATTGAGATCGGGCCCATAGTCTTGGTTTTTGGTTGCAATGACTCTTTATGAAATGGGCGCCCATTTTGTAGTTTCACAAAACGGGCACCCGTTTTGTGAATTTAAAAAAATAGGCACCTATTTTGTAAATCTATGAGCGGGAACCTTGCCCGCTGGCTTGGGTTTTGGTTTGGGACAGGCTTGGTGGGACCAAGCCTGTGCTTGACCATACAAAAAAATCGCTAAGGCATTACAAAATAAAAATTTTGCCTTGCCATAATTTTTTGGACACCTTCCCAAATAAATTTTTTGATAAAATGAAAACCCATTTTAGCTCTTATTGTGCAGATTATAAAAATATAAATTTTATAGTGATATGATAAATTTTAATATTTTTACAATATTTATTAAGCCAACATGGTACCTAAACTTGAAATACCAAGGTTAACTAAAACTTTAATAACTTTTTTAATTTTACATTTTTTGAAAAATGAGTTATATGACACCAATCTACATAGAATTTCCTTCAAATTAAAAAAAAATTGAAGAAAGTGAAGTTATCATCAAATTATGGTGCCTGTATGCCAGAGGTTTTGAAAATGTACTTTATAGTCGACTAAAAATTAATAATAAAAAAATATTCAATAAAAAAATAAGATAAAATATTATGACCAATCTTCAGTGTTTTAGGTACCTTTTCCCAAAAGGATTCACAAAAATACATTCATTTACTTCAAAAAAGGGTATTCGTACACATGTGAGGTGTGGTCATGAAACAGGCATTTTGAAAAAGTGGTTTTTAGACATGCATACTAAAATTTAATTTATACCATGTGGGTATTGAAATAAATTACATATTTGAAAACTAGACTCCGAGCACTAAATTTTATATTACTAAAATTTTTCAAGATTCAATCTTTTAGTGCTTCAAATTTGGACATCAATAGATAGAAATTTTGAAAAACAGGGAAAACACTTCCACTTTTTGGCCAAAAGTGGGACTCAACTTCTTGCAACCACCGGGTGACCCCACAATAGTGGGTTACACTTTTTTAGACATGTTGATTTGTGCTAAAATAACACATTTTTAATAAAATAGGATGATTTAAGCCTTGAGAGGTTCTATTTGAAGGAATTAATTACAAATGGCTAGCTCAAAGCCTCTTACACTAGTACATTTGAGACCTTTTTCTGATGGTCGAATGTCTGAATTTTGACAATATACTTTCGATTAAGCGACACCACCTGGCATTGCAGTTTTGCAATCGAAAACACCGATCATTTTGTTAGGTGTCGTAATTATGACAAAAAGGGGTGCCAACAAAGCAAACCTATCGTCGGACCTATTTGTCGCCATCAAAATTGGGACGCCTATCCATTGCAACAAATACAAATGATGGTGACCCATTAGAATATTCTGATGGGTAACCGTCGTTTGTAACTTGTTCGCGATGGAAATGCTATTAATGCAATGGACATCCGTCAGAAGTTTATGACGGATATCTATCATTTATGGTTTGTAACGACGACTATGTTGTACATGCGATGGACATGCGTTGGACATTTAAGATAGATGTCCATTGTTTATAGTTTTTTTCTACAACGATGCTGCTAATGTGACGTCTAGCTATTGGATGTTTGCGACGGCTAACCGTCTCTATTGTGGGTCATCGTAGTTATGATGAAAATCAATTTTTAAAAAATATATATATATTTGTCAATTCAAAACTGTGTTCTTGCAGATCTAGTTCCTAGTCGTGATTTGGTTATGGATCATTCGGAGATAACTTTGCAATAGATTTAATAGCAGCTCATGGATTATTGAGTCGAGTCTAGAGACTTGGATTTTGAATGGATCCTACCGAATCAATACTTGTGATAGCGACGAGTCCAACACAAGAAGCTAGTGCGGCGATTAGAGATGCATTCTTCTTGATGTGTTCATGGGATATATGCAGACCTGATTGCATTCGGATCTGATTCGAGTGACTTCTTGACTTCTTTGATCTAAATTTGATGTGTTTTTTTCCTATGGAGTGTAGCAGTGACTTGACTTGGAGTTTGAGTAGACTATGCATTGATCAACTTGAAGATAGAATCAAGCTACTCTTTGCGTTGTTGTTGAGATCAGGTTGTGACGGATCGCTGGGATCGTCTACCATTTTTGTCATAGTTTCAAATGAGTTAAGGGTGATGTCAAGAGAATGACATGCAGAACTTGCACATTGGAGATTCATAGATCACTATGGTGTCCATGATGACTTGGGAGAAGTCTTCTTCTTGGTGAACCGAGCTGAGAGACTAAGATTATAGAATGTGGATCATTTGATGTGACTTATGAGACATTGAATGCCTCTTCATAGTGGGTTCGCAGTGTGGTCTATGGTATTTCTTTGTGACTGGGTTCTTGACAGAGATCTATTGATTTGGTAGCCATTGAGATGGATCGATATATATTTGTTGTACATGGATTGAGATCTTAAATTATTGAGCTTCTCTTTGTTTCAAGAATAGGTTAACATTCTCTACTTAACAGGGCCAACCACGTGAAGGTGGAAGCTCATCTGACCCCTCCTAGGAGCCTCTTATGACCCTTTACGACATTTTAAGATCTCTAAGATGTATTCTTACGGATCGTAAAGGATCGTAAAGGGTCATAAGGGGTCCTGGGACACAACAGTTGAGAAACATAAATTTAGGTATCATGGTCACAATTTTTTGGAAACACAACATAATTGAGTGGTATACCCAGATGATGCAACACAACTACTCCTCCAGTTCCATGTCTACACTGCATAAACAAAACCCAAAGATAAAGAATAAATTTAGAGAGTGCAGGAGGAGAGTGATAACGACCAAAATAATATAGGGACCTGTATTACTTTGGTCATTCTCGCTCTCCTCCGCTCTCTAAATTTATTTTTTATCTATGTATTTTGTTTACCGCAGTGTAAACTTGGAGCCAGAGAAGTGATATATAGTTGTGTTGCATCGTTTGGGTATACCATTCAATTATGTTGTGTCTCCAAAAAATTGTGGTTATGATGTCTACATTTATGTTTGTCAGCTGTTGTGATATCTACATTTATGTTTCTCATTTTTCATGTTTATTTGCATGTTCTTTATGTGTATCTACTAGAAATTCTAAAAAAAAATTTAGTATCTACAATAGCCCTATGTTAACCACATTTACGCATATGGTCCCAACAAAGTAGTGCACAAACTACACAAAGAAGGCATCACATAAATATGATTTCTGCTTTCACCATTGAATCAATCTTGGTGGCACTAGTTGCCTCTCGAGCCTTGCACAAGTTGCACTCATTTCCTACATCAGGTATAGATGTAGATGGGGTAGATGTAAATGTGGTTTGATCAACCCACCGAAAGTATTGACATCCAATATTTTCCTGACAATACCAAATGTACATCAGTTCTTCATAAAATGATTAGTTGTCACATTATTTTTAAACATAAAATATAATTACGTATCCAGATCTTTTTCCTATTTGGGCAAACCCAAAATTGACACCTAGGATTACTTGTTGTGCGTGACGTCTTCAACATGCATGGGCCAACACCACATTGACACATAGGCTTATTGACCTAAGTCATCAATGTTATTTCGACAAATATTGCATTATCACAAATATTGCATTGTCATTATTTTGTTCATTCATACTAATTATAATTACAATAAAAAGAAACATACTAATGTAGACTTGCACATTTTTTGGCTAAGTTGAAGTCTTTGATTTAAATCACTAGACACTCAAAACAAAATGACAAACCAAAGATAACCATGCAATTGTAAAGAAAGGTAATTTGCTTAATCATGTCACTAATTTGTGCATATCTAAATACTGGTGTCTTTCAAGTGATTTGATTCTTGTCATGCCCACTACAAATGAGAACAGTCTTAACTAGTGAGGTTGTTTAAGCATATAGAGATTAAATACACTCTTTTAGAATGAAATTTCTCTTAACAAAAGATCAAAGATATATAAGTAGGACATATAAAACAAAGTGAATAAAAGTAGTACATATAAAACAATCATTAGAACATGCCAAACATCTGGCATAATTGTACATTTCATTCATGTCACATTGATATTCTCCTTCATCCATCTCATCATCAAGATCACCGTCGATGACGACATCATCACCACCACTATTGTCATCATCGTCATCATCACCATCAACATCATCATCATCATCATCCTCATCATCATCATTATCAGTAGCAGCATCAGTAGAAGCATCATCCTCATTAGTAGCAACATCATCATCATCAGTAGCAGCATCATTGTCATCTTCTTCTTCATATTCTTCTTCGACTAGCTCTCGATCGTGATCAGGTTCTACATCATCTTCCATTTCTTCATCTTCCTCGGTATCTTCTTCCATCGCATTATACTTTATCAGTCTTCCTCTTAGATCATGTATAAAAACAAATGACCAACCTAGTTTATGTGGAACCTATGAGTAAAATACCTGCTCACATTGGCTTGGAAGAACATGGGGCTCTTCTCCAACTGGCTCAAACAACCTTGTATTAATCATTAGAAATCCATTGTCATGCTCAATAATAGTTCTATCAGGATCATTTTTATTGAGTCGTAGTCTGTACCATTTCGCAATGAAGACAACTAATTTGAAGGAATTGAAGTCACAGTCAAGTATATCAACCAAAATACCATAGTATCAATTTTGCAACTCTCAAGGATGTAAGTCATTTCTAGATGAAATATTAGTCACCTGGAACACTGCACTTATCCCAGAATCACAAGTTCTCTTCGTGTCATCCAACTTTTTGATGTGAAATTTATAACCATTGCAAAACATAGCCTTGTGGTGTTTCACCTACAATAATGTCAAACATGTATAAATTATTGCATCACGAGTTGAAAAACATACGATTGATTAATTAACAAATTTATAAGTACCTGGTGATCTCTTAAACCATATGCTAAATCTATTTCCTTTTATGTAACATTGGGATCTCCATTGCGATGAGCTTGTATAACTAATGAAGACATGGATTCCCATGTTAATCTATGACCATCATGTTGACATTGTTCAATCCATACCGTCATCCAATCTTGATTGTTTGCAATAAACAAATGTATTGCGTCCCACTCTTTAGCAGCTGTACAAAAGTAAATAGATGACTTACAACAGATTTATTTTGAAGATTAAGAATTAATTTACTACAATAACATCTCATAATTTATTACCTTTCAGTTTCCTAAATCACCTGATGCCCACCAAGTACTCCCCTTCAAATTTTTTAATTGAGTCGAGATCCCAAATGTAATCTATAAGGGTCTTTGCTACGAGATTAGAAAGATATTGAGTAACGTACACCATCATTTGGTATACCATATATCCCTCAACCATAGAACCCTTAGGACATGCTCTTTGTCTTACCAAACCCTTCAAAAATTTCAAGTGTCTCTCAACCATCCACATTGACCTAGCATGTACAGGTCCACACAATTCAATCTCCTCAACTTGGTGTATGAGATAGTGTTCTTGTGCATTGAAAAAAGCTGGAGGTAAACACTTTTTCGTTTCACACAATAATCGACAAATTATATTCTTCCAATATTTTAATCTTCTTTATGGATTTCTTTAGATGACAACCACCTACAAGGGATTCAAGACATAAATATATAAATACAAGACTTTACAATATATTACTTGTTTGATATTATTGTTTGATATATTGAACAAATATCACTTCTTACCTCATGTATTTTCCAAGATCATATATCACTTGTTTGATATTATTGTCGAAGTTCTCTGGAAGAGATAGGGGTAGCAAATACTGCAACAATTGTCAACTGATCATTTCATACAATGAAAATTGAATGCAATTACACAAATATATTGTAAATACAAAAGACTATGACTTACCTTGATGAAGGTATGTCAATCATGCATTTTCATCCCTAACCCAAAATCATTTTTCTTTGATATGAGATTGCTTATATCCGCAACAAATCCTGTAGGAAATCCAATTTTTTGGATCACTTCTTTTATGGCATTACTTTATTGCTCTGTTAATAACCAAAGAAGAGAACTTGCATTAATCCAGTCTTCATTACTATTTGATTCAATGATATTTTTCATTGCATTATTGGAATCATGAATGTCACCACAAATTTTGCCAATTTTTTGTTTGTCACGCCTTCTGTCCAATATTTTCCACAGTGTCTCTATTACATTCTTTCCAATATGCATAGTATCAAACAAATGCACAATTTGTAGATGCTCATAGTAGGGCAGCCTACTAAATTCTCTGGGATAACATTTTAGTCCCTTTGGAAGCTAGTCGGTGATGCCTTCACGACCTTCAAGATCATCAACTACATAATTAGCCAACAAAACACAATCAAAATATATAATTTTCAAACATCTACCATTACGTGGAATGATATTACCTTGAATTCTATTATATTCCAACTGCCATAGGTGAGGTGTCATTCTTCAAGGCTTTCATGTGCCCTCTTTTACCATGCTTTATGAGCTTTATATTTTTGCCATGCTTTATGAGTTTTATGTTTTTGTTTTGAGTGAAGACAAAGATTGTCTTAATTTGTTAACTTTAAATTTTATTCATTTTATGATTTTAAAAATTGAAATTAAAAATATAAACTTTAAAGAAAATTTTACATATTTTCATCAAATGACCCAAAAATATCAAGAATCATCATACATGGTTGCTAATAGCCAACTTTCAAAAGAATGTGAATGAATGCAAACATACATAAGTGGATGAACATAAATAATGAAGGTACCAGACATTGCCTGAAGTAATGAAGTGTTGACCCGGGGTTCAATCCAGTATGCTCTTGTATGATCCAAAAATTGCAAGGAAGAAAAAGATGGGGTTAGATCCAAAGGATATAAGCAATGCCTAGCACCATATTACTGATCCTCATCTACAATTATGCATGTGCAATGTGAATAAAAACTAAGAGTATTGAATTTTATCATGCAATGTTATTGTTGTCATTGCATGCTTGTTGTTGTTGTGCACTATATATTATTTTATACACTATTTATTTCATTGAGACTGTGAGCTATTGTAGTTGACTGTATTCTTTTGGGGTCTGATCTATTGTAGTTGTTTCTTTTTTCTTTGAATCATTGTTTACAATTACTTTCGATGCAATATTTGTATGAAGAACAAGAACAAAATGGTGAACGAGTGTATTTGACAAAGATAAACATGACACATTTTGTTGGGCTGATTGGGTTGGCCTAGTACCATTTACGTGGCTTGGCTAGATATTAAACAGTGAGCTCATGAACAATGTCAATATTAAACAGTGAGCTCATGAACAATGTATGATGTCCTAGCTTGCAGCCCGCGAGCCATCAAGACATTTCCTCATGAAATGATCATAAACGAGAAGTACCACATAGTGAATATCAACACCAAAATAAATAAAGAGAGATCAAACACTTCACACAATGCCTTGAAGGTAATAGAAATGATGCCCTAGCTCTCAAAGCTCGCAGGTCATCAAGCATTCCAAATGAAAAGATGTAAACAATGCCAGTATTAAACATTGAGCTCATGAACAATGTATCATGCCCTACCTTGCAGCAGCCCACGAGCCACCAAGACATTTCCTCATGAAATGATCATAAACGGGGAGTACCACATAGTGTATTATTTTATTACTGATGTCCCTATTTGATCTAATAGCATCAATATAACAAATAGAGCACCAACCAATCAAATAGGGACATGAGGTGCTCAAACAGTGAGCTCATAAAATAATATATTTAATCTTAATAAAATCTTATAAAGAAACATATATTGTGTAAAGTATTTGATCTCTTTTTATCTATTTTATTGTTGATATTCACTATGTGGTACTCCCCGTTTATGATCATTTCATGAGGAAATATCTTGATGGCTTGCGGGCTACAAGCTGGGGCATCATGCATTATTTATGAGCTCACTGTTTGAGCACCGGCTAATCAAATAGGGATATGAGGTGCTCAAACAGTGAGCTCATAAACAATGCATGATGCCCTAGTTGTAGGTATTTATCTCTTCTATAATGATGGAGGAGTGAAAGGTAATAATCAATGAGGTTGATGTTATTAGATCATACATTAATACACTTACTATTTTGAATTTGAGCTCGGGCATCATGCAATGTTATTGTTGTCATTGCATGCTTGCTATTGTTGTGCACCATATATTATTTTATACACTGTTTATTTCATTGAGACTGTGAGCTATTGTAGTTGACTGTATTCTTTTGGGGTCTGATCTATTGTAGTTGTTTCTTTTTTCTTTGAATCATTGTTTACAATTACTTTTGATGCAATATTTGTGTGAAGAACAAGAACAAAATGGTGAATGAGTGTATTTGACAAAGATAAACATGACACATTTTGTTGGGTTGATTGGGTTGGCCTGGTACCATTTACATGGCCTGGCCAGATATTAAACAGTGAGCTCATGAACAATGCTAATATTAAATAGTGAGCTCATGAACAATATATGATGTCTTAGCTTGTAGCTCGCGAGCCATCAAGACATTTCCTCATGAAATGATCATAAACGGGGAGTACAGCATAGTGAATATCAACACCAAAACAAATAAAGAGAGATCAAACACATCACACAATGCCTTAAAGGTAATAGAAATGATGCCCTAGCTCTCAAAGCTCACAAGTCATCAAGCATTCCAAATGAAAAGATGTAAACAATGCCAATATTAAACAGTGAGCTTATGAACAATGTATCATACCCTAGCTTGTAGCCCGTGAGCCATCAAGACATTTTCTCATGAAATAATCATAAACGGGGAGTACCGCATAGTGAATATCAATAGCAAAACAAATAAAGAGAGATCAAACACTTCACACAATGCCTTGAAGGTAATAGCAACGATGCCCTAGCTCTCAAACCTCGTGGGTCATCAAGCATTCCAAATGAAAAGATGTAAACAATGTCAGTATTCAATAGTGAGCTCATAAACAATGTATAATGCCCTAGCTTGTAGCCCCTGAGCCATCAAGACATTTCCTCATGAAATGATCATAAACAGGGAGTACCACATAGTGAATATCAACAGAAAAACAAATAAACAAAGATCAAACACTTCACACAATGCCTTGAAGGTAATAGCAAAGATGCCCTAGCTCTCAAAGCTCGCGGGCCATCAAGCATTCCAAATGCTAAGATGTAAACAATGCCACTATTAATAATGCTAAGATGTAAACAATGCCACTGAAATTGATTTAATGGGAAGACAAAGCTCGAATGCCTACCTCAAGTGTTAGTGCCCTCTTCCCACACAGTGTCGACCTCCTCGCGCATGCCAAAATCAAATGCCCTCTTCATGCCACGCAAAAGTGCAGTGTCGTCTTCGCGGCAGCTCTTCGAATTCACAAATTACAAATGACACTTTTTTTTTCTTTTTTTTGTTTATAAACACATGGATGTCGCAATTACGACACCATCGGGGGCACTTGCAAAAAAAAATACAAAAAACAAACACAAATTGTAGTGGCGTCGCAAATCGGCGTTGAAATTCGACCCCAAATGTTGTAGTGTTAGATTAAAAAAAATTGAT
The DNA here is from genome assembly GCA_027943335.1 of Chamaecyparis obtusa. Lineage (NCBI taxonomy): Eukaryota > Viridiplantae > Streptophyta > Pinopsida > Cupressales > Cupressaceae > Chamaecyparis > Chamaecyparis obtusa. Next base: position 180,161 of record BSBK01007209.1, on the reverse strand, counting down.
ATAACATCTATACTCCTCATTCATACCTACAATGGAGTCTCCTTCACACCTATTAAAATGTTGAAAAAAAATCACTTCGACTTTATCTTTTGGTAGATCAAATGAATCCATTTGAAAAACCTATCTATGTAGTAAGGTACTACTCAAAAAACTCTTTCCAATGATTATAATGTTAATATATATTAATTTTATTATGACTTTGTATTTTTAGTTATACTAAACATAGATATTTCACCGTATCTCCACCTCTATGTTTGATGCTTATGGAAAAATAGTAAATGAGAGAAAAATAATTCTAAAAAATATCTATGCCCTAGGTATTGAAGTTCTCTTTTTATCAAAAAAATAAAATTAGACAAATACACAAGTTATAAGCTATGTAGTCAAGGTATGTCAAAATTATGGCCTAGTCAACTTCAAATGTTAATAAAATATGAAAAAATCATGATAATATCATAAAACCAATTGCATGCCCTCCAAATGGATGTTAAAAAATTAAATTTGAAAGAATCACATTGATATATATTTTAGAAAAAAAGTTATGCTCTATGAAAACAATGTAACTCTTTGAAAATGACATTTTTAGCAACATACCAGTTTTCGTGGGAGAAAGAAAAAACTAATCAAATCAATTCAAAAATAAAAATAAAAAATATATTTAGAATCTAGACAAAAAATCCTAAAAGACTATAATTAACTTCATCTTCTGATTCTTAACGGTTTAATGAGAATATGCATTCGAATCTTTAAAAAAAATTCAAAATGTAGAGTTCAGTGTCCGTTCAGGCAAAAAAGTGTAACCCACTATTGTGGGTTCACCCCACCCTTAATTTCTATTAATTAAATACCCTCATTTAATATTTCTATATTTAATAAAAATTTAATTATTTAACCACATAATTATCTCAGTAAACTATTTTACCATTTTTACAAAAATCACACCAACCATAGGACGAGCCAATAAACATAAAAATCAACTAAGCCTAATAATACAACAATCATGCTCTAGGAAGAGGCTCATAAATTCACATAGGGCACACTCATTCTGACAATTCAAAAAATTTGATACCTGGTACCTGCAAACCTACATAAAAGACAAACAATGAAAGGAATTGATACATCTTGTAGATTCTACAATTAGGTGATTACGACTCTGTCTCTCAACCATATCAGCTACATCAAATAGAAAAAAAACCATACACATACATGATAGCCATACACATGCAAGTATGGGGTAAGTAAAACCATCAATATAAATGATATCATAATCATATAAATAACCATCATGAAAATAAATAAAATAATCTAACTCTAAACACATGATATCTCATGACTATCCAACGGCTCATATAATATCAAATCACCATGTAATGTCATGCATCCATAACCTCAAAATAAAGTTGAAATAATCAATGCACACATGAAAGTGACTTAAAAGATTTTGGCAATATAAAAATAAAAAATAAAATATAAGTGGGCACTGCATCCACCCCCCTAGATTTAGGCTTACTCCTAGAAGCCTACAAATAGGTAGGGATATAAATATTGCAATCCTGATGCATCCTCCCAAGTCATTAATGACTAATTAAGAGGGTCCCATTGGACCCTTATCTACTCGATGGTGTGATTCTTGAGGGTCAAATCCCACTATTGAATAATGTGAATGAGTTCCAAAGCTAATTTCTCGTCCTCTACCTGTAATGCATTCTAGTCAAGAACATGTGTAACATCTAGAATATATTGTCTAAGTACTGAAACATGGAAAACATCATGAACATGAGATAAGCTAAGATTCAATACAAGACAATAAGCAACTAGTCCTATCCTCTATATAATCTCAAATGGGCCAACCAAATGAGGTGCCAACTTCAAACCCTTTCCATAACATATCAGACTCTTATGTGGATGCACTCTAAGAAACACCTAACACCAACTGCAAAGTCTTTATCCACCCTATAAGCATCTACATACTTCTTATGTCTATCTTGTGTTGTGATCACATGCTCACGGATGTGCTCTGCTTGCTTCTCCATGTCTCAAAGCGTCTTAGGGCCTAGTAGAATACGATCCTCTAGCCTATCCCAAATCAAAAATGTACAAAAAGGATTTACTTTATCAGACAAACCTGATATGGTATGCAGATTGAAGAAAGCCCTCTATGGACTTAAGCAAACCCCTAGAGCATGGTATGAAAGACTTGATGGTTACTTGACAAAGATTGGATTCAAGAAAGAAACAATAGATTGTAACTTATTCATAAAAGAGACATTTGATGGACTATTGTTAGTTGCTATATTTGTTGATGACATTATATTTGGTGGTAATGATAAGCTTAGTGTAGAATTTTCTAAGGAGATGCAGAGAGAATTTGAAATGAGCATGATTGGTCCTATCAAGTACTTTTTGGGATTGAATGTGCAGCAAACAGACAAAGGTATATTCATAAATCAAACTAAGTATGTGAAATAGATCTTGAAGACATTCGAGATGGATGATTGCAAGCCAGTAAGTACCCCTATGATAATAGGATGCAAGCTTTCAAAAGAAGATGATTCACCAACAGTAGACATAACCTTGTATAAGTCTATGATTGGTAAACTTATATATCTTACTCAAACCAAACTAGAAATTTCCAATGCAGTTGGTATTGTTGGAAGATTTGTAGCAGAACCTAAGCAAATTCATCTCATGGCAGTAAAAATAATATTCAGATACTTGAATGGAACCTTAGACTATAGTTTATGGTATCCTAATTCAGATAATGTAAAGATTCATGTATATACAGATGCAGATTGGGAAAGATGTGTGGATGATAGAAAGAGTACCTCTGGAGGAGCTGTATTCCTTGGAGATAGACTTGTTACTTGGAAAAGTAAAAAGCAGAATTGTATCTCTCAGTCAATAGAAGAAGCAGAGTATGTAGTAGCAGCATTAAATTATTCTACAATTGTGTGGATCAAGCAGATGATTAAAGATTTTTGTATTCACATTGACTACCCTATTGTTATTCATTGTGATAACACTAGCACTATCAACATGTCAAGAACCTTGTGATGCATGCAAAGACAAAACATATTGAGATAAAATATCACTTCCTAAGAGAGAAAGTAGTAGAGAAAAGTAATGGTGGACTATGTGAGCACAAAAGATCAGCTAGCAGACATATTCACAAAGCCTTTACCTAAGGATACTTTTGAGTATCTCAGGGAGAAGTTGAGAGTAATTCCCTTCCCTGAATCTGATTAGAGATAACAGGATTGCATCAATCCTCAGTGACTGATGAAAGGTTGAATACTCTATCCTAGGAGTAGTACCGATGCTTAATGTTTTTGGCACCCTTTTCCATTGATGTCAAAGAGAGAGTAGTATAAATTCATGAAAAACATAAAAAGAAGGAATATGTAGTAATAAAAAAGAAGAAGAAAAGGGGGAGTAAAAATATAGTCATGGGAAGCAGTACATTTGAGGAAATGAAGAATATTGAAGAATATTGCAGCAGTTGGAGGATACTTCATTGGGGGAGTTTTGTTGAGGAAATGGAGAATGTTATAAAAGAATTGGACGTTTGGATTGGTGGTGTTTTTCATTCCATATGTTGCCATCAATGCCAAAGGGGGATATTGTTGGAGATTTGCCAACAAGTCAATGATGACTGTATATTTGTCAGTGATGACAACATATGGTAAGTAGCACGCATGGAAGCCTGATGGAGAGAGATTTGAGAATATGTTACATGGATATGTTATCAGCATGATATCATAGACGCAGCTCTGGTTGATTCTGAGTAAAGACAGTAGTATAGTTGCTTATATTAGTGAGTGTGCCTAACAGGTCCCAGGAACAAGTTATGTATGAGATTTGCAGTACGATTGCAGTAGAGCCTTACGCATTTATATTTATGTTGTAGACATATGTATGATGATGTGTTCATGGATGCAGATTTAGATGTGTAGTAAAGGTCGAGTTATGAAGTCTCCACTTGACAGTTACAATTTCTTGAGTTTATCTAGAAGAGCCAACAGTGTTTGTATGAGTACAGTAGTTGCGCCTATCATCTCAGTATGTGCACTTGGATTTATGTTATGAGGAGAGTTGAGAATGTTTGGCTAAGAGTGCATGACGTAATTCAGCATGAGAAGAAAGTTGGAGTTAATTTGGTAGAGTCGAATGTGTGTAGTGTTGCATCTACTCACATAGAATTGTGTAGTCCTAATTTATGTTGCATGCTTAGTAGAGCCGACTGAGATATTATTGGAGAGTTGTATTGTTTCTATAATATAATTTCAAGATGGTTATAACAGGATGACTTGATTATATCATTTAGAGGAAGATATTTATAGGCAGTCATTTGTGATTGTTAAGTATGGCGAAGAGTTAAAAGAGAAGAGAAGACCAGAGAGTGCAAAGTGTTGAGCCATCAGCAGAAGGTCTATGTGACATAGTAGAGAGTTTATGCTATTCATTGGAACTGATCAAGATAGCAGGTCTACGTGCAGCTCACCAAGATCCAGATATAGTGTGTATCTGTTAAACAGAAGGTTGCAGCCTTCACCCCTTTGACTAGTGTGCTCTCGAACAGTGCATCCTCACCCCTAACAGAGTTAATTGTAAAAGGCTCCTAACAGGGTTTGACCCTTAACTAAGTCACTGTACTTATTGCATTGTAAAGATCAACTCCTAATAGGGTTGTAAGATCTTCTAATAGGGATCATAATACACTAGTACAGTTCTTAGTGGGTGTCAATTCCCACCGGGGTTTTTACCTATTTGGGTTTCCCCGTAACCAAAATTGTGGTGTTGTGTTAAGTTTTCTTTCATTTTTTTTATGCTTAATATTCTTATATACTTAATTGGATAAAGAATTGAATCTTGTAGATAACTGATTCACCCCCCCCCCCCCCCCTCTCAGTTATCTCTTGGACTATTCCTAACAAGGTGCACTATTCAAATGCTCCTTGAGGTTCTAAAAATCCTTTTCACACTTCTACGTCCAAACATACTTCTTCCATTTCCTTTGAAGAGAAGTAATATGATATGTAACTGTAGAGAAGTCCTGAACAAATCTGAGATAATATCCTGCCAAGCCCATAAAACTACGAACTTGAGACACATTGGTGGTGGTTGGCCAATCTACCATAGACTAAATATTTGAGGAATCTACTAAAATACCCTCACTTGTAATCACATGTCCCAAGTACTGAAACTTAGACTGAAAGAATTTACACTTTTCTACATTGGCATACAACTGATTATCTCAAAGATATTGCAAAACCAGTCGTAGATGTTCCTCATGCTCTTTTGTGGATTTAGAATATATTAATATGTCATCCAAGAAGACAAGAAGAAAATAGTCAAGGTAAGAGGGAAATACTTCTTTCATCAGGCACATGAAAATAGATGGAGCATTCGTCAAAACAAATGGAACTACTGTGAATGCATAATATCTATAGCAAGTGTGTAATGTAGTCTTGTGAATATCTACATCCTAGATATGTAATTGGTGATATCCTAATTTGAGATCAATCTTTGAGAATACCTTGGCCCCTTTATCTACTCAAATAGGTCATCAATGCTTGACAAAGGATACATGTTCTTGATCGCTGCCTTGTTCAACTATCTATAGTTGATGCAAAAGCGTAAAGATCCATATTTCTTCTTAACAGAGTACAGGTGTTCCTCATGGGGAAACACTTGGTCAAATGCTACTCTTTTCCAAATGATCCTCTAACTAGAGCTTAAGCTCACTTAAATCTTGTATGGTCATCCGATAAGGAGCTCTAGATATAGGTTGTGCTCCTGGAACAAGAATGATACCAAAATCTATGTCATGCTTTGGTGGCATACTCAGAATCTCACTAGGAAAAATCCTTTATTATAGGTAGAGGATGGGTAGCTGGCTTTGGAGCTCATTCTCATACTTCAGTAGCGGGAATTGACCCTCAGAGGTTACACCATCGAGCAGGTAAAGGTCCAATGGGACCCTATGGATGAGTCATCAATGACTTGGGAGGACACATCAAAATTATGGAATTTATATCCCTACCTAATGAGGTTGTCATGCCACTCATCCCAACTCTAAAATGCATATATATTACTTAGATAATTTTCCATTGGCAAGGTGTCAAAATTGTCTCTCCATTGGTTCCATTTTAGAGAATACTCAAACCTCGATGCGAAGAAGTCTATGTTAACAATCCTAAATTATTATCTTGTACTTCCTCTTCCTTCCATGTCTTTTTCTCATTCTCATTTCAATATATTAAACCTACTCTCCTCTAAGTTCACTTCACATATCATCCTTGACTCCCAACTTGCCTTTAATATTTTGTCACTAAATCTATCACAGTTAGGGTTGCAACCATCCTTTTATGTGGGTACTTATTTCTTTCCATCCATAATATCCTTATTCGTTCTATTCTTCAAATATTTCTTAAGTCCAATTTTGAAATTTGGTTTCTCCATTGCATCCCCAAGCTCTACCAACTTCTAGTACTTTTGTAAGAGTTTTAAACTTCTCTCACATTTGATACCAATTCCATAGTGTTTGTTAATATGACTTAGAACAATGGAGAGGGGGGGTGAATCAGTTGTTCTCAGGTCCAGATGAATAAAACAAACTTTTAAACTCTTCAACAAATCAAATCTAATAACCAACACCTACTCGGTCATTACTAATTGCATAACAGAAACATATAACAGTACAGTCCACTTATCCAATAGCATCTAACTTGTAAAACACAGAAATGTTCAAACCAAAACATTCACACAAGTATCAACACCAAGATTTATAGTGGACACCCAATTTGGAAAAAACCACTTTGTAACATGTTACTATTATGTTCACTCTTCTGAAGTGAGCTCGGTGAAAATCCAATCCTGTCAAAGGTTACAAACACATTGTCAGGTGTGACCTGGTTAAAGAATTTCAACCACTCTATTAAAAGTGCACCTTGTTATAGGACTTACATACACTCCATTAGAATGCAACCTTGTTCAAAGGATTTATACCTATGACTGTTAGGTCAACCTCTGTTAAAAGGATTTTGACTATTACAATGGTTAGAAAGTAGCAGTAATATTGATCTAAGAAACATACAACTCACTTTGCAAATATCAGATCCAATTCCATACACATATGTTGGCTTACTGACTGTGAACCTTTTCCATCTCCATCACAGATCTACTTGGAACCCTTCAAGCGATCACAACACTTCTCCTTCAGCCTTTTCTACTTAGATAGTCAATAACATCAACAGCACTTCCAGCATTCACTTCTTTCTCTACATTCAACCTCTCACTTAGGTTTCCTTAATACTACCTCTATTAGGTCAATACATCTTTTGCCTCTTAATATCCTTCATAGATCTTAGGGTTAGGTCAAATTTATTAAATCCATCCTACATTATGTTCTTCAGCTTATCTTTTAAAGAAATATCCCGAATCTCTTAAAGATTTACAATAAAACATTTTACAGTGCATTAAATGCTTTCATACAATCAATAAATAAAGTCAACACGTTTTACATAATTCAAGAATTCAACGATGTAGGCTGGAAATCTGAATTCTTCATCAAATGCAAAATAATGATGCTCAGTCAATACTGTGTCCAACTTCTCAGTCTTCTCTGGAAAGCTCAGTCACCACATAAATTGTTTCCTCGGCTAACACTGTCTTCCTCGGCAATTAACTGGTGTTCGGTCAACACTATTTTTACTCGGCATTCACTAACTCGGTCGACACAAACAACACTCAGCTTAAACTAGATTTCTTCACTTATGCTCGGTTAAGCCTACCAGTTTAGTCGTCATTCTTACTTAGATAAACAATACATTGTCTTATCATTGTGCCACATAATCAAGTACTCATTGAAGTATCAAGATAACTCAACATTTCCTTAGGTGTTGTTATTACCAACCTTTCCTATCCCCTTAGCAACACTCAAAATAGATATAGTACTTTCTTAAATAGCAATAGTCTTACCAATTAAGGTTTGATATCAATGACAATACAACAATTGCTTCAATTGCAGTTTCTAACAAGTATTAACAATTATTGATTCTAAATGGCTTAATGAATTTAATACCATAGGATTAATGTGTTATCCACACCCTTGATCCTTGTTCCATCATCATTGATCCCTTGTGCCTCAATCAATGGTATGGTGTATGAATTTTGTCCAATCTCCACATTAAAATTGTCTCCAAAATTTTTGTCAGCTTCCCACAAAATTTTTGGAATAGCTAGGAAGGCCACATATATGTTGAAAAATTTTCAAGTGCAATGAAAACGTGTCGATGATTGTGTGAACTATATTTTCACTACTAGAAGATAATTTTTTGTGTGGTTTTAGAGTGGTTTGTAATGGTAAAAAATAAAAACTAGTTAGGGTTTTCATTTTCTAGTCAATTTGGTCTTGGACCTACTAGAGTACACATAAATACACTTATTTAAGCTATAAAAGTGTGGACTCAATCAAAACATATGTTATTTCAACAACAAAATTGAAGTAATCATTCAAAATTTATAAGTATTTAATTTCATAATTTTTTGAGTGATTGTCTTGATCAACATTGTGAATTTTCCCATTCTTCTATGCATAAATTTTTGAGTGGTTGGTGAGAGATTTAATAAAAAGTCTTTTAAAGAGGATTTTGATATTCAGTGACATGTTCCTCAACCCTAAGAAGACATTTTTTAGGGTAAGGAATGTAATTCATGACATAAATAACACGATAGTTGGTTTTATTCTTCGTTCCCTACTTGTCAATCTATGTAAGCAAACTTAATTTTTACTCTAAAGCATTAGGTATTTCATGTTTGTTAAAGACTTCGTATAAGACATTAGTTTTAGTTCATTATGCACTTTGTCTCTAAGGTTTTCTTTAGAGTTTTAGGGAAAACAAGAAAACCATGTAAATGCACATTTTTTATCCAAACCTTTTCAATTTCCACCTAAGGGATATTATTAGAATATTTTTATTTTGTAACGAACATGCTATATGAAAATCTTTCAAACTATTGCAGGAAACTTTAAATTAATTTATGGATCATTAAGTAGAAACTATATTATTAAGGATAAATGACATTTGTGGAGATGAGCTCTGCACGATCAAGCCAAGTATGTCAACCTTATTTGAAAGTTAGGTTTTGCAATACTATTAGGGTAGACTTTATGTTACATCATTACTATTATTATGATCATTCATATTATTATTGTTTCAGCCTTTTTTATTCTATCATCAAGTTCAATTCATTGATGGTCATTATAAAATCTAATAATTTAAATTGTGATAATTTCATTCACACTACAATAAATAACACCTATATTAGTTTACTATGGATAACAGTTATTAGAATTTTTAATATTTTTTTCAAAATTTGTAAAGGATTAATATTTAAGAGGTAATTATATGTTGTTATATATTATTTACTTAAATTGAAGGCATTTCCTCTATAAGTGGGAGAAACTTGACTCGAGTTATCAATGACTCAAAGTTTAGAAAAAGCATGCAAGATGATGTATTGTATCATCATTTTATAAAAATAATTATTAATGATTTTTATTTTTTGAATAAAAATTATTATAATTTAAAATATATTTTACAAAATTTTTAAAGGTTTATGTCTGAGAGATAATAATAATACATTTTTATTATTGCAATTACTTTCATAAAATTAAATTATGTAAGAGTTTTTGGCAAAAACTCGAACACTGTTTAATAGAGAATGCAATTACACTCATTTGTATGGATTGTGGAAATCTGGGAAACTCAATATATTGTAATTATTTACTTAATTTGATGGTGTCTTCTTTATGAGAGAGAGAAATTTGACTTGAGTGATCAATGACACAAAGTTTTAAAAGAATCCAAGATGATATAATGCATTGCCATCTTGCACATGGATTTTTTTCAATCATCAATTTCATTTTTGTTAACTAGGTTTTTTCAAAAGGATGAGGATAACTTTGATCAACAAGAAAAAGAATAGCAATGGTAGTTTGTCTTTATTTTTCTTCTTTCACATAACTTGATGTAAGTGGCATCTAAACTTAAAACTCTTTTGATAGTTTGTCTCTCCTTGAGATCACGCTCTTTTAAAAACTACGTTACCTCTCATGAATATACTCTAACAACTCCCTTTCTCTTAACTAACTTCCAAATAACTAAACATTGACAACAAAAAAACTCTTAAACACTTCTACTATCTAATTATTTTCTCCAAACAACTATAAAAATTTTCTTATGATAGGGTGAACCCACAATAGTGGGTTACACTTTTTCGGAGGAACAAATTCAGCCCAAAAAATGAATTCAGCACAAAACGCGTTACTCGCTTTTGATAGAAACCAAGACGTACTTTCGATTGAAAGTTCTTATGCAAGATACTTTCAATCGAAATTAACTTTCAATTGAAAGTCTTTTGTTACTTTCGATAGAAAGTAAATAAAGGACTTTCGATCAAAAGTCCTTAGTACTTGACTTTCGATCGAAAGTCCTAAATTAGGTTTTTTGGCGTAAATAGTTTAGTAATGACTTTCTATCGAAAGTAGTTTAGTAACTGACTTTCGATCGAAAGTAGTTTAGTTATGACTAGAATTTGCTTTTTTTGGGAAAGTACTTTCTATCGAAAGTCAAAAGTTTCGATCGAAAGTGCTTGGTTTAGGCCATGGTTGCAAGTTTTGAAGAAATTCTGAGAATTTCATGGCTTCGGGCCTCTAGCGCGCTGATCAAATGGAAGAATAAGAAGACATTTTTTTGCATACAACAAGTACTTAGAACTAGCTTTCTAACGATTATATATTTGACTATTTTTAAATTTATTGTGTATGGTTTTTTACGTTAAACGAATGTGGGTTTTTTATCAAAATATAAACCTCTGAGTTTGACGTTCAATGAAAAATAGTAAAAAAAGGAAATTTTTTTTGAAAAATAACAGTGCCCTCCGTATTCGAGTCTACTTTCTATTAAAAAAATAAAATTGAAATTCGATAAAACACAATAAGTTATAAGCTATGTAGTCAAGGTACGTAAAAATTATGGTTTAGTCAACTTCAAACGTTAATAAAATATGCAATAATAGTGATAATGTCGTCAAACCAATTTCATGCCCTCCGTATGGATGTTAAAAAACTAAATTCAAAAGAATTGCATTCATATCTATTTTACAAAAAAAGTCATGCTCTAAGAAAATAGTGTTACTATTTGAAAATGACTTTTTCAGCACCATACCCATTTTCGTGGGAGAAAGAAAAACGTATTCAAATAATTTCAAAAAAAATTTAAAAAAATATATTCAAAATCTAGATACAAAATCCTAAAAGACTCTAATTTACTTCATCCTCCGATTTTGAATGGTTCAATGACAATATGCATCCGAATCTGAAAGTTTTTCTCAAAATGTAAAGTTCAGTGTCCGTTCAAGCAAAAAAGTGTAACCTACTATTGTGGGTTCACCCGATAATATTCCATTATATTATTTATTTAAAATATAAAATCTCTATTATTACATCGTAGGCATTTCCATTTTGGAAAGCCCTAGCCTCTTTTGCATGATCGATGGTTCGAAGTTGTGGAGAGCCCAATGACTACCATTGGGAGCTTCTTGGTTGTCCATCTTGCAGCAGACAATCTTATCATTTTCACCTACCACTTTAATTTATTTGAGTTGTATTCCTCGTAGTTTGTCCGCATACAGGCTATCGTTTCTTACCATTATTTTAACTATTCCATTTCCACAGTTTTCCACTGGCGATTTCTAAATATCCGCAATTGCCTAAGCATTGGCGTGAAATTAGATGGCCTGATATTGTTATTCATATTTTTATGGAAGTGCAGCACGAGAAGCTCCATCTTATCGATCGAAATCCAAGGTTTTTAGGCAAATCGTGGAAGATTAAGACATAAAGATATTGTGAGGGACTGGCCTCTGCATAACCTTTTTAGAATACTACAGCTCAGTGAGAAAAGTGATGTGTACAGTTTTGGTATTGTTTTGGTGGAGCTGATTATAGCATGCCCTCCCATTGAAGGAAGGAAACACATAGTTTGACTGGTGGAAGAAGCCTTGGAAAGTGGAGGTATAGCATGCTTGCTAGAGGAGGTAATGGATCCTACATTTAGACATAACAACCTTACAGGGCTTGGGGAGTTCTTCAGTTTGGCCTTGAGTTGCCTTAAGAAATTGGGTGCCGAGAGACCCACTATGAGGGAAGAAGTGAAGAAATTGGAATCCATTGTAGAAATTCAAGGGCCCTCTCACTCCATTCATCACAGTCCACAAAGAAGTCCCACTGATGTAAAAGCTACTAGTAAATTTTGTAGTGACAATGAGGAATGTATTTCCATGGTTCTAGCTAGGCAAGGGGAATAGAGTTGTGCAAGCTTAGAGATGACCAGAACCATCAATTGTTCATCTGCCTGATAAACCCTCAGACACAAGAGGAAAGAAATACTTTTTATTTTAAAATGTGAGTCTCCACTACCTACCTATCAACAAAGCTACCCTCTGGGAGATTGGATTTGTCTTCTACAATTGCTTCAGGCACGGATGAATTATCCTCGTACATAATAATGCCCCATTTTTAAAAAACCAAGAGACTCGTGTGGGGAATATGTTTCTTTGGGATGGAAAAACACATTAGAACCATACTTGGCTGCAATTTAATGCACTTCATCCAAACTTGGCATTCATGTTTATGAAATTCAGTTTTATTAGACAAGCCATTGGAAGCGCTAAGATTTCAATTTTGGTGTTTGTGGTATATGGGTTTTGACAATGGAGGGATGCACTCAATAGTGTTTAAACTATCCATTTGAGTGGTTTTCTTTTATCCCCGTGTCCTAAAAGACAAAAAAAAGCACAAGAAAATGCTGAAAGAATGTGGCCCCTCTTGTCATTGAAAATTCAGATAATATTTTTTAAGAACTCTAAATCTCTTATAAGCTACAGCTATTAAAAGAACAAATATATTAATATTTATTGTTTAATTATAAGATGTTTTTCTAAATATTTAAAATTTCTTTTAATTTTATTTTTCTCTCTCTTTGTTTTTTGGCAGGGAAAACAGAGGAGGGAAATAATTTTGGGCATGGCATCTGAAACAACCCATTTGAGTGACAACCAGATTGAAATGGAGGCTAATGATGTCGACTATGAAAGCAATGCAAAAGGAGGGTCTCTTGCCCTCGCACTGCGTCACAGACAGACAAGTGATGATGAGGATGAGGGTGAACACTCTTAGCTAACGGTTTCACCCGCTTATGTGGATGATGATCCAGAGGGTGAGGGAGCTCCTCCTCCGTTGGAGGAAGAGGAAGAGGAAGAAGATGAAGAGGAAGTGGAGTATGAAGAGGATGTGGTAATTGTGGAGGAGGAGGAGGAAGGGATGAGGTTGCTCATGCATGGTGGTGGAGAAGAAGGAGGAGAGATTGGGGTTTTGAAAAATGTTGGGGATCAAGGAATTGCGAAGGATTGGGTTATTGAGGAGGAGGAGGAGGAGGAGGCTGATCCCTTTGCCATGCCCACTGGGAGAGCATTTTATATGCACAATGACCACTTTCGCAACAACGGCGGGGCCCGACCCACGTATTTCTTGATTGATTGCCTAATTGAGATTGTGTATTTTTTTGATTGATTTAGTGCTTTTGTTTTGACTTCGGGTTGGGCATTTCTGTTGCTTGATTTGTAATCTTGATTCATCTCACTTGTGAGTATTGGGTGGATCTAAATAAGGCAATAGGTTCTTGTGGAAATTCGGACAGGGAATTATGGGTTCAAATTCTATGGGATTTGGATAGGATAATTTTAGTGCATGTTGGCTATTGTTTTTACAATTATTTTTAAAAAAAATATTTGCAAGACGTGCTAAAATTTGTGTAAGTTTAGTGAAACATAGAAACTATTTGGGTAATTACAATAGGTGTATACTATTGTCAAGCATAAGAAAGCAAGAGGTCCATGTTGCAAAAAGTTTTTCCACAAGCTCTACACTTATAAAAATGTGTATGGGTAGATAAAATCATCCCTAAGCTACCAATTTTGGCTCATGTGGACGCAGGCCAATTGCATATGTAGCATTGGTAACAAAGGTTGTGATGGATTTCGGTATAGAGCCTTATTTAGGTGAGTTTCAATTTGTGAGCCATCAACATCCGTGGTTAAAGTTGTTGTGGCAATTGACAGCAATTGACAGCCACAGATGTCGACTCACAGTTCCACTGTGAAAATTCATTGGGTGGGCAATTACATTTTGAGTACTGGCATTTTTCCTTTGTAGGACAATGGTTTTTAGTGGAGTTTGAGGCCTATCAATTAGGAAATTATGGGTTCAATTTGTAAGGGATTTGGATAGAGCGAAGTCTAGTTCTGATGGAGTCATGTCAATTGCATATTGTTTAGGCCAGTGGTGGCTTGTGATGTGTTTTAGCATAGAGGCCTGATAGAGGGGAATTATAGCAGTGGTCCATCAACACCAATTACAATAGTTCTGATGGAGTTGTGTCAATTGCATATTGTTTAGGCCAGTGGTGGCTTATTCAACACCAAATGAGAACAAATGGTAAAAAATGATGTATTAATCAATGAATGTGTGATATATTTAAATACAAGAGTAGAAATTGGTACATAATAACTAACATTAAACCAACATATTTATACAGGTCTCTTCTCCATATTCCCCTCCTCCAACTTTATCTTCTTTATATCTTCTTATCCCTCTCTATCTTTATCTCTCGGTCCAACTCTCTTTCCATTCCATCTTATTAAAAACATAGCATGAGCTAGTTGGTAATGGAGTCTAATTATCCTATTGTAAAAGAATGAACAACACTACATTTATTGTTTACAAAATAGTAAATTATAATTAAAAATAAAGTTACATTTAGTTTAACAATAAAAAATAACTAGACAATTATACAATGTTTCTATTCAAATTGATTAATTTCAGATACAATATTGCTACCAAATAAATAAATGCATTTTTTGTTCCTCCAACATTAATACAGCGTACCCATTGTACACCAAGATACATAGTTATGTGTGAAGTTTTCTTTTATATGTATTTTTTATAAAACTGGTCAACACAGTACCTACCTACTTTCTCAGTGATCAGAGGTACGATAATGTCCCGCAAACTGCTAGTCGAGTTAATCAAAGAGGTAATCTAAGTACGTAATGAAGAGGCAAATAAACTAGAGATGTCTACTTCGCCATTTCACCATCGCTTTATACTACATTTCTCCCACATTATGTGAAATAGGGAAGTGGTACATTGTCAAATCGTCACTGCACTACTAACTTTATGAGTGATGAGAAGTTAAAGGTACGATAGCGTTAGTATCACGCAAACCTTTGAAAAAAGCTATATAAAAATAACCCAAAATGAACGCTTGTCAGGCCAAAGGACTTTAAAGTGCTCTCCAACATGCAAGGCTTTAGCAGAGGACCAAAATTTCTCCAGGTTGTGGAACGAGTTTAGAAGAGCCATAGTTTTTGGGCTCCATTTCTCTTTCGGGGGAGTTTCGGCATTATAATTTCTCTTCATATTTTCTCCACCGTGCAAGACTCCAACATATTCGCCAGCCAATGCTCGTCTGCTGATTCCACATTTTCTTCTGAATGTCAATCGCTATTTATTATTTTGCAGGCTATCAGTGCGACTGACATTAAAATTAAGTTGACGTGTCTGTCATGCAATTGTGTGAGACCATATCAGCAAGATTTTAATGGCCTCCTTGAAGTTTCCACTTTCAAATGTCTCTTGTATTTCTAGGAGGTTTCGTGATGTACGAAATCAGGGTAAAAGTCTACAGGAAAAATATGTTGGTCACTTTATATAAGAAATTGCTCACGAAACCCTCTGACTGTATTCGTGTACAATGGCGTTCATATTAAGGTGACTTTGGGCGAAACCCTCTGAATTTAATCCAAATTAGCGAGGTTTCTTTGGGTTCGAGAAATCATGGTGACTAGAATTCATACATTGATCACCATTGAGTACAATAGCATTCATATCACGAAAACCAAACAAATAGTTATCCATATTATAATTTCACTTTGCATGCTACGACAACTGACTTCATGACTATGTTAAAATTGACAGGCCGTGTTTACTACGTAATACGTCAGAATTTGAAGGCCTCCTCGAAGTGACGGTTCTCTTTCGCGGGAGTTTCGGCCTTTGAATTTCTCAAACTCGTTTGAAAGGGAATAATGAACACATACTGCCTTCCAAATTTATTTTATAATTTGCCCGCTTGCCTATTAAGACAGAAATGGTAGTCCACAATAATTTTATGAGTTTTTAAACGAGGCATCAAAACGGACTCCCAGCACCTATCCACGCATCAAAACGTCTTGCACATATTCTGCGTACAAATGACATGAAAGTCCACAAACATCACCATTGGGAGTAAATGCTACATTTTTATGACTTGTTGACTCTTTGAAGATTTAGATGAAAAAGTAGTTAAAGTGAATTTTAATAGGAGAGAGGGATTAGTAATCGTGAGGGCTAATTTTGTCAATATGTAGTTGTTGAATGGAATGTTGTAAGACCTCTGTTTTTTTAAGAAATGAAAAATGGACACTTAATTAGCTACAACTAAGGTTTGAAGATACGACTTATCATGCAACTCGGGAAAATAATCAACTTTGTTCAAAGGGTTCTAAAACTTACTTTTTGAAAGTTTGACCGAAACTTAATAATGAAATCTTCAACAATCAATTGTTTAAATACCATTTCTTATAAAAATATTTTCATATTCATCTTCTAAATGTAACTCATTAAATAGTTGAAGGATCCTAATATTTTTTAATAACACTTATTTTAGTTATATTTTACTCTTGTATTAAACAAAAAGCAACCAATAGTTGATCACATTTAACAAAATTTATGTTCAAATAATAACATATTATAATTTTTAAAAAGGCTTTAACAATAAACTATTATATATAAACCTATTTCAATTGTAATCTATTTATTTCACTTGCATTTTCAATTTGTTAGCCCTATCTCCTAAAATATTAACACATTATCTAATTTATTACATCCTAGAATCTAAAATTTAGATAACATATCCTAAATCTGTGCACCATTAACCTAAGGGCCCGTTTGGACCACGGCATATTGGCCGTAATTCCGGTATATCGATTTCCGAATATGGTCTGCCATGTTTGTGTGCAACATCATAAGATGGAATTGGAATTTTGGAAATCCAATTTTGCCCAAAAAATGGGCATTTCGTCTTCCACTCAAAAAGGTGGAATTGGAATTTGACCCTCTAATTCCACTTTCGAATTCCAATTTTTAAAACTATCGGGTCTGCGTCCGTGTGCAAAGTAGTTTTTTTTTATGTCCGCGTGCAAAGTAGATCAATGGCAACCCTGAGAGCTGCAACAGTGAGTGATGTTCTGTCTCTGATTTGTTCATTGCCATACAACTTTGTTGTGGGAGGAAGAGGAGCAGAAGGATATACATCCAGAGGTGGAGGGGTCATCATCGTCATTGTTTTGTGTATGTATAAATATACAAATATTTCTAGGTTTGACTCAAATCGCCCTCTGATATGAGAAGTTGCAACAAATTCTGCCTGCGAAGACCACGTTCTTTCTTTGCCTTTGTTGGATCGAATGAAATAGAGTGAAAGAAAAGAGGTTTAAAAGCAAACCCAAAACTAAAGTGCCCTGGGAAAATATAATTAAAAGCATGAAATTTGCATAGAAATTAACCGTGACAATATTTTTTTAATACCAAATCGAAGAATTTTTAACATGACAGATTTTTCCGTTCCAGAATCTTCTTAGTCATCTTCCGGGTGAACCAAACAGGTCATCCCATATTTCGGAAATCATTTTCAGAATTTGTATCTTCCAGAATTTCAGAATCTTCCAGAATTGACTATATCTGGCATTTGGTATTCCATGGTCCAAACGGGCCCTAAAAGAATAATGCATACCCCTATAGTTGGACACACTCTCACCTAAAAATGACACACTTTCACCTAAAAATTAACAACACATTACCTATGATGATAATTTTTTGGCCCTAATTCGACAAAACTTTCACTTCTGATGATAATTTTTTTCCCTAATATTTATGCTCACAGATCAAACATACTCTCCCCATTCTCTATCTAGAAGATTCATAATCAACGTCAGCCATTTACACTAGGGCTTTCACTTGTGTAGGCTAGACACATAATCGCTTTCGTGTCTGATAAGAAGAAGTCTGGATATTATATGAAGATGCCATGGAAAGGTTTATTTTTTGTCCTTTTCTTTTATTTTTTAATTTTTAAAGGGTTTTTAAGGACAACCCATTTATGTTTGCCTGAATTTGACCCTATTTTGGCCCTATTTGTGAATGTGTTTTGGTAGGTGGTGGATGGGTCATCATGGGCCTCTGCTACCGGATCAGACCGTTGACCTAGAAGAAGAGAATGTTCCTATCCTCCACTAGATCGGTAGGAATCCAAACCACTCCACTGGCTTGACCGGTAGACAATGAACGAATAAGCCAAAGCCAGCCCCAGGGACAAATATATTAATGTTAACCTCGGCTGTAGGAGAGAAAATGTATGTCACGCGAGTTCCTCGACTCATCACTAGCGAATACAAAGTTAGCGAAGAATATACATTTAAGGGTTTCCATTTTTTTACAGGCTGTGTCTGAAACACAACAAGCATTGGGGTTTTTTTTTTACATGCTTTGTATCTGGAACACGGTTGTGTTTCTTATTCCCTACACCGAGTCATTTCATGCTAGTTGTATTTTCTCGAAAGTGTTCATACCCTTTTATTAAAACATTTTGTGTAGATCCAACAAATGGCATTCCATAACATCATACTTTCAACCACTATTCCAAGAAGCTTGTGTTCCCTTTCAGTAAATCCATTTCCATTATGTTGCACAGGTAGGATGTTGAATCCAACTTGATACCTTACTCCAAAGCCATCATTTGACAAGATGGTAGGAAGAGTGTTGGAAAAGGTATCAAGCAGGTAGGAGACTCAATGAGATAGACGCTACAATAGGTAGCATGTCAAAAATTGTTTCTTATTAGGAAAAAAGAAGAATCTTGCATGTATTATGTGATTTTAACGCAGAAGTCAAATTAAATATTTTGTTTTTTTTTTGTTTTTTTTTTTGGCCGAGGGGGGGGGGGGGGGGGGGGGGTTCTAGGAACTTCCTTGGTGCATGGAATGGACTATCATGGGAGACCTTCAAAGATTTGGGGGCTTTTGTAAGGTTCTCCTTGGCTTCTTCTTTGATGCTCTAGTCCGTCTTACAGCTGCTCTCTTTAGTGATTAAATTATTTTCTAGGGATTTGATTGTTTCTGTGATTGATATATTTTTGGTTGTGGCAGCCTCTAGTTTTGGTATTTCATGATACTTATTTTGTTGATAGGTCATCTTACAAATCCAATAATCAAAGTAGACTCCATTTCAATAAGGTAAGATCTTTCTGAGATTTGGTAAGATTTTTATGACATTTGATATTTGATTGTCTGGTACAAGTTTATATCTGGTACTTATCTCATGTTTCATGCAACTTTGACTTATTTGCAGTCAAAAATATTATTTGTGGCATCTTTACTAGTGCTTACAAGGAGCAGTGAATCTCTGAATGGATCACCTAATTTTTGGCTATTGAGAGGAAGTTCATTAGAAGATGGCAACATAGGTGCAACAACAATAACAAAGAGGTATTTAGGTGTGTATCCACACCATATCTTGAAGGAATGTAGTTTTCTCATTTCGACGTTTAGGTGATACAAGTATGATTCTTTGGCATTATCTGTAGATGTATTTAGTATTTTAAAGGTGTGTATCCGCACCATATCTATGAAGGAATGCGGTTTTCTCATTTGTGCATTTAGGTGATACAAGCATGAACAAAGTACTCTTTTTTAGTTCTGATATATCCTTAATACTAAATAGTTTTTTAGTTGTAGATAATTAAAACATCAGAAAGCTTTCTGATTTGGGTACTATCCACTTCCTAGTGTATTTTTTATAGTTGTAGATAATAAAAATATCAAAAAGCTTCTTGAAAGTGCTCTTTTTTAGTTCTAAAATATCCTTAATACTTTTCCACTGTAACTAAAATTGATTTCAGTACTATCCACTTCCTAATAATATTTTTTTGTCATAGATAATAGTTAATGAAAACATCAAAAAGCTTTTTGAAAGTGTTTAACCTGCAGTTACTATTTTGTAAATGTTAATTTGAAATATTGATAAGAAATTGTTTTAAAATGTTAATTTGTGAATGTTAGCAGTTGCATATAACATATTACTGAAAAAATTGTTTTGAGGTTGCCATAGCTTTGTGCAATTACTGTTTATGACTTGTACTATTTTTGTATGTATATTTGAGTTGTGATGGTTTTGTTAAATTTTTTTGTGTATAGGAAATGAAACTAAGTTGCATAAAAGGAGGATGAAATCACTATTGATCTCAAGTGAGGTTAATTTATACCTCACTAAGGTGAAGATCCTTTTTTTTCATAATTGAATTTATATTTTGTTTATTATTTTATATTTTCATGTATAAGTTTGATTCTTGTAATTAAATTAGGTCAATTAGGTGCTCTTGTATAAATGAATAATGTGTGCTAGTCAATGTGCGTACATATGGGTGTGAGTGTAAATATGCGTTATATGTACATGTACATGCATAATGGATAAACATATAGATGGATGCATATATATTCATATACTTGCATACATATGCACACCTGCATATACTACACTACAAATCTGGATCAAATATTGTATTTATAAAATACAAGGCTAACAAAAAATAGTCATGTATGAAGTTTTTAAAATATGAATAATAGATGCTAGTTAATGTAATTTGTCAATGCATATTTATGTCCAAACACATGGATGTGTGTGTAAATATGCATGTATATATATGTACAAATAATATGCATTTATGTATATGTGTGTGTGTGTGTGTGTGTGTGTACATACAATATACATTTATGTATATATTATAAAGTGCATATATATTGATGCATATGTATTTATATACAAACATAATGGATATACATATGGATGCATGCATATATATTCATGTATTTTCAGGTAGCGACTATGCTGCCACAAATTTAGACATCATATTAAGGGGGTGCTTTACAGAAGAAGAAAAAAACACTTAAGTGTACTAAGTGCCCCCTTGATATGAAGTCTAAATTTGTGGCTGCATAGCCGCTGCCATATTTTCATACTATAATTTTGGACCAAGTGTTGTATTTACACATTACAATGCTCATAAATTATAGTCATTTATGAAGTTAGCCAAAATACTTCATAATATATGGTATATCCAATTGGATCAATTTAAAATTTGTTCTCAAGTAACATCATAATTCCAACACATTTGGACTAACAAAAAACTGACATTAGAAGTTATAATCTGGTCTCAAGTTACATCAATATATGAAGTTAGCCAAAACACTTCATAATATATGGCATATCCAATTTCAAGTACCCTATACATATGGTGTGATAAATCATGTACCTACCTTCCATCCAAAAAAATCCAGTTTAAAGAAACTTGTACCTTTCAAAAATATGGTTTGATGAATCATGTACCTGCCTTCCATTCAAAAAAATCCAATTTCAAGGATCTTGTACCTTCCAAAAATATAGTTTGATAAATCATGTACCTTCCTTCCATCCAACAAAATCCATTTTCTACCTTCCATCCCAAAAAATACAGTTTCAAGGAACTTGTACCTTCCAAAAATATGGTTTGATGAATCATGTACCTACCTTCCATCCAAAAAAATCTAGTTTCAAGGAACTTGTACCTTCTAAAACAATGTTTATCACACATTGATGTTAGATTTTATGTGAACCTACACCATCCATGGGCAAATAATGGAGCACTGATCATCGTTAGCTATGGCTGTAATATTAGAAATTGACCCTCCATTAGCTATAGTTGTAATGTTAGAACCAGGCCCTCCATTTGCTTGCTCCTTGGAAGCTATTATGGGCACTTGCAATTGGCTTGTACAAATATGATTGTTGTTTTGAAACTTGGCAACAGATGAATAAGCAGGGGTGTAAATGTTAATTATATCCCTGAGAATTGAATTTTCTGAAATAGGATTCAAGGGATTGCTTAAACACCTCTGCCTTTCTAGCTCCTTTTTTTGCTTTTTCAAATTCCCTCATTCTTTTCACTTGTTCCTTTTTTTTGTCTCTTTCTCTTGCCTCTGTATCATTCACAGTTGTTCTTTCTTTTACTTATTCATTATATTTTCTAGTTTCTTTTGTGCCTTCAACTCTCTCTCGATAACTCTACTAGCTTTCTTTTCTTCTGCCTATTCCTTTTTCCGTTCCTTTAAATCTGCAATCTCTTTCTTTTTGGCTTCTTTCTCCATGTAAATTTGTATATACTCATCTCCTATGAGTATTTGAGATTGTCAACTGAGCTTAATTGTGCCACCACTCTCATGAGGATACTTTTCATTCACCCTTGCATTTGGCAACTTTAGAAAAGATGATAATGATGATATTTGGTTACCTTATAGCTGACTGTTATATGTATTTGTAATGTTTTCATCCAATGTGCCATCATTTATATCATTCTCTCTTAACAGAATATCTTCATCTTCTACACCAAACTCTATTGTTTCATAGTAATGAACCAATGTGTTTGGAAGAGGTGGATGATGGGATGGCATTGACAATCCTACATCCTCATTATCTAAGTCCAAGTTAACACAAAGGTTTCTAGCACCTTCTATGATGTAATCAGGTACACTCATCTGAGTTGGAATACTTAATTCTGATATATCTTGCATAGTATGCACCATATGATGTTGTGCATGTTCAACAGTGGCAGAGTGATGTTGTCCCTGTTCAGTAGTGGCAGAATCATGGTGCAAGTGTTGCACTTGTTTATTAGTCCAGAAGAATCATGTTGTACATGTTCATTTTTTAGTTCAGTTTCAATTGCATAATTTTCTCTTTGAATTCGTTCTGCACTTCCTTGAATATCAGACTCACTAACTCCTGAAAATCTTAAAATAATTTCAATGGAAATTGTTTCATCTTCCTCTTCAACACCAATCTAAAATGCTCTACTAGGATTCATGTCATTCATAAGTGATGTTGGATTCAATGGCCAAATACTAGTTCTTTTAAATCCTACCTTGATATTTTATGCAGTGAGGGCCTTTTTAAATGCTTGGTTGCATAGGGTAGCTAATTCAAACCTATTTGTTTCTATTTTTTTATGATTTACCATCCATTTTAATCTCTCATTTTTAAAATAGTTTTTAAAAGGAGAAAAAACACTTACATCTAAAGGTTGGAGCTTGTGGCTTGTGTGAGCTAGCAACGTAACAAGATCAATTCCTATAACTCTTGCCTCTTGAAGTGTAGAAAGTGCCACATGGATTCCATGACCATCAAATATAAGTAAATTCCTATTACTAGGTGAAACTCCACTAGGTACAGATCTAGAAAAGTGATGCAAACAATTGAGGAATAGTTCCTTGGTCATCCATGCATGAGGTTGGGCTTCCATGCAAGCCCCTGGTTCACAACCTACAATATAATTTTTCAATTGCCTTTGACCTTTGAAGAGGTAGAATCCTGGAATGCTCTATCCTGCAGCATTAACCAACATAATATAGTCATCCATTCTCTACTTTTTGACGTTATGTAAGGAACACCCCTTGAACCCCTTTTGGCTATTACCCTCATTCCACAGTTTGTCCCAGCTTGAGCACCAGTTTCATCACAATTCCAAATTTTTTGTAGGCCATATTATTTGTCTTTGTAAATTTTTGCCAAGTTCTCATAAAACGTTGCTACTATGGATGGTCTAACATGGTAGCTTTGTCTCTGTCTATACCTTCTGCAGTTCTTAATGCCAACTCAGGATGCCTTCTTTTGAACCCTATCCACCATAACTTGCCAGGAAAAGCATTTTTTAAGGGGTTTGTCCTAGTCCTCACAAATGTGAGAAACATGTATTTTCAGTTGTGTTATTTCAAGACCATATCCCATCTCTGTCATCTCTTGACACCATTGCACTATCTCCATTTCTTCTTCACTTGATAATATAGTTGGTGGGCCTTTCTTTATTGTAGTTGTGAGACCTTGTAACCAATATGACAAGGTTGTAGAAGGAATACCCCATTTCTTGGAAGCAACTCGGATGAAATACTCATTATCTTCAACATCTTTGATTGCATTGTCCATGTCTAGTTTTGACCAGATTTTTCTTAATGGTGCATTCTTAGATGTACCAAAAACTCTAACTTGCACATTTGGTATGTCAATTGGATATGGATTTGGTATCTCGGGTTGATTTGGTATGTCAATTTGATCTCTAGTAATGCTTTCATTTTCTAGATTGTTGTGAAGCATAACTCCTCTTTTATGCCTTGGCAGAGGCCTTGTTTTTTGAACTCAATTCTTCTTAGAAGTTTTCATGGCATAATATGTAGTCAGTGAAATTTATTATATGGAAAAATTAGATTAATAAAATAGTTTTGTTATAAAAATACTTTTAACACAAGACTATAATTTATTTTAACAATGATTGAAAATACTTTTAACAAAAGACTGAATAATTGCATTTTCTTTTAACGTTGGTCTCCAAATTATAGTTGTTAAATAGACTACATTTCCTTTAAAATAATCTATGATCTTACAATGACAAAACATTTCAAAAAATGCATGATCATATAATGACAAAACATTTCTAAAAACATTGTAAATACTTTGGCCAACATTTTCTTTGCAAAATATTTGGTCAATATTTTTTTAAAAACTATTTTGTCTACAAATATTAGTTGTTAAATAGACTAGAGATCTGGAAAAATAATTTAAAAGATTGCATTTCCTTAAAATGCATTAAGTTTGAAAAGAATGTGGTGGCTTCAGCTTTTAAAAAGGCTACACATGACTATAGAATAACTGAGCCTTAAACTTTAAAATTTGTATGTTTCTATTTGCCACAAATTGTTTTCCTTCAGTGGAGACAATTTTAACTGTAGAAAAGGAAGGGGATGAGGGTTCTAGGCAAATACTCAGAAAGTGACAGGGGCCTTTCTTTTAGCACTGTGACCTAGATTTATTGTAAAAATCTTTAAATATGGATTTAGCCAGTTTTGGATTATGTAGTTCTTTTGTGTAGAAAATTATGTGTAAGATTCAAACAAAGAAAGTGTAAATGCAGTGGTTCTTTATCTAAAAAGTAAATAGGAAGATATAAACAAAAAGATATAAATGAACAAATAAATCAAAACTTATGCACCTGAATATGTCTAGTGTGGTTGATTAGAGGAGTTGCAAATATGGTTGATTCTAATTCCAATCTTGTTTAGTTGCACAGTGGTATTGTTGGAGCAAACAACTTAAAACAGTGAAAAATTCTCTAGTGAAAAAAAGAAGACTTCTATCTTTTGATTTTATAGAATACGTAACGCTTCTTGATCCGTGCAGTGAATTTCAATTGGTTAGTTTTTGGTACCATCCAAATTTGATTGGTTGGGTTTTGTTGCCATGGATTGAGATTTTTTTCTCCAAATTTGATTGGATGGATTTTGTTGCCATGGATTGAATTTATGATTTGACTATTTGACTAGATGTAATTTGTTCTCATGGATTAAGTGTTTGAAATTTCGATACTTGTCTTGGTGATTAAAGATTTAATTTTCCTTTCAATTATTTTGTTTTTATTTATGGTGAGCCTTACAAGTTTTATATTTTTGTAGGTGAAAGGTCAAATAAGCCAATAAATGCACTGACTAGGAGCAAGTTGGAATGAAAACTTGGAAGAGATTACTGACATTAGGTTTGATGGTACTCCAATAGTTGTACATTATTGGGTGATATTAAAAATAAAATATTTGTATAGATTTGTGAAGTGCCTAGTAATTGTACACTACTGGATCTAATATTAAAAAAAATCTTTATATAGATTTGTGAAGTGCCCAGTAGTTGTACACTGAGTGAGGGAATTTAGAAAATAAACACTGCTTAATTCGTGGGAGTTGTAATGTTTGTCAATCACAAATCAAATATTAAATTGTGATACTTTAGTTTGTATTGGTCCATATTGGATTTCATATTTATATTTTTTATTTCTAAATGTGAGCTGCAATAGATATGTTTAATTTTCACACACTCAAGTATATATTTATGAAAGATTCTTTACTTTAAAATTTATACACTTATTGTAGTCAACTTATTTATATTAATAAGAGCAAAATAGATTACATAACATTTGATATTATATGTGTAAATGATTTTTTATTTGAAGATTACAAGTTCTCATGTGTACAACTATTGATTCCATATATTACATATTTGGTAATATTTTGATTAATATATAAAATTTATATATACAAGATTTAATATTAATGTGTTCCACTATTGGTATTAATAATCACAATTGCTATAACGACTATTGGACCCCGCTCAACTACTCATTCCTCTCCCCTAAAATATAATTTGATATATACTACCTAGTATTACAACATATATTGTCATGTTTCATAAAGTGTCATGTTTGATCTCTTGAACATATGTTGTTTATATGTAATTTCTATTGTACAAGACTTGTTTTGATAATTTTGATTGCCTTTCTAGATATGTATTTTTTTCTTTTGCTGCATTCAATAAAAAAAATGTTTCAATGTAAAATTGTAAATAATTTTTAAACAACATATTATTATTAAAAAAAATTGGGCTATTTTTTTTTAAAAATGTTAGTAATTAGAAAAATATATTACATTTGATACTATTTTGTATGTCTAATTAATATTAAAAAGAAATAGAATTTTTAAGAGTCTAATTATATACTGTATGCAATTTTATTTTTGTTAATTACAACATTAATAATATCATAAATTTGTAGAACATATTAAATATTTAATTTATTTTTCAAAATATTTTGATTAAATTTGATATTTTTTAAATTTGCTACTAAAAATATATTAATACATAAAAGGTTGGTAGTGGTTGGGCCCTAAAGCAATTGTCAGATATTTGGGTATCCCTTTCTCTATTGACCCATCCCTTAAAGACATGTGGCATTGGCTCCTTTCTAAAATTGAAAAGAAATATTTAAAATGGCAAACTCACATGCTCTCACTAGCAGGGTGAGTGCATGTGGTCCAAAAAGTTCTTTCTACTCACCATATTTATTTCTCTTATGCTTGGTTGTTTGCTATTTATCAAAATGATTCTCTGGAAATGATTATGAGGGACGTTCTCTGGTCTGATGGATTAGGTAACAAGAAGCGTCATTGTGTTAAATGGAAGTGGTGTTGCCTTCCAAAAAATCAGGGAGGCTTGGGCATTAAAGACTTGAAAGCTCAAGGAATGGATTTGGCCTCAAAATGGATTATTCAGGTACTTTCGGGTGATGAACCATGGAAAGTTCTTGTTAGGAACAATATAAGCAGATCGAGCATTAAAAAAGGTAAGAGTTGGAATAATGTTCCTCTATGTGATAAAGTTTTTGGGAAGTTCCAGTTATCCATCTTTGGCTCCAATGTGTTCTAGTCCATTTGGAAGGCATGGTCTCAAGTCAGAAATCTTATCATGTTCAAGGGTGCCAGTGGCAAGTCTCCTCTCTATTCGGTGTTGGATAGATCAATTTGGTGGGGGGTGGAACATAATGGTAATCCTCTAGAATTAACACAAAGCTTCTCAGCTAAGAACTAGTCCAAATATGGTATCTCTCTAGTTAGTGACATAATGGTTGATAATCGTTTGGGTCTTTGGAATGAACTCTCAGATAAGCATCATATCCCTAATTCTCAAAAGAAAACATATTCTATTATTTCTAAGGCTGTGGGCAACTTATTTCCCGGGCAGATTATGAGCACCAGTGATTTCATCCACAAAAATAAATGGAAAGATGGAACTGAATTTTATAAGGTCTCTGTTAAACAAATTTACTTTATCCTTAAGGAGGATTGTTCCCCTATTGACAGGGTGAAGCTTGGCTGGGGGTTGGGGTGGTCGGTCTCTAGATGGAAATTTATTTTTAATTTTTTCTGGCACTCTCCTTGTGAACCTAAGAAATCTTGTTTTAGGTGGCTTTTGTTGTTGAGGAAACTTGTTGTAGGCAATACCTTGCCTCATGGTCTAGGTAACCCCATTATGTGTGGTGTTTGTTTGGTCCCTAAATCTTTTGAACATTTATTTTTTGAATGTCCTTATGCTCATAGTGTCTAGGCTATTTTTTTTTGCTCCCCCATTGTGTGGGATAGTAAGCTTGGTCTTTCTTGGAGTGAAATTATTGTTAGCTTTGTTGAGTCCTTTGATGTTAAAGCTAACACTTTTTGGTCTTTTCTTACCTATGAGATTCTTTGGCTCCTTTGGAAGGACAAAAATGGAGAGATTTTTCAATAGAGAAGGAGACAACTTACTAAGTTTAATTGTAAACTCATACATTTTTAAATTATTTCATAGGTTGTTGTTCCCCTCAAGATTTCCAGAGACAGATTTATGATGTTGATGAGGGAAGGACAAATTCTAATTCACAAGGAGGATTTGGTTTCTTGCCAATATTTTTCTATTCACAAAGACATGCCTAGTGAAAGGGAACTTGATAATTTGAACCAATTCATTAAGAACCTAAGCATTGAAGACAAAACAATGCCAGAATTCAAGACCAAGGATGGTGGACTGGCTTTTAGTAGTTTATTGTTGGATTACTTTTTTGTTAGCAAGGTTGATTATCTTTTTGTATTAATTGATTGTACATGTATATTGGCTATATCATGATGTTTTAAATGTATACATTATGTAGCTGAACTAAATGCTACCTAACAGATATGTAATCTAGAACTCTTTGAATACTCTTTTGAAGTGATGTAACCGACTCAGTTGAACTATGTTAATACAAAAATATTTTATACATTTTGACATGTTTATGGTATACCTTAGTAGATAGGTATTTTTGGTGTAACCAATCCTTTTTGTAGCTTTCTTGATAGATAATAAATATTAATTATTGATATTAACTATAACATGCATATTAATATTATAATTTAATAGGTTTTAAAAAAAATTAAAAATATATAATTAAAATTTAATATTTATAATTAAACTAAAAATGAATGAGTGAGATTTAAAATGAGATGAATATATGTTCTTATACTATTGAATAAATGTTTCATAGATAATGCAAAAATCAACATTCTAATTACATTTAAAAATAAACTTTTCAAGATCTCATTCATCTCTCATCATGTAACATTTTCTTCCAATAGAGCAAGCGAGTGGGAAAGGAAGCGGGATGAGAAATTCAATGATGCAAAGGGGGAAGCATAGGGGGATGTGGAAGATGATGGGATAATGTATGAAATAGTTCATTTAATTCCAAATGAAGGACTCCTCTTAGTTTCTTTTTAGGATGTCTTAAAGTTGTTCCATTCTTGGACCTGGCTTTGGATGTAGGTAGTATTTCCTTTTCCTTGGTTGTCCTTCTTGAGCCATTTGCAGTGGATGTTGTCTTCTTTAGAGTGGTGGTCTTCCTCTATTGTTTTATGGCTATTCTGGGGCATGGGTATTGGTTTATGACAGGTTTCACTATGGATTCAGTTGGATACCCTATTTGGAGGATGTTTACACACTATTCTATGACACTTTTTTGGGTTTGGGGCACCTCGTGTATTTTCTTCCCTTCTACTATGGAGATGTTCTTGGAGTGCCTTACATGGAGGGTCACTATGGTTGGGTTGTTTAATGTGTCAAGGTTTCATTTCCCTTTGAAATCATTCAAAAATTATATGATAAATTTTCATGCCAATTTGAGTAATTTTTTTACATCAAATTTTTAAATTTTTCCACTCTTCTATGCATGAATTTTAGAGCAATTTGTGAGAAATTTGATATAAAATTTTTCAAGATAGATTTTGATGTCTTATGACATGTTTTGTAATCATAAGATGACATTTTTTAGGGTGGAAGGTGCAATTGACGATAAAATTAGTATGGTTTTTCATTGTATTCTTCATGCCCTAATTGTAGATCTGTGTAAAGAAATTTAATTTTTATTGTGAAGCATTAGGTATTTTATATTCTTATAAAAATTTCACAAGTCGAGGATGATAACATATGATTGCAACTCAATTTTTTGAGTTTATATATAATGTCTAATGTATATGTAAACATTTTTCTAAAAAAATTAATATAAGACATGTTAGGCCTATAAAATACACTTGGTTTCTTAAATTTGTTTCATGTTGCAAAATGTATTTTGTTGCCTAGGATTTGAGAATTTGAATTATTTAGTTAGTCGTTGTTGCCTTAGGTCTACTCCAATGTTCTATTCTGTCATTGACTGGTCGACCTGGTTTCATTTTCTAAGTTATGTCTTGCATGTCATCCTGGTCACAATGTTATTGTCCCCTCTTATTTGTTACTAGTTAGTCAGACTGGTGGACCCTATGAATACCTAAGATTCTTTTCCTAAGGGACCCTACTTGTTTTGGCCTTGTATTTCCCCGGGTGTTAATGGCCACCCCTTTTAAGTCATACATTTATGCATGTGAAAATTGTCAGCCAATAAGATTGTGTCTGTGAGTTCACTACAGTCCGATAACAATAGATTTCAAGGTTGCAAAGTGTATAGGGGGAAAATGGATCCACACTCTATACAAAGGAGAGGAAGAATACCAAGATTTATCCTCCAATAAGATCCGATTAACACAAAGGTAAGTGTCAATTTGTGATCTATACAAAGGAGATAAATGGCTTGGGTTAACTTCTCCCTCACCTCTAGCAAGAGAGGGTTTAGGAAAGAGCAATTGAGAATATTTGAAAAGTAAATCTAGAAGACTAATATTGAAATGAATAAATAAAAATTACTTACCTCCAAAAAATAATCTACTGAAAACCTTGTCAAAAGGTCTTAGAAACTATTGATTTCCATTATCTTGGACCGAAACTGTGAGATCTACAAAACCCAGAAATATTTTTCTTTTCTATGCTAGGTCGACCTTAACCAAAATAAAGGTTGACCTTGACCCCAAAATGTCGACCTTGACCTACGTTGCTCTGACAGAAATTATGTTTGCGGATCCCAAAAGTTTGCCAAAAAGGGTATCTGAATCTGCTCTGTAATTCATTGTTTCGCACCTGCACCTGCGAGAAAAATGGTTTTGTTTGTTTGGGGGGGAGGGGTTTGCCTTGGTCAAACCCAAATTTAGGAATTAACCTTGAAATTAAATTGAAATTGCAATAATAAACAAACTAAATGGAACAATTCACCTTGCTTATGTTGAAACCCTTGTGGAGGATTCAAATCCTTGAATCCACAAGTATGGATGCTCCAAATGAATGTAGAATTGTAGGATGTCTCAAATCAATTGTCTTTAGATCTTCAACACCAATCTTGAATGGATCTTGGAATAGGAAGAAGATTGAATGGATGTGGACGGAGAAATCTTCAACAAGAGGGCTCCATAGAGCTTTGAATCCTTCAATGGATACCAATGGATCTCCTTGATGAATTGAATGTTTGAATACTTGAATACTTGAATAATTGAATGTTTGAATGTAGATGATTTCTTGAATGATTTCTTTCTCCTTCTTGATTGCTTCTTGATTGCTTGATTTCGCTTGATTATGTTTTTCGATGGATGATTGATGTGAAAATGAGAGGAGAAAGCTTTCTTATATACTAGTCTAGGGCATAAACTTCTAGAGAGGGTGACATAGGAGAAATAAATACCCACTTAACCTATACCCTTAGAAGTGGACCTAAATTAAATATCATTTAAGATTTTACCATTTCAAAGCCCAAAACAGCCGACCCAGAAGCGGGAAATAAATCTTTCTGAAACCTGACATCTGGAAACCTTTAGAATTTGAAATTTGGACCCTGGGTCAGGGTCATGACCTAGGTCAAGGTCGAGGTCGACCTTGACCCTGAGGTCAAGAACCTCAAATTCATAGAGCCAGGTGCCAGAAATAGGCTCGAAATAAGTGGAAAATAGGGCAGAACATGGGAAAAAGCCAGATCCACACTAAAGACCCATTCAAGGAGTTTGACATGACCCCAAGCCACTTAATCGAAGGGATAAACCAGTCCTAAATGGAAATGCTTCCATTTTCCAATGATACACAAAGTTGCATAGGGTTAACAGATCTACAAAAATTATTTGGCACTACTTTGTGGTGGTTTAGGTCACAAGCCTTTACCGGTCACAAAGTAGCAAGTGGTTAGTGATCTCTTTCTAGAAAGGCTCAAAAACTAGGTATAATTTTGAACTTAGTGATTGGACATCCGATCGAGCAGTTTATCCTCCTTATAAAAAAATATTTAATATGTCAACCCAGGGACGTGTTACTTGAAATGGGCCAACAAGATATATGCACCAAGTACTACTTAGCCACACATTCTAGAGTTGTTGCAGGAAAGAAATGTTGAAAGGAAACTATCTTATGATTATAGGAAACAAATACTAGAATGGAACTTTAAACTAAAGCTACAGAAAATTAAGTACTGGAATGGAAATTATAGAAGTGAAGATGCTAACAAAACATGAAGACTCTTGTAAACTATATTGTAATTCTTCAATTGTTCCACTACTTTGGTTGCAGGAAGCATTAGTTAGCGTGTGGCTTTGGTTGCAGGGACAGTTTAATACTTAACACTAAAATAGCGGAAATGCAAGAAAGTGAGTTTAACTAGAATGAATCTAACTAACTATGGATTTCTCACCAAATGGGCCCCCTTGGATGAGTATCCCAAACATAATTACACAAAGTTAAATCTCAACACTTCATTTTCTCATTGATTGAATAACTAAGTACAGCGATATAAAACAAAAGAAACAAAAAACTATATTGCTAATAAACTGATAATGCCATCCTTCTCACGTAGGAGTGAGGCTTAATTTAAAAGGAAAACTTCTAACAACTAACAATCATGCTACAAAATTAGGCAAAATTTTTATTACAACACTACTAACAGAAAAGGAGGAAAGCTATAAAACGGGTAAAAGATTAGATCTAGAAAGAGGAAAGAGCTACTACGATAGAAAATCTAACTTCCCACTCTCTCCTAGATTTCCTCACAGAATTCATCATGTTGCCTTGGTCTTTCCTTGGTGACTACCACCTTGATCATCCAGAAATCTTTTGCTAGTGTTGCATTAATGTTTCCCTGTTGGAGCTTGCTGAAAGATCGGGTCGAGCATCCAGTATATGAGTCTGCTTCACCTGGTCAAGATAACAGTTTCTATATTGATGTGCTACACTTTAGAGGTTAGCATAAAGACATTCATGGTAGTAAACACCAAAACATGCATGCAACATTTATGTTTAAACAACTATTTTACTTATAAAAACATAATCATAACTTTCAAAGCAAGTAATATAGTATATTCATCCAAGTGTAGCATATTAAGTATGATTAAACCATGGTAGCAGTCTAGTGGTAGCATGCCATATAATAACAAAACTGAGTATAAAAGTGTTTGATAAAATATAACATAACAAGGAAAAAGACTTGGCAAAGACTATCATGGGGTGTCTAAAGTATGACATTAATATGCCTCATCATTGCCCCCTATAGAAACTAGTGTCGGTCCTCAGGCATTCAAACATTTCTGATCTTCGCAAGCACCCTGAGATCTCCTTCTTGAGTCTCACCCTTCATGGACCTTATCTCTCGCTAGTAGAATCTATTTGTTCGTTCTATCTTTATGCAGTGTCTCATCTCCAACTTCTCATCTATCTCGTTATCCATGTAGCTGTATAGTGGCCATAAAAGTAGAGGAGGCTGGAAGGTGAGGGGTAACCACTTCTCTGGTCATGGTTATCATCCCAATTGTATATACCATTGAACCCGCTGCATTGCAGCTCAAAAGTTAATGAGATTGTGGGGCTCTACCTTCTTTAAGGCCATAGTTAACCTAGCCCATCTTTGTTGTAATCCTTATGCCGCTCTGTGCCCTTCTGCTAATGATAGCCTTTCAAATTTTGCAAAGACTTGTTCCCTATTATCCAAAATTATCCTTCTCTATTTTGAATCATTGAACCCATAAACTATTCCCAACTAATTATAATATAACTTTCTAGGTGAACCACTTTCTGGAAGTAGGGGAAGTGTAATCGAGCACTCAATTTCCCTATATGTGTTCAACTGTTCACCATAGTTAATCTCATTTCTTTCCCAGGAGAGTAAAGAAGATAAGTCAATATCACCAATAAATAGTAAAGGGTTCCAGTCAGTATTGGAGGGAATGACATGATTATGCAAGTAAAGTTCACACAAAAGATTCCTAATACAATCTGGTGATGCTTCATATGTAGCCACAAATTCTTGAGGTGTGCTTATGTCTATGTTCAAATCTCTAAGAACCCTCATCAATTTGAACATTAAAAATTGCTCCTTTAGACATAGGGCATAAACCCTAGGAGGTAGCCTGCATTCAATTAACTTAGGAATTAACTCTGTGACTGAATCCAACTTCCCTTGTAAAAGTTGAATTTCTTTCTTTTGCATTCCTATTTCCTTTTTGAATTTATCTTTCTCCAATTCCCACATGGATTTGTCATATTTCATTTGTGTAAAGTAATCAATAGATAGGGAGTGGACTGTTACCCTTCCTTGATTTCTTGGTGGAACTGGGTTCACTTCTATTTCCTCTTGATTTTCCTGTTGAACTTGTTGTAGCACTATTTCTTCCTAGTTTTCTAGTGGAACTGACGTTGATGCTACCAAAATATCATCCTCTTGAATATTTCCTGGATGAGAAGAAGATACATCAAATATTTCTTTTTTTTTTGCTTCTTTTTGTTCTATTTCCTTGCCCAAAATTGTGGCTTCAGGATCTTCCTCCATCATATCATGACATCCTATGAATGAACTACCTTCTTGTGGTTGTTATTCCATGGGTTCCTCAATAGGAACGTCGGGAGTAGAGCCAGTCATTGCAAGGGATTCCTTCCCTATTTTCTTGGTGTTCAAACGAACACTACATCGAAGTGGAGTGTTGACTGATGCTGCAGGACATTTTTGTGGGCTCTTTTTCTGTGTGGTAGGAGTGGCTGCAGGAGGAACATGGGCATCACCCACAACATATTTAGCCATTTTTTCTTTTCCCTTTTCCTTATTCTGGGCATTTTGTTCTACCAGTGGATTATGGGAGTTTGTAGTTGTGTGTGTGAATTTTGTACCTGATCTGTAGACACAACACTTCAGTAAAACATTAGAGGTTAGCAATAATCAAAATCGTGCAAAAATTGAAATACTAATCTAACCAAGTGATTTACTACCTTCTAGTAGGTGCGAGTATGATGTTCTCAGATTGTTATCGAGATCAGTGACCTTGACGACACCTAAACGAAGGATTTGAAAGCAAAACTGATATGAAATATAAATGCAATTAATCTATTTTTTTAAAATTTTCTATGCAATGATATGATGAAAACTGATATGAATCTATGATATGTAAAAATTGATATGCTATGCTAATCTAGAAATGAAAACTAATATGATATGAAAAACTATGCAATATTGATCTCACAAAGTTTGGATTCACAAAGATGATCCTTCAGTCTCCAATTCAGCGGCGTGATTATGCAATTCTTGTGGATGATTTGTGAAGAGCTAAAGCCTTGATTTATAGAAATTCAGGGCTTTGGAGGTGCATCGAATAAACCCATAAATCACTCAGATAAACTCAACTTGATTTTTGAGTTATTTTTAAATAAAGATAATTAACTCACAAAAACATGCAAAAGCAGAGTTGAACTCAAAATAGAGTTTTTGATTTAATTGATAATTGATAGTTATCTGCTTTTATTGATTATGCATGTTTTATTTATGAACTAATTTAATAATAAAGTGATTTATTTCCAACTTAACTTATTTTGAAAAATAAAATAATTGATTTATGGGTTAATCAATCATTTAATCAAACTTTATTCAAAAACAATATTATTAAAAATTGACAACTTACTTTAATTAATTAAATAAGAATTTAATCAATTAATGATAAGAATTTTGATTTATTGTCAATAATTAAATAATACAATTTAGGAATAAATGGAATTAAATTTAATTAAATAATTAAGTGGCAGTATTAAATCTAATTAATTAAATATTGAGAATATTCAATTAATCAAACTTTAGGATAAATTGGATTTATCGCCAAATAATCATTAAATTAAAGATAATTATGATAAGTAGGAATATTACTAGGAATATTCCCCAATGCAGAATTTAGGATAATCAATTAGGATTCAATGATGTTCAGATGTGCCTTAGGTTAGGAATTTGATGTCGATTTCATTCGATGTGTCGATATAGAAGATTAATGAACTTATAGCCCATTTTTGGGGTATTACATTTTGCCCCTCTTTGAATTGTTGTACGAAGCGCAGTGGTTCAAAGACAGTCTGTGTACGATAAAGATATGAAATTGATGTTTGAAATTGATATTGATATGAAGCGGAAGATGATTGAAGTTTGATATGAAGATAATAGGTCTTGAATGACCAAAGATAATGTTCACTATAATAGCGATGAACCAATGAAACAAAAGTATCAAGATGCCTGATTCTGAACCTTATGATTGCGAAGAAGTGAGTGACCGATTCCAGACTTGATTGTCTTAGAAGAACCACGTTGGTATCACATCTGAACCCTTCAGTTACCAAAGAACCAGGAAATAACACTAATGAACCGATGGTTACGAAAACTGATACAATTTACAAGATTAAGAGAATACCAAATTGATATGGATCTTGATGAATCTAATATGCCCTGAGTGATGATTGATTTGCCCCGAGCGATGAGGACTTTTGATGAATTAGCAACTAGACATGGTTGTTGTCTTGATTACTGAGGAAAGATATGATTTCCATAAAGATATGATTTCAAATTAGATTACAGACTTTGAATGATATGCAATACCATGCCCCCTTCAGGATTAAAATTGAAATCTAACAAGAAAAGTCAGCGTTATGGTTTAGAAGCATGTTAATTGATTTGAAAAGTGGTTAAACACGTTTGAAAATGCATTCTGCATCGTTTAGAGGTCCTAGAGACCAAGTTTGACTAGGTTTTGACCTTGAGTTGACCATGGGTGACCAAGTTGAAATTTTGATAGTTTGATGTAAGATAATCAATTAAGTTGAATTCTGGATTCCTGTGATGATTGAAGGTCGATTCTGCAAGCAGTAGGCCGTCCTGGGTCCAAAAATTTTAAATCATGATTTTGACATAGTAAATGATCTCAGATTTTAATTTTAATTCTGAAAATGGATTCAGAACATTGAAATTAGCCAGGGGTGCAATTTAGGCCGGAAGGGTCATTTTCAAATCATTTCAACCATTTGACTTTTTGGAGATCTTGTGGAGCCCTCTAAGCAATAAAATGGTAGAACAGCAAGAACTGAAGGTACCTGTGAGTTTGCATCGATTTGAGTGCAGCCGGAGACATGATAGACCTCAACAGTATGGACATCCAGTATGTGGACCTCTGTGCCCCTCTGAAAATTCAAAATTTTCATGTTTTATAGCATTTTTGGATTTTTTCGTACGCGTTTTTCTTTTTGAATTTCGCATGCATGAAAACTCGTACGAGTCCCCACCCAGACTCGTACGACATTTTAATTATAATGGCTTTGTCGAGTATGGCTCTGTGAGCTGGAGATATTTGAAGCAACTCAAACATGGAGATTTTGGCATTGGTGTGCTGGAGTTGTTGAACAATGCTATAAGATGTAGGCCTCGTATCCTTTGGATTGGAAGATTTGGAAGCTGCCTTCTGTTTAGAAGTAGATGAAAGATTGAAGGGCACCTTAGGGACATTTGATGAATCTAGGATTTGTCCTTTCAGATGTGCTTGGGCTTGTGATCGAGTAACTGCGTTGGTGGATTGATTTTGTCTATCTCTTCTTACAATTGTGATGGTCCATTGCAATGCTTTGAGAGACAGGGTTCAACCATATTGATGGTAGCATTATTTCCAGGGTAAGCATAATTGACTTTTGCCCCCATATTAGGCTGAGAAGTTGAAACTCCTTGACCATGTTGCAGAAATGGTTCTGTAAATGCCATATGATCATTATTACTCTTAGGATTGTCAACTGTGATGTCCCCCCTATCAATCAGATCTTGAATGGTGTGTTTCAACCGAAAGCAGTTATTAGTTTTGTGACCTTTACCTCGATGGAAATCACAGAATTCATTTTCTCTCCACCATTTTGGCTTAGGCTCAGAATCAGGTGGTCAGATTGCTGGCAAAGAGATGATGTTATCAGCTAGTAGAGTTTTCATAACAGATTCTAAAGATTCTCCAAGAGGAGTGAACTTTCTCTGTTTATCCCAAGATTTGTATTCTGGCTTCTTTTGAAATGGTTCGGATGACTTTTGTTCTAAAGCTTTAATGGCTTGGGAACCAAGAGTTAGGTTGTAGGCTAGTGCCTTTGATGGGGCATGGATAGTGTCAACAATGCCATCTGTGATGATGCCTTTATTCTTGTTCTAGTTTTTGTTCTTGTCTTTAGAACTGGATCCTGATTCGTACTTGTCTTTTTGAAGTGTGATTTCTCCTTTTTTCACAAGCACTTTTTCAATTTTGATAGCATTGTCCACCATCTTGTCAAAAGATGTATGATCTTGCATTTGTAGAGGATAATTGATTTTCGGAACAAGGTTAGTGATGAAGATTTCCAGTTTTTCTATTTCTGGAATAGGTCTGGCATATAGAGAGAACTTCTTCCTCCATCTCTTGAGAAATGTTAGGAATGGTTCCCCTAGATATTGCTTGAGATTATAGATATCAATCATGGTGACTAGATGTTGAATATTGTAGGAGTATTGCTGATAAAAAAATTTGATCAACTCCTCAAAAGTTTTGATAGTGGAAGGTAATCGAGAGAACCATTGAATGGCTACTCCTCCCAAAGATTGAGGGAAGAGACGCATCAGATAGGTTGGTTCGTGCATGAATTCCATTGATTGGGTACAAAATTCTCTGACATGATCTTAAGGGTCAGAGTGTCCGTCATACTTATCATACTTGGGCATCTCCACTCTTTTTGGAAATGGTGGCATATACAAGTTGTTGTCAAAAGGAAAAGGACATAGAGCCTCCATGGAGAACTCCTTGGGTTCCTTCTCTTTTTTGAGTTGATTCAGTTTGACTTGTAAAGCATGTATCTATTTCATCATGACCATTATCAGAGTTTCTTCCTCATGTGTGATGATATCTTCAACATTAAAGTTGGGAGGAAGTTTAGCTCCTTGATGAGCCAATTGTAAGAAGTATGCCTCTCTGTCTTCTTTCAAGAAATGCTTCATCATTCGTTTGAAGTTATCATCGTTTTGATATTGAGCAATTTCTTCAGGTGTGGGTTCCTGATCTGCACCATGTTGTGGGATATGTGCAAGATCATGAGGGGCCAAAAAGTGGTGATGTCAGTTCAAAACTTTGACAATGTAGCTGATGACTTTTTTTTCACCCGAATTTGATAAAATGAAAAGGGTATCTTAAGGAGATTATCAGCTTTCTATCGATATAATTATTGTCAAATTTTGAATTCGGTAAGTAATTATTAGTCATTTTCTAATTGAGCTACCTCTAAAGTGCTGACTTATATACTGATTGAAAAATGACTATAACTTTCAGACGGTATAACATTTTTGAAATCCGAAAAATGCATCACATTCTAGGCTTCGCCTACTATAAGGAAAAATACATAAAATTTGAATTTTGTAAAGTTTTGAATGAGTTAAGGTGGTCAGACATGGGATTTTTTTTATTCTGAAAATGTTGTAGCAAAAAATTCATAATTAATTATTTTTTCAGAATAAAATTACAAAAAAATATGCATCACATCCGGGCATGAGTCTACTAATATATAAAATCTTATAATAAAATATTATCATTTGATTATGATTAAGGTGGTCAAACACACACCTACTTCTTATTTTTTTCCTGAAATTTTTGTACTGTTGCATTGAAATCTATACTTTTCACCAATCATACTAACTTTTTCTCAAAAAAGGCCTAGTAGTTTAGAAACCAGATTCAATTTTCTATAGATTCTATTCTTACAACTTTTTGATATTAGGTTCATAGCTAGTTGAAATTTTCACGTCAAGTTGACTAACCTTGATTTGTTGATTTTTCATTGCCACTTAAGGGCATAGTTTGGCCCCTCATGATCTTGCACATACCCTATGATTGAG
Source organism: Chamaecyparis obtusa (assembly GCA_027943335.1). Lineage (NCBI taxonomy): Eukaryota > Viridiplantae > Streptophyta > Pinopsida > Cupressales > Cupressaceae > Chamaecyparis > Chamaecyparis obtusa. The sequence continues at coordinate 139,950 of BSBK01007209.1, read as the reverse complement.
TTCTTTGAGAGCCAAAGTTTTTCCCTGCTTGAGACATGGTAGGAGTTTTAGGACTCCCTGGGATAGATTGATGTGGGGTTTGCTGGGTACCTCCGTGAGTTGATGGAGGAGGTATGTAACCATTTTTTAATCGAAAGTTGCCAAGACCGTCGTCTTCATAAAGACCAAAATTGTAGAGTTGCTCAAGAGTTGGACCCTTCCCAGTGATTATAGGTAAGGTCTGGGATGCTTCTCTAGATTTCTTGTGTGAGGAAGCTCTAGTTTCCACCATTAACTTTGAGTGAAACAAAAGAATAAGATCCAGATAACTAAAGAATGAATTGAATCAAGATGATCTGATAATGCAACCTTGTCAAGGTTTGATTGATTGAAGATTTGATTAGACATGGGTGAAGGATACTATGCCCTGGATGTATGGGTAGATTCCCAAAAGATAGTGGACAAGATACCACAACACTTAGTCATTTTTGAAGATTGATAATTATGACAAGGTTTTGACACAAGATGAAAAGGACTCAAATTGATTAAACAGAAGGCTGGATCAGATTCAAAAGACCACCTTAGGATAATTATTGGATGCTCAATAGCTTACTGCTCTATTCCTGACATAGTGATTTGTTTGACAGATTCTGGAAATAGGCTGAAAAAGCTAAGTATCCGGCAATTCTGACAATTTTCTGACAACTTCTCAAAAATTCCCAAACGACACTCTGCAAACTCATATGACAATGGGTGTGCTATGAAATAATAGTTGAAAATCTCGTATGATAGTTGCAAAACTTGTACGATAGTGGGTATGCTATGAAACGACAGTTGAAAATCTCATACGACAGTTGCAAAACTCGTACGACAGTGGGTATGCTATGAAACGATAGTTGAAAATCTCGTACGACAGTTGCAAAAATTGTACGACAGTAGGAACTTGATGTTGATTTCATTCGATGTGTCGATATAGAAGATTAATGAACTTATAGCCCATTTTTGGGGCATTACAGTAGGAACCTCAGTTTTATTGCCCTCTAAGTTAGGGTTTGGATCATTTGTTGCCACATTTTCTTTGTCAATTCCTGAAGTAGAAGGGTTTTCCTGAGCCTTTTCTAGAATAGAGGGCACCACATTCTCAGGAATGACCTCATCAAGAATACTTTCCTGCTCTTCTTAATTTTTAGGTTGTGGCCCTTCACCATGTAACTGCACATGAGGTGTTGTGATAAACTCATCCTAGGTCATGGGAGAGGTATCATGAAAATCCCTTTCTACCAAGAGTTTTATTAGACCATGGTGGGTGACAAAAATTTTCCTTCCCTTCCTAACTTCTTCAGAACTAGAATTCAACAATGAATATAGAACATTGGGGACATTTACAAAGTGGCCATGCCGCAAATGACTCAAAAGATTGAAATGAATGGTATGCAGGAAAGAAAACCACCCCTCACAGGTAATGCACCTTATGATATGAACTGCTAGCTAAGGGTACTCACCAGGAAGCGATTCTCTTCTAGCACCTTGCTTGTTGCATTCCAATCCAATGTCCATTGGCAAAGAAAATTCTTCTTAGGCTGTTCATGCATCATGGCTATGTGGAAAGGCCACTTCACCTATGGCTTGAAGTTTGGAAACTTTTGCAATTCATACCTATGAAGCCTCTACTCTCAATCCTTTTACATAAGCAACCCCATTTATATATGTCCATGAGAACTCCAATGCTATAGCCTCGTCATGACCACTTATCCTTACAAAATATGTGAGTCATCCTACCTAGTTAAAAACTTGAATGTTGGCTTGATCTTGCAATAAGGATGCATGATTAGCCGACTCATGCCATATAGGTTATCCACCCATTCTACTAGCTTCTGCAACCTTAATTCCTTTAATTCCAACAGTCTCCCTAAAAATTTCACCCGCCCTCCATTCTACCTAGTATTCTACTGAACCAAGGCTTGATAATCAACTAGAAAAGACTATCCTAGATCATTTAATGGGTAGTTTAGTCAAATGGCAGAGGGATTCTAATTTTTTTTGAAAATTTGAAGCTAGAATTTCACATTTTAAAATACAAGGCTATAGGGAATTTCATGTACAAAGGCTGTTAGATCAATGAGTGCACAGTACAGGCTTGCAAATTAATAATGGCAAATAATAGAAAGGATATTTATTGTAACACATGACTAAAATGACTGCCCCCTATGAAAAATGATGCAAGTGTCCTCACATGCATGGTTTAGAAGTACATCGGTACTTGGATAAATTACTAAACTAATTACAATGTGAGTGATAATAATGTCAAATTAAGTAAATAGTGTTTGAAATAATAAATGAATGCATACTTGGAATATATATAATAACCTTTAAATGCCCATATTTGGGAAGATTTAGTGACATGTGCCAAAAAAAATGCAATACATGGCGTAATGATGATGTGACAGATGAATGAATATGGTAGGTAAAGTTTATGAGATGTGATGTGATGGTTGCTTTATTATGGAAATAGATATTTTCATGGGAAACAAAAAATTTATTATGACTATGTACGTACAAAGTCAAAGTAATGACTGGAGGAAGTTATTGGCTGTAGGAGAGTCTTCAAGTGGAGGAGATCCGTCGGCTACAGGAAGATTTTCAACTGGAGGAGGTCCGTTGGCTACAGGAGGTTCATCTTCTGTAGGATCTTTATCAGCTGTAGGGGGTTCAGTTGCGGTAGGAGAAATCTCGAACTACCGCAGGAAGTTGACTTTCATTTTTGGCTTATGGTATAGACAAAGTTTGTGGCCATTTACCAACAAATTGAAATGTACAGGGTCGATTGTTGATAATTGAACCACACCATTAGCATACACATGTTCAATTTCATAAGGGCTAAGCCATCTTGTAGTGATCTTACCTTATGTCTCCTGATATCGTGAGTCATACAAACAGGCCCAATTACCAGGAATAAACCATCTATTGAGGATGTGTGATTCATGCCACTTTTTGCACTGTATCTAGATCATCTCAGTCTAGTGCAGGGCTATCTTTCTCATTTCATCTAGATGGTTGAGCTATAGGATCCTATTGTGTTGTGCTATTGGAAGATCAATGTTTAGTTGTAATGTGATTTTCATGGTTTTGTGCTCAAACTCTATAGGCATTACAACATTCTTTCCATAAACTAGTTCAAAAGGAGTGAAACTAGTTGTTGTCTTCAATTTCATCCTATATGTCCAAACTGCTTCTTGTAATCTTGTACTCTAGTCCTTTTTATGTAGCTGCACTATTTTTTCTCAAGATTGCATCTATCTCCATGTCTGTGATTTTTGCCTAATCATTCATCTATGGATGATATGGACTTGATTTCCTATGGAAAATATTGTATTCATTAATTAGAGAAATGATCAGTGTTGATGTGAATTGAGCGCCCTAATCAATGACCAATTCTTTGGGTAGATCATATCATGTAAACATTTCCTCATATAGGAACTCAACTACCTTGTTATCCCTAGTATGTTTCATGGCTCGCACCTCCACCCACTTTGTTACGTAATTTGTGCACACAAGAATATATTAATTGTTGTTGGATAAGGACCGATGGGTCCAACAAAATCTAGCCCCCATTTATCAAATGGAGTGACTACCACTTGAGGAAAGAGAGGCATTTTGTCAGACTTTGTTGGTCACCCCATCCATTGGCATCGATCACATTTCCTTGTGTAGCTGACCACATCTTTATGGAGAGTTGGCCAGTAATATCCAGTGTTTAGTATCTTCATTATTATTCTTTTGGATGCAAAATGGCCTCCAGAAGGCTCATCATGACATGCATGGAGGATGTCATAAGTCTCATCCTCCCTAACACACCTTCTCAATATTTGATCAGAGCCATTGTAGAATAGACAATCAACAATCTATGAAAAGTTGAGAGTCTTTTCTATTAGGAGTCTCTTTTCTTTTGAGGATAAGTATGGAGGTACTTTTTGAGAAACTAAGTAGTTAGAAATGTCGGCATACCTGGGGGTTTTAGCTGAAATGGATAAAAGGTGATCATCAGGGAAGCTGTCATCAATTATTTGTGTATCATCCACATTTTGCAATATTGAGAGGAAATTAGCAACCACATTCGACTTGTCTGGCTTATCCACTATTGTAATGTCAAATTACTACAATAGTACAAGCCATCTAGCCAATCTTGATGTGATAGAAGGTTTGTTAGCAAGAAAATTCATGGTTGCATGATCAATATGCACAAATATTTGGTATCATGTGATATAGTCACAGAATTTGTTCAGAGCATAAATAACAACCAAAAGCTCTTTCTCTGTGACTGTGTAATTCAATTCCACTCCTTGCAGGTTTTTGCTAATAAGGTATATTGCATGTTCTACCATACCTTATTTTTGTTTGAGTATAGCTCCTACTGCATGATCTAAGGCATCTGTATGAATGTGGAATGGTAGTTCCCAATTAGGACCTCGTAGAATAGCAGCCTGAGTAAGAACTGACTTCAGCTACAAGAGGGCTTTATCACAACTTGGTGTCCATAAAAATTTGAAATCCTTAGTGAGAAGAGAATGCAAGGGACTGGCTATTATGTTGAAGTATTTAATGAATCTTCTATAGTAGCCAACATGTCCTAAAAAACTTCGGACATCTTTTTTCTTGGTTGGTGTGGAAAGATTTTGAATAACTTCAATTCTGCTAGGGTCAACTTGGATTCCAACATAAGATATATAGTGACCCATCACTATCCCATCTTGCATCATCATTAAGCACTTTTCACTATTCAGAGAGAGGTTGTATCCTTCACACCATTAAAAAACTTTATCTAGGTTTGTCAGAGCCTCCTCATAAGTTTCTCCATATGTTGTGAAGTCATCCATATAGATCTCCATGCAAACATGAGAGATATCAGCAAAAATGTTGATAACTACTCTTTGGAATATTTCTAGTGCATTACAGAGGCCAAAAGGCAAAACTAAATAGAAAAAAGTTCCCCATGGGTAGGTGAATGTAGTCTTTTCCTGATCCTTAGGAAAAATTCTGATTTGATTGTATCCACTATACCCAAATAGGAAGGAGAAATACTTCTTTCCTACTAATGATTCTAAGACCCGGTCAATGAATGGAAGGGGGAAGTGATCTTTCTTAGTTGCATTGTTAAGTTCCATATAATCAACACACACTCTCCATTTACCTCCTTTTTTTGGGACTATTACTAATGGAGAAACCCATTGGCTATCTGATATTGGATATATGAATCTAGCATTGAGAAGTTTTTGCAGTTCATTTTTTACTATTTCTCTTAATGCAGGGTTAACACACCTTTGAAACTGCCTAATAGAGGGTTTGTCTTATTTTAGGTATATCCAATGAGTACACAACTTTGGTTCTAGGCCTTTCATGTCAGCATAATCCCATGCAAATGTTGCAGTATGATCCTTCAGTATTTTAGTCAGCGATGTTTGCTGTTGAGGAGTTAGTTGGCTATTAATATTCAAGCTGCGGCTAGGAGACACCTCTATTTTATTTTTCAGTTCTATCATAGATGCATCTGTTAAAGAGGGCACTTGTGTCTCATGAGGAAGAAACTAGTGGTAGAGTTGTTTATCTATAGGACAATCTCATTGGTAATTAGGGTTTAAATCCTACAGGGAGTAGTTATTGGAGGAACAATCTAGGGAGTCTGGGTTTGATCCATACTGATTATGCAAGATGTTGGTGATCACTTTGTCTTCTTCCTAGAGCTATAGGATGATCTCTTTTTAACATCATTAACTGAGATAATGAGTTTATAACTTTAGATTCTTCTCCTATGTGAGGCCATATTGGTGAAGCTAATTCCATTTGAGGTTGGGCAGGTGGATACAAGACTAAAGTCTTGGTATGTTGACCATCAAAGATGGTCATATCCCCTTAGTGACATCCAATGTAAGCATCAACATTCACTAACCAAGGCCTGCCAAGGATAATTGGATAACCTCCTAGTGTAGCTTTGGGTGATAGGATCATGAAATCAGTTGGGTAAGACCAAGATTCAAGGTCAACAACTATGTCCTCCACCATCCCATCAGGTTTCGCAGTGGAACTGTCTGTGAGCTACAGGATAGTGGGTGTAGTTCTAAGGTTGGTGATACCTAGTTGTTGCATTATATCCCTAGTCACTATGTTTATAGCGGCTCCAAGATCTATTAATGAATTTTTAATGGTTGTTCCATTGATAATGACCTCGACAACAGGGCTACCAGGGTTAGAATATTTTGGGATGGTAAGCTTTCCTAGCATGATGTCAACTAATTAACCCAAAATATGGATAGTCTAGGGATCATTTTTCTTGTGGCCATACTTCTTGAAACAAGCTTCTTTAATGGCTTTTCCATATGTAAGGACATATGTAATTGCTTGAAATAGGGGTATTTGAACATTAATGTTCTTTAGTTGATCAAGGATGTTAAAGGATGCTTCTTCAGTGGGCTTTGGATTTCTATGTTGCAGTCTTTGTGGAAAAGGAGGTCTAGTATGATGGTTATTCTCAAGTGTAGGCTGAGGAAATGGTGGAGTAGGAGTGTGTTCATCTTAGATAGGCTCCTCATGGGGTACTTCAGTAATAATTGGATGCTCAGGAGCAGGCAGAGTAGTTCCAGACCATAGGTGAATATCATCAAGTGTGATGGCATAGGTAGGATATTGCTTGGGGTACTTCATTTGGTTAGTAGCATACACACTTTCTTGAGGTGTAGGAGGTCTATTGTTTGGGTTTGGTTGTGGCTGTGTAGGTAGTTGTGTAGGCTTGGGAGGTGGATTATTGGTTGGTGGTGGTAGAAAAAGTGCTTGTTGCTATCAAGGCTGAGGAGGTGGTGGCAGAAATCCATGTGGCTGATTTGGTCATTGTTGACCACCTTGCCACTGCAGGTTCTACTGCCAGTTACCATGTGGTGGCTGCCATGCCCCTTGGGGTTGTTGTCAATTCCCTTGAGGTTTTTTCCATTGTGGACTGGGGTAATTCTACCATTGATTCTAGAAATTATTCCAGGGAGGAGTTTGATAATTCATGGGAGGCTACCATTGATTATTATAAAATGGACTACTAAATATAAGTGGGTCTTGAGGCATACCTTGTCTTTGTACCCATGGTCTTTGTTGAGCAAAGAAGAATAGTTGCTCGTCCACTGGTTCAATTGGTTTGTAAATAATTAGAATTTGTGTAGTCTCCATGTTAGAGACAAGTTTGCATTGCTAGTCTCTCTTCTTCTATCTATAGTGGGGACACAATTCAGCAAGCATGGCCTCTACTTCCTCATGTTCCTTCTTAGCCTGCATGGTATCCAGCTGTGTGGCCATGTTATTAATGATGTCTTTCTTGAAGTCAAAAAAGAGATGTGTTATCTCCATCCTAGAAGTGTCTGTACTATTTGTCTTTCCCAAAGTGGTCCTATATCCCCTTCCTCTCTTACCGATAGTGTTGGAGTACTTAAGGCATATCTTTCTTATATCATCCCATCTAGATTGGGTGATATCACCTCCAGGTATCAGGTTCAGTGCCTCTATGCATCCATCATGTATGCCTCTCACAAAGAGCAACTTTTGGGATTCCTCATTAAGCATGTGTTGTGTATTCTTATCTGAGTTGAACATGAGCCGTGAGACATAATCTTTGAGACTCTCATCCTCTTTCTATGTCATCTTAAAAATGTCATCCTGTCGCATATCATTTCCTTGACAATACTCTTTATATTTGAGCAAGAAAGCAACCCTCATTTCATCCCAATTATGAACAACATCCTACCATAAGCTCATGAACCAATGCAATGCAGACTCCTTAAGAGTAGCAGGAAAGAGTTTAATCTTTTGGGCATCAGTGGTGTAGTCATAGCTCCTACAAAGGATATCAAAGTAAAAAAGAAAGGTGTATGGATCTTCTGTTACAAGACCATAGAATTTTGGAAGGGTAGAAGAAGGTATGTTCATGAGGTTGTTATTGTCACACTGGTCGGTAATGGGAAATGGAAATTTCGTGGGATTTTCCATCCTTGGTGGATTTATAGGATGAGGAGGAGGTAGATGATGAGGGTGATAGATGACCAGTTGTAAAGGGTTTTCTTGTTCAATGGGATTTTCAGGAAAAAAGGATCTTAGATTAGCGATGGCCTCAGCAAATAGATTGATTTCAGGTTTCTCCTCGAAGGAAACAAGCAGTTCTTCTTTAGAAGATGAGGATGATGATGTTGTTTCAAGAAGTTCAATAGTAGCATCAAAAAATGGGCCTTCTTCTTCAAATGGATGATTGGATTGATTTGGCAAGTACCTTCCTTGAGTGTCTCTTCTTCTATTATGCATGCAACTAGTATGAAGTGATGTGAATTGTCGTGTATCTCAAGGTGAAATTTATTGTACTCAAAGCATAAATGAAAGAAAATCCTAGGAATGTCTTAGTGAGAACTAGGCTCGGCACCGTCCCCGGTAACGGTGCCAAAAATGATCACTTTTTATAAAGGCTTAGAAACTAGGTATAATTCCGAACTCAAGGATTGGACACCCAATCGAGTAGTTTATCCTCCTTATAAAAACTCATTTAATATGTCAACCTAGGGATGTGTTACTTGAAATGGGCCAGTGAGATATATGCACCAAGTACTACTCAGCCACACATTCTACAGTTGCTGCAGGAAAGAAATGTTGAAAGGAAACTATCTTATGATTGTAGGAAACAAATACTAGAATGGAACTTTAAACTAAAGCTGCAGAAAAGTAAGTACTGGAATGGAAATTACATAAGTGAAGATGCTAACAAAACATGAAGACTCTTACAAACTATGCCATAATGCTTTAGTTGTTCCACTGCTTTGGCTGTAGGAAGCATTAGCTAGCCTGTGGCTTTGGCTGTAGGAACAGTTTAACACTTAACATTGAAATGGAAGAAATGCAGGAAAGTGAGTTTAACTAGAATGAATCTAACTAACTATGGATTTATCACCAAGTGGGCCCCCTTGGATGAGTATCCCATTTATAATTATGCAAAGTTAAATCTCAACACTTTATTTTATCATTGACTGAATAACTGAGTACAGAGATATAAAAGAGAAGCAACAGAAAACTATATTACCAATAAATTGATAATGCCATCCTTCTCATGCAGGAGCATGGATTTATTTAAAAGGAAAATTTCTAATAGGTAACAATTACATCACAGAAATAGGTGGAACTTTTATTGCAACACTACTAACAAAAAAGGAGGAAAGCTATAAAACTAGTGATAGATTAGATCTAGAAAATAGGAAAGAGCTGTTGCAACAACAAATCTAACTTCCCACTCTCTCCTAGATTTCGTCACAGAATTCATCATGTTGCCTTGGTCTTTGCTTGGTGACTGCCACCTTGATCATCTAGAAACCTTTTGAGGGTGTTGCGTTAATGTTTTCCCATTGGAGCTTGCTGAAATACTGGGTCGAGCATCCAATATATGAGTGCGCTTTACCTGGTCAAGACAACGGTTTCTCTATTGATGCATTGCACTTCAGAGGTTAGGATAAAGACATTCATGGTAATAAACAAAAAAACACGCATGCATCATTTATGTTCAAACAACTATTTTACTTATAAAAACATAATCATAACTTTCAAAGAAATTAATATAGTATATTCATCCAAGTGTAGCATATTAAGTATGTTTACACCATGGTAGAAATCTAGTGGAAACATACCATATAATAACATAACTGAGTATAAAAGTCTTTGACCAAATATAACATAACAAGGAAAAAGACCTAGCAAAGACTATCCTAGGGTGTCTAAAGTATGGCATTAATAAACCTCATCAGTTAGCAACAATTAATGATATTGTTTAGCACTACTTCATGATAGTTTGGATTCTTAATCATTGGTGATCATGAAGTAGTGATATCACAGTGAGATGGTGTAGGCAGTTACATCAAATAATTGGCGTCGTTTTAGGGCATGTTGAGGATAGAGAATGATTGTCTTGTGAAGTAGCAAGATGGTGACACATGTCTTTAGTGTCCCACATGGAGATATCTACAACTCTCACTTATTCAGGGGTATGGTGATGTCATCACGAGTTAGGTTGCAAAGAAGCGACATGTTACTACATGTTTACTTCCATGGAGTAAGGTGAGATAAACTGAATAATAAGAATTTTAAACAAAATAGGTTTCTTTTTATGACCTCGTGACCTATTATGTGGGTCTCAATCATTTGCTTGTGAATTCAAAAGTGATTGACACATGGAAGGAAAGAGAGGAATGATGCTCATTCATGACTATAATGAGATAGCATGTTATCTCCTAGAAATTGTGCAGGATCTTGGCACATATTTTTAGAGATTAATATCATTTCTTTAAAGGACATGGAGATGGATCAGATTTAAGGTCAAGACCTGACAATGGAAATTTTAATGTAACATTAAATTTTGTTCATGACTTTTCTGCTATGTTTGTTGGTTTTTTCTATGGATTATGAAGTCATGACTTGTCGATAAGTGTTCTACTAGCTAAGGGGTGATGTGTCCTTTGTTTTTGGTTGTGGTAGTTTTATATGGAATGCTTTGAGAATATTTTAGAAAATTAATTATTTCCTTGTGGTGCCACATAAGTAAAACACAAGGATGTTGTAATATACTCTAATTAAGTGGTAGATGATGTTACAGAATCATTCTCTTTCTTGACCAAGAAACCAAATGGGAGCCAATAAAATAAGCTCCACCACTAGTACTCCGCCGGTTATCAAGACATTTGGCCCAATTATCATCAATATAGGTTATCAAAGAAAAAACGTGAACCCTTTGGATACAATAATCCAAAATCTTATGTATCTTTCAAAAATTTATTAAAGATTCTCTTTACTGACATTACATTTGACTCTTTTGGTTGTTGTTGAAATATGGTTGCTAAGCATATGATAGATGTAGCACATTCACAATTTTGAAAGAAAATTTTATATGTGATGTCATAGGAAACATAACTCTTCACTGGATCTACAAGGGTTTTAATCAATAGGGCTTATCGATATCTGTCAATGTTAGGACCAGCTCTTGCACATATTTATATTTTACTAACCTCTTTCCTGCAAGAGCTCTAATAATGCACAATCTAGTGGTCTCCTCAATTACCTCATTCACCACTGCATAAGATTTGTCCAACAACAAACTGATGTCTTTGAACCAACTCAATAAAAATAGGATTGAATCATTCTTTGCAAAATAGGAAAATTCTCCACAAATTTTCATACCCAAGGTATGAACCTTCTACAACTCTTTAGCAAATAACCCTACTTTTATTTTCCTGATATTCCCATGATCAAAATTTTCTAATTCTACTCCTTTTAACATTTTTAACACATCGACACCAAATTTGAATGAACAACCAATCTTAATTCCTATGATCAGAGAAAACCTAACCTGTTCGAAATAGGCATAGACATTCAAACATCAGTCTAACAACATATTCATAACATATAGAAAAGACAAATTGCAAAGTCATTCAGATAGAAATTATATGGGAGCACCCTGTCACCATTTGATTTGTTCTTGCTTTAGGGATGTGGGTGTGCTCTCAAAACACATGGAGCTTGTCCCTAATATTGATTAGGAAGGATTGGGATGGATTAGGGACCATGAGAGCCCATAATGGCACAATATTAGATATAGAACACCCGATTTGCCCCTAGAGTCTCAAGGAGCCTAATGATGCTCAAAGGGAGATTAAGCTACAAATGATTAATCTAGGATTCATTTTAGTCCAAATGAAGATGTGATATGATGATAAATGATTAGAAAAGCTTAAAATTAAACTATTTTCAATCCATTAAGCTATTCTAGGATGATCTATGAAAGTACAAAATAGAGTTAATCTAACAATTTATGCTAAAGGCTATGATGATCTGGATGTATTTTACCATTATAACAATGCATGAAGTTGAAAACTAAGCTAATGATTTTCTCTTGGAAGAGAGACTATTTATAGGATTCAATCCAGGGGCTTGGGTTAGGAAGGAGGGTTAGAGTTAGGGGTTTGGTTAGGGGTTGAGTCAAAACGATAAGGATTGACTTTCACAGGTTGAATGGACCAAGGTTGAGTTAGGCTCAAAGGTCAAAGTTAGGATAAGGGTTTAGGGTTTTCTAGACGAGTCTAGAGGTTTAGGGATTTCTAAAAGATATCTAGGATTTAGGGATTTAAATAAATATTAAATTTATTTAAAGTTGGTGACAATATTTATTAAATATTTATTTAATAAATAAGGATTAAATATTTAAACTAGATTTAAATATTTTTGGGATGGGGTATCTTAATTAAATATTTTTAATTAAAATAGAAGAGAATAATGACACAATAATTAATTAATTAATTAATGATGATGTCATAAGGGGTTTTACAAAATAAAATATTTTTATTTTGGCAAAGGCATTTTAGGTGTCTACAATTAAAATAGAAGAGAATAATGACACAATAATTAATTAATTAATTAATGATGATGTCATAAGGGGTTTTACAAAATAAAATATTTTTATTTTGGCAAAGGCATTTTAGGTGTCTACAATTCCATCTTTTTACTTGATCAATTTTACCAAACCCTCACAAGCTCTGCAAAAATTCTCAATTTCTTCTTTGCAACAGGGAAAAATGTTTTGAAAATTTTATTATTTTAATATTAACTCCTTATAAATACTTTTCTCGCCCAAAATTTATATCACTAAGACAATCAGTCGTATAATTCATATCAATCAAACCAAGACAAATGAAATGAAGATAAATAATGTGCAAACATACTGGACACAATAGTTTCAACCAATATCACATTGGATAAGGGGAAGCAACAAATTTAGCATTTTAATACTCCCCCTAAGCCAAAGTAGTAGGCATAGTAACCAAAAGATCTAGTACAAGAATTTAGTACCACGGAGTTCTCTTCACCATCTCATCCTTATTTTTCCATACCATGGTTGTGATGGAATATGGATGAAGTGACTGAGAGGGGGGGGTGAATCAGTCAACCATAAAACACTTCACAATTATTTCTTTCTAGATCCCTTAGGATATCTTAATGAATATTATCTGTTTAACAGTCGGTAAATAGATTACAGTAACTTGGTAGATGCAGAGAGTATTAGTAAAATTATCTTTTAGATATTCATCACCACTTGTATATGATTAAGATAACTATTAAGAACACAAGAGACACAGGATTTAATGTGGAAACCCAATATGGGAAAAACCACCAATGTATCTAGATACTGATTTTCACTTTTCTGAAGTGATGCCCAGTTAGAAGCCAACCCGGTAAAAGGTTACAAAACACACTGTTAGGTGTGACCTTGTTAGAGGATTTAATCACCCTGCTAGGAGTGGCCTGGTAAGAGGTCTTGAGAACAATTCAATGGAATTGTCACCTTGTTAGAGGATTTACAATATGGTTGTTAAACCAACTCGGTTAAGAGATTTAGAATTCACTGTTACAATGATAAAAAGGTAACAATGAAAATGACCTGTATAATAATGCAACTGCCTTGCTGATTACAGATCTCTATTCTGTATAAGTGAGATCCTTCCTGATCGAATATATCTCTGCTGCTCCTCAAGGATATCTGGTCATCCTTCACAATTTCGCACACACCTTTCCTGTCTTTCTTCTATATATCTTCTTTATTTTTCACATTTGACCTTTTATTTATATGATTTTAGATTTTTCAAATCGGCATTACTTAGTATAACAGTCGGCTGAATTAAGCAAACTTTATTTGCAAAGATCCTTCAAGGGCCGACAGTGCTCGGTGACCATAATGAAATTTTCTACAATCTTTTGGAGACCGAGGGAACTCGGTAAACACTGATAATCCTTTTTCTTCGATAACCGAGTGAGCTCGGTAAATGCTAACTTTTCTTTGACAACCGAGTGAACTCGGTAAACACTGATTTTCTTTGATAACCGAGTGAACTCGGGTAACACTAATTTTAATGCCAGGCAGACCGACTGAGCTCGGTAGGTACTGATTGTTGCAGACTATGACATTGTGTGACATCAAAGACAATACATAATTTGAGTAGCAATTTTCTTCAGACAATTGTTTCCAACAATCTCCCTCTTTGGCATTGATGGCAACACAATATGTCATAGCATAAGAAATTTGAAAGGATTAGCTCGGTTCAGATTCAAATCTCCCTCTGTCAGCAAACTTCCTTTTTCTTAAAAACTCTTCCTCCTGACTATTGAAAATTTCTTGAAGTAATAGTAAAGACATAGCAAAGACACTCCCTCTTTGACAACACATGCCAAAGACAATTCACATATTACCGGTGTAAACTAATGTACCTCAAATACTGATTCATATGCAATGATTCCTTGAATATGCTGCATCAACTTGTTGATTTTCAATCATGTTCTGGTTGATGCATCACTAAAACTATATTTAGTGAGCCTCAGATAGGGGAATGACCCCTAACTTACCTCTTAGATACACAAATGCATCCTTGGGTAATGGTTTGGTGAAAATGTCTGCAATCTGCTCTTTTGTATGAATATATTCTAATTTGATTTCCTTGTCCTGCACCAATTCTCTGACAAAGTGATATTTAATAGCAATGTGCTTGGTTTTGGAATGCATTATTGGATTCTTCGAAATGTTTATTGCACTTGTATTGTCACAAAATATAACAACTGGTTCTTTGATTTCAACCTTCATACCTTGTAATAACTGTTTAAACCAAACAATATTTGAACAGTTTACTGCAGCAGCAACATATTCTGCTTCAGCTGTGGATTGAGATGTGCAATTTTGCTTTTTACTGGTCCAGGATACCAGTCTTTTTCCAAGAAAAAATGCTCCACCGCTTGTACTTTTTCTGTCATCAATGTTCCCTGCCCAATCAGCATCAATAAACACTTTTAAGTCTAGATTGCCTCCAAATTTATACCACAAACCATATTCTTCAGTTCCTCTTAAGTACCTTAAGATTCTTTTGATTGCCATCATATGATTTTCCTTAGGTTTTGCTGAGAATCTTGCTACTATACCGACTGCTAAGGCAATATCAGGTCTTGTATGTACTACATACTGTAATTTTTCAATCATAGATTGGTATAAGGTCTGATCTACTTCTTTTGAATCATCATTTTTGGTAAGTTTCAGTTCAGTACACATGGGTGTACCAACTAGTTTTGAATCTTCCATACCAAACTTCTTAAGTATTTCCTTAATGTATTTAGATTGAGTAATGTATATACCATTCTTGCTTTGCTGAATTTGAAGACCAACAAAGAATTTTATTAAACCAAACATAGACATTTCAAATTCTTTGTTCATTTGCTCTAAAAATTCTTTGCACTGATCATCATTCCCTATAAATATAGTATCATCTACAAATATTTCTGCCAATACAATTTTGTCATCCAGTCCTTCTTTAATATACAAATTGTTGTTATCATTGGCTCTTTTGAAATTAATCTGAATCAGATAGTTATGGAGTCTTTCATACCATGCTCTAGGAGCTTGTTTCAAACCATACAATGCTTTGTGTAACTTGCAGACCATGTCCTTTTTATCTGGATCAACAAAACCTTCAGGTTGCTCAATGTAGACTTCTTCATCAAGAATTCCATTGAGAAATGCAGATTTTATATCCATCTGATATACCTTAAATCCTTTATGTGCTGCATAAGCAAGTAGAGTTCTTACACCTTCTAATCTTGCAACAGGAGCAAAAGTTTCACCATAATCTATACCTTCTTCTTGATAATAACCTTTACATACCAATCTAGCTTTGTTTCTAGATACTTGACAGTCTTCATTCAGCTTATTCCTGAATACCCATTTTGTTCCAATTACATTCTTATCTTTAGGTCTAGGTACAAGAGTCCATGTTTTGTTCTTTTGTATTTGTTCTAATTCTTCATTCATTGCTTCAATCCAACTTTCATTTTTCAATGCATCTTTGATATTTCTAGGTTCAAAATCAGTAAGCAGACATGTACCTTTTAGCTTACTTCTTGTCATAGTACCATCTGATTTGTTTCCAATAATTTGATCTGGTGTATGATGCCTTCTGACATATTTGGCTAGTATAGGTTCCTTGCTTTTTGAATAAGTCATGTTGTTGTCTTCTAGGATCTCTTCTTTAGGTTGCTCTGGCTCGGTAGATATTTGCTCGGTAACTTCAGGCTGAGACTCGGTTTGAATTTCTTCCTGTGACTCAGTTTGAACTTCTTCCTGTGACTCGGTTTGAACTTCTTCCTGTGACTTGGTTACTGTGCTAGGCTCAGTAGATATAGTTTCCTTATTGATAGTTGTGTCTGACAATGTTTCAGGTTCAATGTAAATGAATCTCCTGTAGTTTTCAGGTTCCCTTTTGCTTTCTTCTTCAGTCTTTTCTGCAAACTCATCAAATTTTACATGTATACTTTCTATGACTTTGTGAGTAGACAAGTTCAGACATTTTTATGCCTTGCTTTTGCTAGAATATCCTAGGAATATTCCTTCATCACTTTTCACATCAAATTTATTTCTTCTGGATTCTTTTAAGATATAACACTTGCTACCAAATACTTTCATGTAACTTACATTGGGTTTATAGCCATACCATAATTCATAAGGAGTTTTGAATGTGTCTTTCTTCAATTGTACTCGATTCAAGGTATGAACTGTAGTGCTGATAGCTTCCTTCCAGTACTTTATGGCGATGTTCTTTTCTATCATTAAAGTCCTTGCACAATCCATAATAGATCTATTTCTTCTTTCATCTATTCCATTCTGCTCAGGAGTTCTAGGAGCTGATACATGTCTTTTGATTCCTCTTTCAATGCAAAAGTTGTTAAATTCAAAGGCTGTCAATCTTCCAACTAAAGCATCCAAAGTTATATTGTGGTTTGTTTCACATCTTCTTTCTTGAATAGCTGATACTCTTATTGCATAGATAGGGAGTAATGTTCTGAGTACCTTTCTTATAATAGTTTCATCAGAGATTGTTCCTCCAGAAGCTCTAATTGCACTAACACTTGCTTTGATCCTTTCAACATATTTTGCAATGTTTTCATCTTCTTTCATATTCATCTTGTCAAACTATCCTCTTAGGCTTTCTGCTTTGGCTCTTTTCACATTTGCATCACCACCATATATTTTCTTCAGTGTGATCCACATTTCATATGCAGTAGTGCATTCTTTAATTTCATCAAATTCTTCATAGCTGAGAGCTGATGCAATGTCTATCATCATGGTGTTATGACACTTTTTCTCTGCAATGTCTTCAACAGTTAATGCGCCAGTAGGAACTGTGTATTCTTCATCAATGTATTTGCATCCTGAATCACCAATGGAAGCCAGATGAAGTCTCATGAGGCCTTGCCATGCTGAGAAGTTATCTCTATTGAGCTTTGGAATTTCTCTCTTGTAAGACATCCTGATCTTTGGCTTAGGTCCTTGAAACCCTTCCTGCAAGCACCAAAAGCTCTGATACCAATTGATGGAATATGGATGAAGTGACTGAGAGGGGGGGTGAATCGGTCAACCATAAAACACTTCACAATTATTTCTTTCCAGATCCCTTAGGATATCTTAATGAATATTATCTGTTTAATACTCGGTAAATAGATTGCAGTAACTTGGTAGATGCAGAGAGTATTAGTAAAATTATCTTTTAGATATTCATCACCACTTGTATATGATTAAGATAACTATTAAGAACACAAGAGACACAGGATTTAACGTGGAAACCCAATATGGGAAAAACCACCAATGTATCTAGATACTGATTTTCACTTTTCTGAAGTGATGCCCGGTTAGAAGCCAACCCGGTAAAAGGTTACAAAACAAACTGTTAGGTGTGACCTTGTTAGAGGATTTACAATATGGTTGTTAAACCAACTCGGTTAAGAGATTTAGAATTCACTGTTACAATGATAAAAAGGTAACAATGAAAATGACCTGTATAATAATGCAACTGCCTTGCTGATTACAGATCTCTATTCTGTATAAGTGAGATCCTTCCTGATCGAATATATCTTTGCTGCTCCTCAAGGATATCTGGTCATCCTTCACAATTTCGCACACACCTTTCCTGTCTTTCTTCTATATATCTTCTTTATTTTTCACATTTGACCTTTTATTTATATGATTTTAGATTTTTCAAATCGGCATTACTTAGTATAACAGTTGGTTGAATTAAGAAAACTTTATTTGCAAAGATCCTTCAAGGGCCAACAGTGCTCGGTGACCATAATGAAATTTTCTACAATCTTTTGGAGACCGAGGGAACTCGGTAAACACTGATAATCCTTTTTCTTCGATAATCGAGTGAGCTCGGTAAATGCTAACTTTTCTTTGACAACCGAGTGAACTCGGTAAACACTGATTTTCTTTGATAACCGAGTGAACTCAGTAAACACTAATTTTAATGCCAAGCAGACCGACTGAGCTTGGTAGGTACTGATTGTTGTGGACTATGACATTGTGTGACATCAAAGACAATACATAATTTGAGTAGCAATTTTCTTCAGACAATTGTTTCCAACAGGTTGTCTTCTAAGATTCACCTGTAATTGTAATATTTTTGTCATTCCTAGAATTTACTAGAGCATCAATAGATCTACATGTGTTAGCATAATGATCAAACAAACCACATTTGAAATATTTGACAATCCTCTATCTTAATCTTACTAATTGAACTCTAGATCTGCATTGATTAGCCCTTGTGATTGTAATTTTGACACAAATAAATTTTCATGAAATATATTGGTCATCTCATTTCTCATTATAATTGAATTAGATACTTGACTTCTATGTTGATTTGTCTTATGATCAAACTTGTGACAGCTAAAACATTGAAGATTTTGTTGCTTCCCAATCTTGTATTCAACAATATTATTACCAAAATTCATACATATGAAACAATAACCATTAAAAGATAAGTACCTTTGATAATTCAATTGCCTAACCAAAGGCCTTCTTGTAGATGTTCCTGAATTCCTGACCTTTCTTGTTACCTTCGACTTTACTTTGGCTTCAACTTCCTTGTATTTGCCTTAGATCTTCTAATCTGGACATTACCAGTGAAACCTAATCCTTACTTGTCCTTGTGACTTTTGTATAGGGATAAAAGTTGATCAAAGATAGTATTTCTTTCACAAGCTTTTGCTTCAAATCTCGGCTTCTTTAATTCCTGATCCAACTTCACATTTTCATCTACTTTCTACTTGATAATACTCTTGAGATTCTATTTAATTTTCTTTTGTTCTTCCTTTTTTCTATTTGATAGTATCCTTTAAATCTCTTTCAAACTTCTAATATTTCATCTTTTTCTTGATATTTTCTTTGAGAAATTCTTTAGTGTTTTTGTAGTCATCTAGGTATTGCTTTAGACTCGCCACATTTTCTTTTGACTCCTTCAATTCCTAGATCCTACTTCCTTGTGTCTTGCTATGAATTTCCATATCTGCTCCCTCAAATTTGAGGTACATGCATTAACCTCCTTAATATTTGTTTTACCTCTTAATTCTTTGATTCGATACTTTTAATGTCATCCATTATGATCCACCAATATTAATAGGAATAATATTCTCCTTCCATCTGTTCAAACATCCAAAATCTCTCTCAAGCAGTTAATCTCTATCTGCAAGAGACTAGGCTTTAACACCAATCGTTGAACATGTTGAATAATTGAGTGGGGGTGAATCAGTTATTATCAAATAATTTCCTTAACCTTAATTTATTTGGTGAATACTTAAACAATTCTAAAAATTAAAACAAATATGAACATGAAAGCACAAAAAACCAAACAAAATGAACACCATAATTAATGTGGAAACTCAAGATGGGAAAAATCATAGAGAAACTAATTCTCATGAATAGAAGACTGATAAAGGTGACACTGGTTAAGGTGATTTTTATGAAGGCTCGCTTTAGGTAAGGCTCATTTTCGGTTGGGATAACTACCCAAAAATAATAAGGCTTGGTGCCAATACAAAGATGCTCACTGTCGGAATATAAGAAATGAAAAGAATCCACCACTAAAGTCTTTGTCACCAACAATCAGCAATACAGGAATGATATTGTATTGTCTTTAAATGGATGCAATCCTCATTTAAGACCTTTTATCTCCCTTCCTTTATCATATTTTTGGACCATCGATGGATTCATGCTATGTTCCCTTTTTCTCATGTTCAGCCCCATTTTCTCCCTTTTCAACTATGTAGTCTCTAAGACCTCGAGGCTGGCTCCCTATGGACCAATCCTAGAATAGGTCGACCAAGTTGACCTATTCTCTAGGAATAGGTCAACTAGGTTGATCTATTCCAGAATAGGTCGACCTATTCCCCAGGGGTTGTGAGCCTCGATCTTGATGTTGTCTTGGGGATTTAATTTACAAAATTTGGTGACCCCATTGGCTTGCTTTGTTTTCCCATCCAAAAACTAGTATAAAAGGAAGCCTAGGCACCTCATTTTGAGGGACACATACACTATAGAAATCATACATGCAAGCTCAAGAATTCAATCAAGCATATTTTCATCTAGGATTCAAGGCATTCAAAGATTAAAGGATCCTTTGTGAGCATTTCCTCTTCAAGATCTAGCATATTGTTGGCCATCAAGGGAGGAGATCTATATTGAGGCATTCATCATCTTTTTCATTTGATGCACACTTACATCCATGGCTCCATGAAGTGATTTTGGTAGATCCATATCATTTGTGGAGATTTCCTACATTGCAAGTTCAAGATCAACATACAAACACAAAAAAATCCTTATTGACAAGGGTTTCTTCAACCAAGTTTTTTGTGTGCAGGAGCAAGATCTCAGAATTGTAAGTACAGATCTAGAAGTTACAGACATAGATCTACTTGAGAAATATGGGCTGACCTCAATAAAGTGCCTCGAGAATGCAGTGACTTGGTTGACCTATTCTAGAACATGGTAACATGGCCGACCTGTTCTTGGAAGCCTAAGATTTTTAGAATTTTCTCGGTTTTTAGCCATGATCACAAATCCGTAGTTATAAATTTAGCTACAGGTCCAAAACAATAATTTTAGAGTAGAAAAGCATATTCCTCTTCATACTTCAAGGTGAGTACGTCATTATCTATTTCATATCTTAGCTTAGATCTATTTTACATCTTAATTGGACTAATTTTTTATGTTAAGCAGCTAGATCTCTATTGCTTATCTTTTTAAATCAATTAGTTCAATTTCACAAGTGCATTTACACAACCTTAATCAAATCTTACATTGCATGAAAGAGGACTTTCTTGTGTACTTAGTATAATTTGGGTTTAGCATTAGCATTCCCTCATCTTCTTGGGTTTTTTCTAATCTAAGGTTATATTGAGAGTTATGCTTGGAAGCCCCTCTTTCTCTTGTATTTTGAATGTTAGTGTGGAAGTGGTTAGTTAATGAAGACATCTCACATAGTTTACATTACTAAATCCATTGACACCATTTTACACCTAAATATTTTAGTGAACCTGATGCATCTCTTCTTTTTTATTTTGGATTGATCTCCTTGTTTGAATTGGTTGTTTACCTTATTTTGGTGAACCCAACACATTCCCCCTTTTCCTTGTTGATTTTGGAGTTAGATTTAGCTATATGTGTGTGGTTAGATCTTTTCTTATTCTTTATTACAATGATAATTGTTTTAGATCTCATTAGAGTTTCCTTTTGTGATCTCCTCTTTTATGAGCTTTATTATACTAAGTCCAACCTCTAACATTTCCATTAGGAGAAGCCATAGACTCATGGGCTCTTTTCACCATGATTCCTCTTTCCTTCCTAGGACCCATGATGATACTAATATTTTCCCTCAAGATCTCAATCGCATAATGGAGCATAATTCTTCTCATCCCTTATGTGATGAAGATGAAGCCTTAAGAATTCCTCTATCCCAAGTTGATAAGATCTCTCATGAGTTTGTAAATTGGAAATTTATCTTGTGCAAGAGAACCCAAATCCCGATAGTGTGGTCGCTATTGAGGCTATTAAAAAGCTTATTACTCATGATGACAATAACATATCCATTTTGCATGGTATCTCTCACCTTATTTATAATCATTCTAAGCCTTTGATGAAATGTTCTCAAGAGTTAGGATACACTCCTCCTTCTACAACCATTGAACCTTCTATCCTGATTTCTACTACCATTCCTAGTATTCCTACTTATACACCACCTCTCATGACAAATTTTACGCAAGTTTCCACTCATTTAAGTGTTGGTCTTCCTAATACTTCACTTTCTTTGAGTGTTCTTCCTACCTCCATACCTTCTTCATTACCCTCATACAATGCTTTCCCTTTCACATATTCCATTCCTCTTCCTGTTCCTTCTAATCCTACACCAATATCCTTGTATTTTCCTTCGGCTTCCTACAAATTTCCTAATACATCCAATATGTCTATGCCTACTATTGGGTCTTCTAATCCTACCATTAGTAGCTTAGTTCAAATTGTCACTGCCTTACAACAACAAGTAGCTCAATTCACTCAATCCAAGTACAACATCCCTACATGTGATATTTCCAATCCCCTTTTCTTAGATATCCTTCATGCTATTATCCCACAACATATGGAGATACCTCATCTTGAGACTTATAATGGTAAGGGTGATCTTTTGATTCATGTTAGGACTTTCCAAACTATATGTAGTGATTTTTCTCATGACTTTAGGCTCATGGCTAAGTTGTTCACATGTACTTTTAGGGATAAATCTTTGTAATGCTATTTCTCTTTACCTCCTTACTCTATTAATTCCTTTCAAATTCTCTCTAATGTCTTCATTCAAAAATTTCAAAATAATATTGGTCCTCCAATTTCTTTGACGGATTTAATGAATTGTAAGCAAAATGTTAAAGAAAAAGTTAGTGACTTTATTACTAGATTTAAACATTTGTGTGCTCAAATTTCTTATCCTGTGCCTGATCATGATATTCAACATATTTTTATTTCTAATTTGCAAAATCACATTAGAGATAAGATTCTCCTTACTGAGTATACTTCATTTTCACATCTTTGCGTAGTGCTTCACCACTATCAGTTACAAGTGAGCCATCTTGAGAGCTCTACTACAATGGCTCTTATTACTATGGATAACGGTGATGCCATCGTTAATCAAAATAAGTTCTTTAAGACTAAAAACTACATAAAAATTCACAAGTCAACAAACATAGTTGATGATCAAGTGTTTGCTACATCCAAAGGTACAACTACTTTTTCATCTTTGTATCATCCTAATTTTAAGTATACTGCTTTATCTGAACCTTTGCATGTGGTGATGATAAAGTTAATTAATGCTAACATTCTTAAACTTCCTCCTATCCGTCCTACTGATACTAGGAAACCAATGTCTAATTCATTAGATCAAAATGATTTATGTCAATACCATCGTGAAATAGGTCATGATACTCAAAGGTGTTATGCTTTGAAGAATTCTATTCAAGACCTTATTGATTCAAATGCTATATCTATTTATGCTGAGGTTAATAGTATGAATAAGTCTGTAGCACCTCCTAACAAGAATTTACAAATTTACACCAACCCTTTTCCTTCACATTCAACAAATGTCAGTAATTAACCTTCTTCTCCAATTACCAACATTATGATGATAAGGTAGAAGAAGCTAATCATGTGGTTAATCATGTTGAGTCTCAACCTCAACCTTCACCTAAACCTTCATCTTCTATCACCTTTAATGACTCTGATATTTTTAAAGAACCTAATGGTCCTCTTTACATTACTACTAGGGTTTCTCGCATCCCTTTCCATGGTATTTTGATTGATCCATCTTCTGTCGTGAATGTTATCACTAAAGAACATATTTTTAGTTAAGGATTTCATAAGGATACCTATGATACATCTAGTGTTTGTATTAGAACTTTTAATGGTTTTCTTTATCACCCTCAAGGTTCTATTAGTCTTCATGTGACTATTGTTAGTAAGATTGTTTACATTGCCCTTGTTGTCATTCGTACTTTAGACCAATTTCAAGTTAGGTTTGGCATTCCATGGCTTTCATCCATGCAAGATATAGCATCTCCTATTCATAAGTGCATAAAATTTACCCACAAAGAAGAAGTTATCACCATTAATCATCCCCTTTATAAACCTTCACACCATTGAGATTGTGTTGATATAGATTTCTTTTGGCCATCTCTTTCTCAAAAATTGCCTAACTGTCCTGATCATCTCTTTTGATCATATAAGAAATACAAGGTAGAGAAGATTCTTGAGGTTAGCCTTCCTAAGGCCGATACTCCTGCAAATGTCTTACCTACCCAACCTATTCCTCTGCCTATCACCCCTGCAACTATCTTACCTACCCAACCTATTCCTCTACCTATCACTCCTCAACCTATAGTCATTCCCTCTCTAGAACCTATGATTGTGGAACCTAATCCTTCAAGTTTATCTCATAAGACCATTCATAACCAACATGCTCTTCAGCATCACAAAAACCATCAAGCTAAGGCTAAGGCCCATGCCCTTTCTCCTTGCATTGCATCTTCTGAGATCAACCTTTTCCTTCCTTTGATCAACCCATGCTTGAGTTTTTAAAGGAGGTTATTAAAATAACAATATGAAAAAGGATACACATGATGATTCTGTTCTTATTTTAGATTCTATTAATATTGATATGGAAGATACTTTTGATGATGATTCTAATATACATGTTATGATGATGAATATGAGGATATTGATATGGATTATGAATTTCCTAACATTCTTTCTACACAGCTTACAATCACTCCTAGTGAAGAGCATAGTGACTCCCACTAGATTCCTTCCTTGGATCTGGTGGTGGTTCCTATTGTGTTGGATGTTGTTTCTCTTCTGAGTTTCTCACCCTTCCCTAACATTTCAGACCAAGATTGGGGAGGGGGGGTCATGCAACACACTTTATTTGGGCTTCTCTATCATGGTAGTCATTGTGTGTTCATGTTGAGTTTCCCTCGTGTTGTGCTTTTTGTTATATGTTTTGTTTAGATTGCTTTAGATGATTCTTGACTACTCTGTTGGCACAAGATGATAAAGTAGTTGAACATGTTATGTGATTCTTCTATTTTTATCTTTCTCCTTCTATTTTGTTATTATATGTTTCATTTTATATGTGTCATTATTCATAAATGTGCCTTTGTGTAGTCTACTTGGATGCTTGTGACATAGTAGCATCGATTCTTTTTGGTCTCTATATTGTCGGCCCAAAAAGACTCTTCTTCGTAAATCTTGCATGTTTTTCCCCGTTGTGTTGTAGTTATACTTCCTTTAGGGAATGATGACACTTTATACTTGATATAATATTACATATTATCATATGATCATACTGGCCCCAAAGTTACTGGATCCCTTCATGTTTTCTCTTTTGTTATGTGTTTATTTCCCTTGGAAGCCTGATGACCTTTTGATCCCTTAAGGACACACACATCCTTATGCCTAGGTCATTTTTTGATTCTTCTTTTTGGGACATGGAGTTCCCTTGAAGTTGAATCCTTTGATGAGTTGACTAGCGTGCCACACACTTTCTAGACCATTCAATTCATCTTAGATGGGTTGAATAGCATGCCACATACACTTTCTAGACTATTCAATGTCATATTTTGTTGCACCCCTCTTTTTCTTTTTCTTTTGTTTCGTGTAGTTCACAATAAGGAGCACAAACTTTATTAGGAAAGTTGGTTGTACTTTCTTGTTAGTGAAATCTCTTTTATTTTTTGGCTTTGGATGTGATAAAGACTCAAGTTTATTGGGGCTTGATGATTTATTTGTCTCCTTATCCATGATAAGATCAACTCTTTCTTTTTGATCTACTTTACCGTGAGTTTGAGGCAACTCATACTCCTACTAAAGTGGGGGCTAAATGTAACATCTTAAAATGGATGCACTCCTCATTTAAGACCTTTTAGCTCTCATCCTTTATCAAATTTTTGGACCATGGATGGATTTGTGCTCAGTTCCCTTTTTCTCCCGTTCAACCTTTTTTCTCCCTTTTCAACTATGCAGTCTCTGAGAACTCGGGGCTGGCTCCTTGTGGGCCATCCCTCAAACAGGTTAATCAAGTCAACATGTTTTGGAATAGGCCGACCAGTTTGACCTATTCTAGAATAAGTTGATTAGGTCGACCTATTCCTCAAGGGTTGTGATCCTCAGGCCCAATGTTGTCTCAGGGATTTAATTTGCAATACTTGGTGAACCCGTTGGCATGCTTTATTTTCCCTCCTAGAAACTAGTATAAAAGGAAGCCTAGGCACCTCATTTTGAGGGACACATACACTATAGCAATCACATGTACAAGCTCAATAATTCAAGCATTCAAGAAAAATATTTCCATCAAGCATTCAAGGCATTCAAATATTCAAGGATCCTTTTTGATAATTTCCCTGCAAGATCTAGCATATTGTTGGCCATCAAGGGAGGACATCTACATTGAGGCATTCATCATCTTCTTCATTTTATGCACACTTACATCCATGGCTCCTTGAAGTGATTTTGGTATATCCATAGCATTTGTGGAGTTTTCCTACATTGCAAGTTCAAGATCAATGTAAAAACACCACAAAATCCTTATTGACAAGGGTTTCTTCAAGAAAGTTTACTGTGTGTAGAAGTAGGATCTCAAAATTGTAGGTACATATCTAGAAGTTGTAGACATAGATCTACCAAAAAAGTCTAGGTCAACTTCAGTAAAGTGGCTCAGGAACACGGTGACTTGGTCGACCTGTTCTGGAACACGATGACATGATTGACCTATTCCTGGAAGACTAAGATTTTTAGCATTTTCTAGGTTTTTAGCTATGATCACAGTTCCACAGTCAAAAAATTTAGCTACAAGTTCAAAACAATAGTTTTCAAAGAAGAAAAGCATATTCCTCTTCATAATTCAAGGTGATTACCTCATTATCTATTTCATATCTTAGCTTACATTTGTTTTCACATCTTAATTAGACCAATTGTTTACATTTAGCACCTAGATCTCTATTGCTTATCTTGTTAAATTAGTTGGTTCAATTTCACAAGTGCATCTATACAACCTTAATCAAATTCTACACTGCATGAAAGATGACTTGCTTATGTACTTCCTTAGCATAATTTAGGTTTAACATTATCCCCCCCTCATCTTCTTGGGTTTTTTCTAATCTAACTTAGGTTATATTGAGAGTTACATCCAGAAGCCCCTCTTTCTCTTGTATTTTGAATGTTAGTGTGGAAGTGGTTTGTTAATGAACACATCTCACATAGTTTACATTACTAAATTCATTGACACCATTTTACACTTAAACATGTATTATAGTCTACTACTGGTTGCACAAACTCGCATGTTCATCAAAATAGAAATCTTCCCTTGTTAGATTCACATTCACTTCGCATATTGATTGCATACTCCATTGAATAGAATTCTTGCTCTCTTATACCATGCCATGCCAACAACTAGGTTGTCCTGATACAATTTAAAATAGCTCACACTGAAGCATCCATGTGGTGGTGGTGGTGAATGAAATGTGGACCACCTCACTCAATACAACATTCCTCGCATATAATAGCACACTACACAATCACCGAGATCTTTGAAACCAACATATATGATCTATACATTACAATGTAAACACTTGAATTGAAGCACAACAACCACTTTCCAGATAGGGCTGAACTCAAACAAAAAAACCATATTATGTTGTAAGATAAATGGGAACAACACAAACAAGGCTAAGGATAAATCTTTATGGCACATCATCCCGAACGCACTCTATTGGATTACCAAAGCATCCAATCCACATCTAAGCATAAGATATGTTGACATCAATGACAATGATTAATGAGCCCAAATTTGATCAACAAGAGAAAAATAGCAATGATATTTTTCATTTATTTTGCTTCTTGTATCCAACCTTGCTATAAGTGGTACTTGGTAAGCACAAAATACATTTTATATTTGCTAGTTTGTGTCTCCTAAAAAACACACTCTTTTAGAAACCACAATGTACCACTAATTACCACTCATGAATATTCTCCACCGACTCTCTTTTCACTTTAATATCTAACCTAACCAAATAACTAAACATCCCCAAAAAACAAACTCTAACATTTCTACTATCTAATTATTTTCACTAATCCTTGACAAAACTTATTTATAATTAATATTTAAATATATATTAAATATCTATTCACTAATACATTTGGGGGCATTTTGCGATGGCTATGTGTCTCAATTGCGACGGCTATGTGTCCCAATAGCAACACCCATAGACGTCGCTATTTTTTAGTCACAAATTGCGACGTCTATGGGTAGCCGTTGCAATTGCGGCGCCCTCCCGTCGCAATGTCGCTAAGATTTGTTAGCGGCATGGGCATCGCCCCCCCATCACATGGCTTCGGAGGGCCGTCGCAATTGTGATGGTCCTCCCAAGCAATTGCGACGGGTGCCTGCATCGCATTACGATGGGCTCTCGTCGCAATGGCGACGCCCGTGGGTGGATTAAAATTTTTTTTTTATTTAATACATTGCTAATGAACCACATTAATGCTTTTTTCTTTCAACAAATGAGGACAGCCACTGTAAAGACAACATGATAATGTACACTCATTGTAAGGATAGTCACAAATGAGGACATCTCACAGTGACTGTCCCTTGTGTAATTGCCACTTGAATGTATTGCTATTCAGCCACATTAATGCTTTTCTTCTTCAACAAATGAGGATAGTCACTGTAAAGACAACATGATAATGTACACTCATTATCATGTTGTCTTTACAGTGACTATCCTCATTTGTTGAAGAAGAAAAGCATTAATGTGGCTGAATAGCAATACATTCAAGTGGCAATTACACTAGGGACAGTCACTGTGAGATGTCCTCATTTGTGACTGTCCTTACAGTGAGTGTACATTATCATGTTGTCTTTACAGTGAGTGTACATTATCATGTTGTCTTTACAGTGTCAATATATGCATTATTACTTAAACTGAAGAGTACTCTAAATAATATGTCATTGTGGAGTTCTGATTGCTTCCAATTTGATATATGCTTGTTCTACTTATGTATCCAGCATCATGTAAGAAAAGTTGATGCTTTTAAAATAGATTCATTTAGCCATGAAATGCCTGTGCATGTTACATACAAGATTCCAAGGCCCAAAACTGATTACTCATTATAATTCATGTACAGAATGATAATCAACCACAACAAGGCATGCGTAGGCGCTGCTTAGATTTTGAGGCATCAGAAGCTCGTAGAAGAAACTTGACTAATGGCTCATGGAATGCAACAAACTTATTGCCTAAAATAGGAGCATTGGTAACCACAGATGATGGTTTTGAAAAGAACACTTCACCATCAATGTCACGTGAGGGAACTGCAATTTCTGATGGCAAGCAACTTGTAGTATATAAGAGAGATGCAGGTACAGATGCTGGGAGAAGTTCCCAATCTTTATCTGTTGGACAGTTTTCATCTGCAAAATAGATTATAAAAACATGAAAATATATCAGAGATGTTTGATATTGATACAAAACAACACAGATTCATTTCTTCGTACACCTGTATATCATAAAAATCCTTGCACACTTCGAAAAATTGTATTGCCTTTTACTTACTCAAAAGTAATTTACATAAAGCAGTCATTTGATTAACATGGATCCTAATATTCACAAGTACATGGTCATGTGCTCCATCGTAGCATCTTATAGATTTAGATCTGTTCTCTGAAATAATTCAATGTTTTGTTTACAATCCACAAAAGAAATATTTTCCCTCGTCTACTTAATCCTAAACAAAAGGCCATATAGCAATATAGATAGAACTATATAATAGAAACCATAAACAATGGTAACCTTAGCAGCAGCAAGAAATTGTTGCAAAAACTTTACCTTATCATACCCAGATTGTTGCTTTGCCTGGCGGAGGGAAATTTGATCAGTAAAATTGACACAGAGTATGCCGTCTCCATTGTCATGCTGGATAACAAAACACCAACTTTAATGGGCATGTACTGTCCCTTGTGTAATTGCCACTTGAATGCATTGCTATTGAACCACATTAATTCTTTTTTCCTTCAACAAATGAGGACAATCACTGTAAAGACAACATGATAATGTACACTCACTGTAAGGATAGTCACAAATGAGGAAATCTCAGAGTGATTATCCCTTGTGTAATTGCCGCTTGAATACATTGCTATTGAACCACATTAATGCTTTTTTCCTTCAACAAATGAGGACAGTCACTGTAAAGACAACATGATAATGTACACTCACTGTAAGGATAGTCACAAATGAGGAAATCTCAGAGTGACTATCCCTTGTGTAATTGCCGCTTGAATACATTGCTAATGAACCACATTAATGCTTTTTTCCTTCAACAAATGAGGACAGTCACTATAAAGACAACATGATAATGTACACTCACTGTAAGGATAGTCACAAATGAGGACATCTCACAGTGACTGTCCCTTGTGTAATTGCCACTTGAATGTATTGCTATTCAGCCACATTAATGCTTTTCTTCTTCAACAAATGAGGATAGTCACTCTAAAGACAACATGATAATGTACACGGGCTGTAAGTGTACATTATCATGTTGTCTTTACAGTGACTGTCCTCCTTCAAGTGGCAATTACACAAGGGATAGTCACTGTAAAGGCAACATGATAATGTAGAGAAACGTTGTCATTTGTATTTTCAACAGTGCCGAGAGAGATTCCCTCCGCGAAATCACAGCTACAATTTCTGAGTACGTTGGGTTTATTTTTCTTTTGTCATTATTATGTAATCTGGTATTCAGTTGTTACAGAGCTAAAATACCCAGAAATGAGGACATATCTGTGTTGAATTTATTGTTAGCGGCTTTGGTTATTTAGAAGTTTAATTTTATTTGTTCATCTTTCAAGCACAAACGTTTTGTGGACCGTAACATCTTCATTGTTTCGGGTATGCAATGAAACAGCCCTAACTTGCAACTACCTTCACGGTACTTGTGTACATTATCATGTTGTCTTTATAGTGATTGTCCTCATTCAAGTGGCAATTACACAAGGGACAGTCACTATGAGATGTCCTCATTTGTGACAAGGACAGTCACACATGAGGACATCTCACAGTGACTGTCCCTTGTGTAATTGCCACTTGAATGTATTGCTATTCAACCACATTTATGGGCCCGTTTGGACCACAACACACAGTAGCATCTACAGAGAAGAATATCCCAGGTGTAACAAGTTGTAAGAATATACCAACAGTTCTAAGAAGTTCCCTAGCACATAGTAGCATCTACAGAGAAGAATATACAACATGAGGGCAGCCAATGTAAAGAAAACATGATAATGTACACTCATTGTATGTGTACATTATCATGTTGTCTTTACAGTGACTTTCCTCATTCAAGTGGAAATTACACAAGGGACAGTCACTGTGAGATGTCCTCATTTGTGACAAGGACAGTCACACATGAGGACATCTCACAGTGACTGTCCCTTGTGTAATTTCCACTTGAATGTATTGCTATTCAACCACATTTATGGGCCCGTTTGGACCGCGGCACATAGTAGCATCTACAGAGAAGAATATCCCAGGTGTAACAAGTTGTAAGAATATACCAACAGTTCTAAGAAGTTCCCTAGCACATAGTAGCATCTACAGAGAAGAATATGGGTCAACGAGGTTGACTTCAAAGCCATGCAATCTAATGGTAATAGTAATATCATAATTTGACATACTATCAGAAATACTTCCTAAATAGACTATTCAATCTTATAAGAGATGGATTCATGAGAACTATTATTTATGAAATATGAGTCAATGACTTTAATTAAAAAAATTACACAATCTAATTCTTGTAAAAATATCAAAATTTGACACATTGAAAATACCTTCCAAAAGTATCGTTAATTGATTAATATGAATCACTACTCATGAAATATAATTTTATAAACCTAATCTAAAAACTACACAATAAAAATCTTAATAGCAATATTGTAAGAAACTATTCCCAAAAGCAAGCCTAACAAAATTTGATGAAAATAATTTTTGTTTCACTCAACTTTGACATTCACAACTTCCTCTTTTATTATAATAAGAAAAAAAATGTCTTTTTAGATATACCTCATGAACCATACTCGAATAATCTATCATTTTTCTTCTCAAAAACATATTTGCAGAGCCTGCTTCTTTTACTTGTTTGTACTTTTATCTCTCTGATGGAAAGGGTTCCTTCAGGACACATTTTTCCAAGTTCACTGCTTGAGATATTTGAGGAGGGTTCCCCTGCTTGAGTATCCATCCAACCCATATTCGAGTAGTTCTACAATTGCACAGTCTAAATTAATAATACTGACAATTGAATGACGAATGATGATACATAGAATTGATATAAACTAATCCTAAAAACACTAAAACATTATTAATATATTTATATTTCATAAATAAAATTGATATAAAAGATCTGGAAAGATACATTAAAAAATAGAAAAACAGTAATTTATAATAGAAGGAAACTTAAATTGCTATTTAAAAAAAAAACAAGAGTCTTAAATCTTATCATTTTGTTTCATTATCATCCATAAGTACACACCTCTAGCATAATAATTATATTTTACCACCCATAAAATGAAAAAAAGATTTTCACAAGAGAAATTGAAGCTAGATTATAAAAATGAACCATCTTATTGGAAACTGGAACTGTTATCATACCCAAAAGGACTACAAAATTTCACCTTATCATACCCAGATTGTTGCTTTGCCTGGCGGAGGGAAATTTGATCAGTAAAATTGACACAGAGTATGTTGTCTCCATTGTCATGCTGGATAACAAAACACCAACTTTAATGGGCATGTACTGTCCCTTGTGTAATTGCCACTTGAATGCATTGCTATTTGATGCAGGGGCATCCCTAATGCAAGCCAAAGACACCATGATTGAAGGAAGTTGCCATGAAGCCAAGGAGTCAAATCCTATCAATTGGAACATAAGATTTTCACCTTGGAGCTTTGAAGGATTGA
Source organism: Chamaecyparis obtusa (assembly GCA_027943335.1). Lineage (NCBI taxonomy): Eukaryota > Viridiplantae > Streptophyta > Pinopsida > Cupressales > Cupressaceae > Chamaecyparis > Chamaecyparis obtusa. The sequence goes on along the minus strand of BSBK01007209.1, from coordinate 107,010 downwards.
CTGGTGAAAGGTCCTTTTGATTGACAAATCAGAGTCTTTTTGAATGACAAATCAGAGTCTTTTTGAATGACAATAAATTAGAATAGGAGTTTTAGATGTTTTCTTGGTTTGTAATAAATATTAAGGATTGATTTTATCTCCTTATAAACATCCACTTGTTGGACACAAGACCCCTTGGTGACTTATAAACCTTGGGCATCTTTTGAGTCCTTGGATGAAATGAGCATAGTAAGTGTTTATTAGGTGTCTTTTAGATGTTGTTAAGAAGTTTGAAGGTCCAAAATAACTTTAATAAGGTTCCTAAAGTTTCACAACACATTTTTAACCTTCTCGGCAAAGTTGTTTGCAAAGTTGTAATGCAACTTTAAAAGTTGCTTAGCAAAGTTGACATTTGTTGGATAAACTATTCTAACCACCTAGATGGTTGAACCAACGTTTGGAGAGCCTATTTTAGGCTTCAAATGGTCGAAGACAGACAGAGAAACAGTATTGTAATCATTTTGCTTTCATAAAAAATAAAAATAACCCTGTTTTAGTGCATTTCTGGTGAAAAATGAACTCTGTACGGCTGTACGGATGGTGGTTGGATGATAAAATTTGCCTGGAAGTTGTAATAGTGACATCTGATGCTTTGGAAGTTGGTTTGATTGATTCTCTTTGTTTTATATCTAAGTTATTTCAAATTTTCTGTGCATTGTTTACAAACCCTCATTTTCAGGGTTTGAATGATGTAAAGACCTTAACTCACATTTCAACCATTGGAATTCCTTCTTCCTTGGTGGAATGAGAGTTAAGGATGTATATTTGTATATTCTAAAAGCCCTGAGGCAGGGGGTTGCATCTGCATTTGTTGAGAGCGAGCCCTAGATCAAAAACTACCATGTTTTTGGCTGGGAAGATGGTAATCAGAATAAAATCAGAAGCTTGCATCATATTGAGGACTTGAAAACTTGTGCATTCTTGTTTATCTGGATCAGGAGAACACTCCAAAACTCTGATCTTGGTTTCATACACCCATTTTCAATGCTTTGTTTTGGAACCCACACCTAAAAGCATGCATTAGGTCTGCGGACTCAATGAAGACATTGATATGCTGGAGTGGAGTCAGGGTCTGGGATGAGTTGGTGGTCTATTAGAAATCCAAAAAGGGTACTTAGAAAACATATAACTTCTTAGAGTCCTTTGGCAAGTTGCAGAGTTATGGCTGCAGAGCAGGTTTGGGAGACCTACTAGGGTCACTAGGTCAGTTTGTTATTTTGATGTCTTGGGTTGTTTAGATCACAACCAATGCATGATTCTTGTTATTTAGATGATATCTAAGGGGTTTCTAAGTTTTTCTGTAGGAAGTAAGATCTAGAACCTTAAAAGTCTCTTTTGATAGAAAATCAGGGAACTTGTCCCTAAAAGGAAATTTGTTATTGAATGGGATTGAGTCCATAAGTTGTTGTGTGATCCTTGAAACCTTCAAATTCATTACTTTGTAGAGTTTAAACATTAACCTATAGAAATCAGAGCCTAATTGATTGGTTGAGTCATTTTGGTGTCTTGAAGTGGGTTGGGACATAGATCCAAGTTTCTTGCTGACTACTCTGCATCACTATTGAACCACATTAATGCTTTTTTCCTTCAACAAATGAGGACAGTCACTATAAAGACAACATGATAATGTACACTCACTGTAAGGATAGTCACAAATGAGGAAATCTCAGAGTGATTATCCCTTGTGTAATTGCCGCTTGAATACATTGCTATTGAACCACATTAATGCTTTTTTCCTTCAAGTGGCAATTACACAAGGGATAGTCATTGTGAGATGTCCTCATTTGTGACAAGGACAGTCACACATGAGGACATCTCACAGTGACTATCCCTTGTGTAATTGCCACTTGAATGTATTGCTATTCAACCACATTTATGGGCCTGTTTGGACCATGGCACACAATAGCATCTACAGAGAAGAATATCCCAAGTGTAACAAGTTGTAAGAATATACCAACAGTTCTAAGAAGTTCCCTAGCACATAGTAGCATCTACAGAGAAGAATGTACAACATGAGGGCAGCCACTGTAAAGACAACATGATAATGTACACTCATTGTATGTGTACATTATCATGTTGTCTTTACAGTGACTGTCCTCATTCAAGTGGCAATTACAGAAGGGATAGTCATTGTGAGATGTCCTCATTTGTGACAAGGATAGTCACACATGAGGACATCTCACAGTGATCGATTGTCCCTTGTGTAATTGCCACTTGAATGTATTGCTATTGAACCACATTAATGCTTTTCTTCTTCAACAAATGAGGATAGTCACTCTAAAGACAACATGATAATGTACACTCACTGTAAGGACAGTCACAAATGAGGACATCTCACAGTGACTGTCCCTTGTGTGATTGCCACTTGAATGTATTGCTATTCAGCCACATTAATGCTTTTCTTCTTCAACAAATGAGGATAGTCACTCTAAAGACAACATGATAATGTACACTCACTGTAAGTGTACATTATCATGTTGTCTTTACAGTGACTGTCCTCCTTCAAGTGGCAATTACACAAGGGATTTGTGTTTTCATTTGTGTTTTCAACAGCGCCGTAACCCTCCGCGAAATCACATCGGGATATAAGGGCAAAACAAACAAGAACGTTGTCATTTGTATTTTCAACAGCGCCGAGAGAGATAAACAAACTTAAAACTCAGACTTAAGAAAGATGAAGGCAATGCTTCAAAAGGCCGATGCCCTAAACATGGGAAAACACAATACCACCATTAAACAATGCCCTAGTCACCGTATCAATGCTGCCAGCTCCGTACCAGTATGCTGACTGCTCACTTTCATCCTATGATAAAGGTAACTTCATTAATCATACTTGAAATGGTAGCATACGAACTAAAGCTGATGAACATTTATAAACTAAAAGTTTAAAACTACAGATTACAAATGTAGTAGTTTCATACGAAAAGAACTTGATGTCTGAAATTTACCATTAGAAGTATCCAAAGGAATACCACAGTACTGTTGAACTTGGAGAATCGGAGATGATCTACACAACAAGGTTCAACAGCTGTAAGGACTGTTACACCATCTTTAGCATTTGAATACATTTTCTCCTTGGCTTCTGGTGGATCCTCAAAGACCCCCAATGACGTTTTCCCTACAATTATCAATTGTTTGTCAGTATGAGATATTAATAAATAAACATTAATCACAATATTAGGCAAACAATGTTCTTGATGTCTGAATCTAAATCATAGAAAGCTCTAATAAAGCAGTTCTCAGTTTCACATTAAACTAAGTTTCAATTTCAAATGGTTATAATAATTTTTGCAAGTTATAAGTAGCTGGTTACAGTATATGACATAAAAAGAAAAAAAATCATTTCTATTCTTTTCTTCTTTTTCTCTTTCAACGAAGCTTTTGCACCACACAAATGCATACCAAGAATTTCTCAGGAGGTTTCAAGACCATTGCATACCAAACTTCTTCTCTGTAGATGCTACTGTGTGTCGTGGTCCAAACGGGCCCATAAATGTGGTTGAATAAAAATACATTCAAGTGGAAATTACACAAGGGACAGTGACTGTGAGATGTCCTCATGTGTGACTGTCCTTGTCACAAATGAGGACATCTCACAGTGACTGTCCCTTGTGTAATTGCCACTTGAATGAGGATAGTCACTGTAAAGACAACATGATAATGTACACATACAATGAGTGTACATTATCATGTTGTCTTTACAGTGACTGCCCTCATGTTGTATATTCTTCTCTGTAGATGCTACTGTGTGCTAGGGAACTTCTTACAACTATTGGTATATTCTTAGAGCTTGTTACACCTGGGATATTCTTCTCTGTAGATGCTACTGTGTGCTAGGGAACTTCTTAGAACTATTGGTATATTCTTAGAGCTTGTTACACCTGGGATATTCTTCTCTGTAGATGCTACTGTGTGCCGTGGTCCAAATGGGCCCATAAATGTGGTTGAATAGCAATACATTCAAGTGGAAATTACATATATTATAATGTATCTGTCTAGTCCTCATGACTGCTCATAACAGTACAAGTGATATTTTTTTGGGAGTGGGGAAAGGTTCGAGACTTTCACCTGTATGAAGAATCCTTTCTACCTAACACAAAAATGCACCCCATAAAACATCTGATTGGTTCGAGTATCTTTGAACTATTTGGGTCTATTGACAACACTAGACCAGTGTATACAGAATGACTAATTTCATGCAAGACAATGTGATGCAGAGTGGTCAGCAAGAAACTTGGTCTTAAGCCCCAACCCACTTCAAGACACCAAAATGTTACACCTAAGCAATTTAGCCTCTGATTCTATCAGACCAGTTTAAAATCTCTATACTAGAGGGACTTCAAAGGTTTCAAGATACTTCTAACACCTTATTGACTCAATCCCAACCAAGACCAAATTTCCTTTTAGGGACAAGTTCCCTGATTTTCTACCAAAAGAGACTTTATTGATCCTAGGCTTTGCCAACCCAATCAAACATTTGAAAACTCTTAAGATTCCCTAAAACATGCAAAATCATGCATTGGTTGTGTTCCAAACAACCCAAGACATCAAAATCACAAATAGACCTAGTGACTCTAGTAGGTCTCCAAAACCTGTTCTGCAGCAATAACTCTTCAATTTGACAAAGGACCTTATGAAATTATATGTTTTTTGAGTACCCTTTTTGATGTTCTAACAATCCTCCAACTCCCAGACCCTGACTCCACTCCAGCATATCAATGTCCTTATTGAGTCCGCAGACCTAATGCATGCCTTTGGGTGTGGGTTCCAAAACAAGGCATTGAAAATGGGGGCATGAAACCAAGATCAGAGTTTGAAGATGTCCACCATGCTCTAAAGATCTAGATTCAACAAGGTTTGAGGTCCTTTACTTGTCGCTACCCTCTGATCTTGCATAATCCATCAACTCCTAGTCAAGAACATTGAGATTCTTGACCTAGGGCTTGCTCTCGAAATTCTCTGGCTTAGTATCCTGTTCCAAAGCTTTTAAAATATGAAAATAAACCCCCTTAACTTGCATTTTACAAAGAACAGAGGATATCCTATGGTTTATTTGCAAGTTAAGGCCATTTGAATGCAATAACCCAAAAAATGAGGGTTTGACAGAACAACAGATAAGAAAAAGGAATAACTTTGATATAAGGTGTCTTGAATCTACCAAATAAACTCTCAAAGCATAAGATATAAATATTCTAACTTCCACACTGGTCTGCCCTCCCTTTCACATCTGTACACTGTACAGTGCTTGAAGGAAATGCACAGAAAAGGCTCTGAAATAGTGGCTCTATCTGACAGAGATTCCATGCTAGGCTTCATGACTAACCTAGAGCACATTCCTTGTTATGGAGGAAGTTTGAATGGTGAAGAACTTATGGAATGGATAGAGGACCTAGATAACCATTTTGACTACAAGTATCTTATTAATAACCATTTTGACTACAAGTATCTTATGGATAGAGGACCTTGATAACCATTTTGACTCATTTAGTATCTTATTGAGCTTCACTTTGTTTCGAGAATATAGTTTAATATTCTCTACTAAACAGGGCCAACCACGTGAAGGTGGAAGCTCATTTGGCCCCACCCCCCTCCCCCTAACATCACTCTACATTCCCCGTTAACATCTAACATTCATTCATTCTTTCAATTATTAATAAAATGTAACATTCAATCAATATCACATGATAACATTCATTAACACATTAGATTCGTTAACACGCAACATTCATCAATATGAAAATAAACACATAATTCATGAACATTCATTAGCACATAATTAAATTCATTGAGACATAAAATTCAGTCATTATCAATTAAGGTATTTAGATGACAATCATTTCTTTTTTCTCTTTCTAATTTTTTTTTCTATGTAAGCTCTAAGAGGAGCATCAGTGTTATCATCAATACCCCCCTCATCAGTTGTTTTGTTCTCTGTTCTTGATGATCTCAAATTCCTATGCTGTTGCAAAGGGGGGTCCTCTACAATAACAAATAAAAGAGTTAAATTTAAAATATTTAATTATAATTGTTACAAGTATTTAATTATTTTAAAGAACATAATTGTGGCGCTCTTTAATTACCTGATCTGGCCACATCATTTTGTCTAGACTCAACCTCAACATGCTCATGAGCACCGACCCCTCGATCCTCTACAGTTGCTATACAAAATGTTACATTAATCCAAACACCAATTGTAATTACATATAAAAATTTTAATAGCAAATGTATACCTCCACCACTAGGATGCACATCATGCGAACCTTCATTATGCATAGATTGTGTAGAAGGATTGTCAGGCTGCATTCCAATATCCTACACATTGTTATCATTGCTTTCTTAAAATAGATATACTCACTTTATATTAGAACTTAACATCAAATAGACTAATTGGTAAAGTATTCAATTTGAAATAAATTTCATTTAGCTTATTTACCTGTGGCTCAGATGCATCATTATTTGAACCTTGCACACTGATTTCAGCTCGTAGTCGTTCAGCCACGGCTCTATAGCCTTGTTGGAAGCCAATTCTCTTGTCCTCTTCTGTGAGGCATCTATTGAACTCTAACCCCTACATTTTTGCTTGGTATGGTGAATTTTACTTGCATTGTTTGATCAAAAAAAATTTCCTTGCAATATATAAAAAAATTGATACAAGTTTTCATTTACTAATACTTACAACTCGTGCTTGAAGTTTGGAAAAACCACCAGAGCCGAGCTTGTGTGTCCCGTGCTTTTCTAATCTTGCCTTTGTTGCCTTTGATGTGTTAGGCAATCTATGAAAAGTTTGAAATATGTTAGAGACCAGTACAGGAAAAATTTAGAGGTTAATTAGTACATAATTACATTCTCAAAAGTATCACATACCTTGCTCTACTCTCTACTGGCATAATTCCTTTTTTCATGTCGGCTTTATACTTTCCATCCAAAATCAAAGCCTGCCACTCAGCCTCAAGAACACAGGGCGGACGCTCGTGCCTTGGGTTAACCTCTAAATATTTCCTGTACTGGTCCCTAATATACTTCAAACATAAACCACCTCTTTCAAGGAGCTTGTTTCTCTCGAATGCACGAGGTCCAAAAAGCTGGGTCATACTATGTACAAGATCATCCTTCAAATTTTTATCTTGGTTATTCCACCTTTTAAGTAAAAAAAAACATGTTAGACTCATAAATGAAGAGAAGCTACCTTTAATAGAGTTCAAGAAATTAATGAAAAGGAAAACTATTCTAGCAATGATATGAAATCAAAATAGTGGTTTGGGGTTTTAGTTAGGATATGATGTTCCACCATGTACGTATGGTGGGCCCGAATATCCGCAAACACTCGTCACCAAGTTTTCGCCAAAAAATATCATTCCCTACAAAATAATCATGGGATCATTAGTCGATGAAGAGTGATCAAAAACTAAATTACTATTATATCACTATAGAATAATAATAACTTTAAAGTACCTGGAACTTTGGCTACTTTTAAGGGAATGCCTTCATCGTCGCTGATGATCAATACGCAATCCTTCACCGTTCTCGTACTAGGAACACGTGAACATCCAGGAAATGATGTTGCATCGGGACTTGTTGCATCTCCTATTGCAAAAAATGAAAACCATTATCAAATGCCTCCAAGAAATAATACTTCAAGGGAAATAAATTGGTGCAGAGCACCCATGGCACAAACACAATCAAGGGATCTACATCGTAAACACATAACACTTAAACACATAACAAAAGAGAGAAAAAGAGGGATTTGTGTACCAGTAGATGGTGCAACAGTTGGTGCATTTAGGCTGTGTGTTGTTGACATGGCAGTCGGCAAGACATTTGTGGCTATCCTGGATGGAGGCGGCGTTGTCATATCATCATGGAAAGGAGCTGAAGAATAAAATTGTTAGAGCATGCATAAATATAGAACGCGTGGACTAGCATGGACAAGATTGTTAGAGCATTAAAAAAAAAGATTGTTCGAGCATGTATTGTCAATGATTATGATCATTCCTATATATATTCAGTGGAAAACACAAGTGGGGAATGGAACATGTGATCTACCTGAACCACTTGCAATACCGGCCTCATCATGGGAATGGGGTTCAAAATTACGCAAATAACTCTGTAAAGACAATGCATCCATATTTTAATTAATGTCATAAAAGAGCATAACATAAAAACCATTATTGAACTCTTGTAATAATTAAAAATTTCATTAATACTTACTTTAAAGTTTTCAGAAGTGTGCAACAACTCAGCTACCCTGTCTTTTATTTCTTGAGTCTGAGGATGTATGGATACCAAACGTAGAAGTTCTTTCCCAATTTTCTTTAGCAGCTTTTTAATGGAACCGATCGGGTCATCGGTCTCTGCTAAATCAATAAAAAAAGGGTCCACAAGGGGGGACTCCCGAGGGACTGCAGGTTGCTTTCCCTCTCTCCGACCACCGGCCCTCTGTGACAACAATAGTATTAGTATTATCAAAATTACTCCAAAACAATGAAGAAAATAACATTAAAAAAAATAACATTTTGCTTCTATCTAGTTTGCACAATTACAATGAGTTTTACCTGCTCATGTGTAGATGAGCTAGGAATATCGTCACCATCACCTTCGGGCGGTTGCTCCATATTGTGCCCCTGTGTCAAAGATCAAGTATAAAAATGTTAGCCAAAAATTTAATAACTAAATGGTATGTTGGAGTCATTGATTAGAAGTTGGTTTAATAGTATGTACCACCCCCATGATAGTAGCCTCGTTTGTATCTATGCGGTTCAAATTGTAATCAATAAGCAGCTCTTCCCTTGCACGTATTGATTTTATCGCACAGATGAATACACGATTTCCCTCGCGCGCCTCAAATATGCAATTGGGTTGCTTTATAGTTGACCTAGGTCGTGTACTATTTATAAAACCCGCAATATTCCCTATTGCTTTTGGCCTTCCATCAATGTATATAGCCACACTTTTACTTTGATTATTGTCTTGCTGTTGTATATAATTTGCCGAGAGTGCATACCTACGCATACTTTTTTTATATTGAACAATATGCATCCAACTTTTGTAATCGTAACATGGTCCAACATACTCCATCAATTCAGAAACTTTGTTGTAAGACACCTTTATGCCATCCATAGAAAATAGGCCCAAACCATGTAATGATGATGGTGCTATGCGATATATCCTCTCATTAACACAAAAATCAGTGTTTATTGGAGGAAGTTTCTTGGGTACCCAATGTTTCTGTAGATGTTGGTACCTCAAGGGCACCTTGATGTCACCTTTCGTCTCATCATCATAAGAACATGACCCCCCTTGAGCAAGGAAAAATTTCATGTGTTTATTGAATTTCCTTCTAGTCCTTTGACCTCTAGTTAATCTCCCTATTCTAGATAAACTGCATGTCTCACTTTCCTCTTCTATTCCTATATTTCCCTCACTCGAGGAAGACACTTCTGACAAATACCTATTTGCTGGTACCTGCAAATGGGAGAGATCTTAGAAGACATCAATCTTACTATTGATAAGTGTATTAAATAGACTTTCTATAAGGTGTATTGACTTATACCTATCGATCCATGAGACTGTGCGGGATGCTCTTGAAAGGGGTTCAATTTCCTGCAAATGTAATTCAATTATTGTGAGCATAATCACATCATAATCATAATCACATCCATCATAAGCATCACATAAAAATTAAAAACATTAAAACGTACACATTATAACACTTAAATCAGGCTCACATTAATATGTGTTTTAAATAGTTTTATTTAATTAATTTAGATTAATAGTTAATTTAGATTAGCAGTATTCTATTTGTAGTTGAAACTTGTAGCTTTTAAATAGATAATGAATAAACTATGTAACCATTTAAGACAAATATATTTCTATCAAGAAATGAATATTAAATACATTAAGGATTGATGGCATACCTTTAAATTTCATCATCATCATCCTCATCATCATCATCATCATCATCATCATCATCCTCGTCATTGTCGTCATCATCGTCGTCGTCGTCGTCGTCGTCGTTGTCGTCGTTGTCGTCATCATCAACATCATCATCATCAACATCAACATCATCTTCATCATCATCATCAGTAGCAGCATCATCGTCATCATCATCTTCTTCTTCTTCATGAAAATTTGTCTTAGGAACATCATCCAATAATTGTCGATCGTGATCATCATCTACATCATCTTCTACTTCTTCGGTATCTTCTTCTTCCATCGCATTATACTTTATCGGCCTTCCTCTCGGTTCATGTCTAACAACAAATGACCAACCCGGTTTATGTGAAACCTCTGAGTAAAATACCTGCTCACATTGGCTTGGAAGAACATAGGGCTCATCCCCAACTGGCTCAAACGACCTTGTATTAACCATTGTAAATCCATTATCATGTTCAATAACAGTTCTATTAGGATCATTTGGATTAAGTCGTAGCCTGTACCATTTGACAACGAAGAGTACTAATTTGAAGGAACTAAAGTCGCACTCAAGTATATCATCCAAAATGCCATAGTATTGATTTTTAGACTCTTGAGGATCTAAGTCATTTCTAGATGAAATATTAGTCACTTGAAAGACTGCAGTTATTCCAGAATCATAAGTTTTCTTCGTGTCATCCAACACTCTGACGCAAAATTTTTGACCATTACAGAACATACCCTTGTGGTGTTTAACCTGCAATAATATGTGAAACATGTCAAAATTATTATATCGTGAGTTGATAAACATACGGGTGATTAATAATTTTGTACGTACCTGGAAATCTCTTAAACCATATGCTAAATCTATTTCCCTTTGCGTAACATTAGAATCTCCATTACGATGAGCTTCTTTAACCAATGAAGATACACCTTCCCATGTTAATGTGTCACCAGAATGTTGACATCGTTCAATCCATACCGTCATCCAATCAAGATTGTTTGCAATATAAAAATGTAGTGCATCCCACTCTCGAGCAACTGTACAAAAAAAAAATAGACGACTTACAACCGATTTATTTTGAAGATTAAGAAATAATTTATTACAATAACATCTTATAATTTATTACCTGTCACTTTCCTCAATCTACCTTTCCCCATCAAGTACTCCCCTTTGAATTTTTTAAAAGGGTCGAGATCCCAAATGCGATCTACATGGATATTTGAAGCAAACTTAGGAAGATATTCAGTAATGTACACCATAGTCTGGTATACCATGTATCCCTCTACCATAGAACCCTCAGGATGTGCTCTTTGTCGAACCAAAGCCTTCAAAGATTTCAAGTGCCTCTCAACCATCCACATTGACCTAGTGTGTGCAGGTCCACACAATTCAATCTCCTCAACTTGGTGTATGAGGTAGTGTTCTTGTGCATTGAAAAAAGTTGGAGGTAGACACTTTTGCATTTCACACAGTAAATGAGGAATTCTTCTCTTCCAATAGTTTATATCTTCTTTATGGATTTCTTTAGATGACAACCACCTACATTAAGAGATTCAAGTCACAAAAAATATATAAATACGAGACTTTACAAAATAATATACAATAGATTACATAGCAAGAAAAACAAATCGCGAATATAATAAATATATACAACAAATTGAACAGATATTACTGCTTACCTCATGTATTTTCCAAGATCATATATCACTTGTTTGATGTTATTGTTGAAGTGCTCTGGGAGAGATAGAGGTAGCACGTACTGCAGTAATTATAAACCAATCATTTCATTATTTTCTAACATAACATAATGAATAGTACACGTAGTTTATGAATATATTGTAAATACAGAAGAACATAACTTACCTTGATGAAAGTATGCCAATCATGCGTTTTGAGCCCTGGCCCAAATTCACTTTTCTTTGATATGAGATTGCTTATGTTCCCAGCAAATCCTGTGGGAAAACAAATTTTTCGTATGACTTCTTTTATGGCATCACTTTGCTGCTCCGTTAATAACCAAGGAAGGGCACTTATATTAATCTGATCTCAATTGCTATTTGAGTGAATGAAATTCTTCAGTGCATGATTGGATTCATGAATGTCATTACAAATTTTGACAATTTTTTCTTTGTCACGCCTTCCATCCAGTATTTTCCACAATGTCTCTGTTATATTCTTTCCAACATGCATAAGATCAAACAAATGCACAATTTGTAGGTCCTCGTAGTAGGGAAACCTACTAAATTGTTTGGGATAGCTTTTTAGTCCCTTTGGAAGGTTGTCAGTAGTGCCTTGACGACCTTCACGATCATCAATTACATAATTAGTAAACAAAAATCACAATAGAAATATATAAATTACAAACATAAACCATTAAGTGGAACGACATTACCTCGACGATTAATTCTATTATATTCCAACTTCCATAGGCGAGGTGTCATTCTTCATGGCTTTGATGTAGTCTCTTCTTTCCCATTGAAAAGATGTTTTTCCATACTGTGATACTTATGATTCCTGTGGAGGAAGTGTCTGTACTCATCAAACACATGCTTTCCTAAACTTTTTGAATGACGAGATTTCATCTTTGGACCACAAACTGGACATGCAAATTTTCCCTTTGTTTGAAGACCTACAAGATAATGATATAATTGGATTATTAAATATGTTGATTTTTATAATTAGAATTATCATGCGCAACTTGAATTCACTATAACATACCACAAAAATGTGTTAGCCCTGGGGCATCATGTATTGTCCATACAAGTATTGCATGGAATTTAAATTGTCTTTGTCCTATTGGTCCAGACACGTCATACATAGTGACACCGTTCCATAACTCCACCAACTCGTCAATAAGAGGCTCAATATATACATTCATATCTTTAACTTGATATTTACCTACTTGAATGAACAGTAACATTACATAATTATTGTGACCATTTTACTGTAAGATTTGTAAGTACATGTAAATTAATAACTATCAAATGATAAAATACCTGGAACAATCATTGCCAACATAATGTGCTCCCTCTTTATTGACATCCACGGAGGAATGTTATTGTTGATAACAAAAACAGGCCACACCGAGCAAACAGATCTCATCTCTCCAAATGGATTGACACCATCCGCTGCCAATGAAAGCTTGAGATTACGAGGTTCTTCTTTGAAGTGTTGCCACTTTTCCTCTATGTGCATAAATGCCGAACCATCCGCAGGGATTCAAATAATGTCATCTTGACTTCTATTGCATGCATGGTAATCCATAAATTGTGCCAAGCTAGTACACCTGAATAATTGTCGCATCCGTGGAATAATGGGGATGTAACGAAGAACCTTGTGAGGCACCTTTTTTGTTATTCGATCTGTTCGATATCTACTCGTATGACATACAGGGCATTGTGTTGCAAATTCATGTTCTTTATAATATATAATATGATCATTGGGACAAGCATGTATTGCTTGATACTCCATTCCAATATCTTTCATAATAGCAGATAATTATCGATATGAGCGAGGTAGAATATTTGATGGTGGTAACAAAAACTCGCCTATCAATCTACAGCAAAAAATATAAGTTGTTAATATAAACAATATTAGTGGTACATTATTCACCCTTTGTTAACTATAAAGACATATATGACATACCTTAACATACGTGACATTGTTATGTTGGATAAACCATTCATAACCTTCAAGTTCAACAACAACAATACAGCAGAGAGAAGAGTTGTTTAGGAGTCTTTGTATAGGGGCTCGTATGCCTTCTCAAGTAGAGGTACATCGAGGCTATCATCATCATCATGATCAGATCCGCTTGGACTAAATGTGTCATGGATCAATGTATTTATACCATCATCTTCAATTGTGTTTTCTGGCGCATGATCATCATCTTCCATGGGATCATTATCTTCACCTTGGATATTCGCACCCCCATGTTCCTCCATATCATGTACTTCCCTGGGGAGATCAACCTATATAAAATTGATTAACATAAATAAACCATGATCTTCAACTCATCATCAAGTGATTTCATATGTATATAAATTGTTAAAATGATATAATGAACAACTTACCAGTGGATGATAGTCATGCCCCCCTTCAATGTGACCATTCTCCCTACAATGTCTCTTAACTGTTTTGATTAGCAGTCTTCTACGGTTTAAGCCCTTACAAATTTTGCAGGGACAATAACATTTTCCATCACCTTTTCTTTTCAAGTTAGACCACAATCTAGCGATTGTCTCCCTATTTTGTTCTTCACTTATATTATCTGACATGATCGTTCTTCGCAGGAAGCAAAAATTGGGCTATGAAAACTTCGGTCTACAACTTTCAGTGACTAAGCAAAATTGTCAAAAGTACACAAATCTTCTTAGACCTAGTTAAATCCTTTAATATTTTAAAAGTCTAGTTAAAATATACATTAGATTAAAAAATATACAATTTTCATGCCTGAGCATGCGGCTACGACTAGTGCAATGGTCTTCTTGCTTAGCTCTAGAAGCTCTCTAGCAATCAAAACATATAAGCTACAAGGCCTAACAGCAATTTCAAAACATATAAGCTACAAGGCAAGACATATTACATGACATGGCAAAAGGATTAAAATATACATTAGATTAAAATATATACAATTTTCAAACCTGAGCGCACAGCTATAACTCGTGCAATGGTCTTCTTGCTTAGCTCTAGAAGCTCTCCAGCAATCAAAACATATAAGCTATTAGAATTCATTAACTTTCTGTAATTGGAAAACTCTATTTGATATTAGACCGTAAACTACTACTATTCTCTCCATAAGAACTAAGTACAAAATTCTTTCAAGTTCACATCCATGATTCCCTTTAGATTAAAATATACACCAAAAATAAGCTAGAAGTCTAGTTAAAATATTCATTAGATTAAAAAATATACAATTTTCAAACCTGAGCATGCGGCTATAACTCGTGCAATGGTCTTCTTGCTTAGCTTTAGAAGCTCTCCAGCAATCAAAACATATAAGCTACAAGGCCTAATAGCAATTTCAAAACAAGGGTCATCAAAAGAACCAAAAACAATGTGTGCAAACAATACCTTGTGAAGTGGTATAGACAATTAGAAGATGCTACTATGTGCTAGGGAACTTCTTAGAACTGTTGGTATATTCTTACAACTTGTTACACCTGGGATATTCTTCTCTGTAGATGCTACTGTGTGCCATGGTCTAAACGGGCCCATAAATGTGGTTGAATAGCAATACATTCAAGTGGCAATTACACAAGGGACAGTCACTGTGAGATATCCTCATGTGTGACTATCCTTGTCACAAATGAGGACATCTCACAGTGACTGTCCCTTGTGTAATTGCCACTTGAATGAGGTCAATCACTGTAAAGACAACATGATAATGTACACATACAATGAGTGTACATTATCATGTTGTCTTTACAGTGGCTGCCCTCATGTTGTATATTCTTCTCTGTAGATGCTACTACGTGCTAGGGAACTTCTTAGAACTGTTGGTATATTCTTACAACTTGTTACACCTAGGATATTCTTCTCTGTAGATGCTACTGTGTGTCGTGGTCCAAACGGGCCCATAAATGTGGTTGAATAGCAATACATTCAAGTGGCAATTACACAAGGGACAGTCACTGTGAGATGTCCTCATGTGTGACTGTCCTTGTCACAAATGAGGACATCTCACAGTGACTGTCCCTTGTGTAATTGCCACTTGAATGAGGAACAAGGAGGAAGTGATACAATAATAGGGGGGTGATCATTTTAAAATGTGTTGGACACAGATATGTCCTCATTTTTGGGTATTTTAGCTCTCTAACAGCTGAATACCAGATTAAATAATAATGACAAAAGAAAAATAAACCCAACGTACTCAAAAATTGTAGCTGTGATTTTGCGGAGGGAATCTCTCTCGGCGTTGTTGAAAACACAAATGACAACCCGCTTGATTTCGCGGAGGGAATCTCTCTCGGTGCTGTTCAAAACAAAAATGACAACCCGCTTTGTTCAAAACACAAATGATAACCCACTTGATTTCGCGGAGGGAATCTCTCTCGGCGCTGTTGAAAACACAAATGACAATGTTCCTTTTTTTTTTTTCACTTATATCCCGACCAACATAAGGTCCATTTGTAATACAACATGATAATGTACACTTACAGTGAGTGTACATTATCATGTTGTCCTTAGAGTGACTATCCTCATTTGTTGAAGAAGAAAAGCATTAATGTGGCTGAATAGCAATACATTCAAGTGGCAATTACACAAGGGATAGTCACTATGAGATGTCCTCATTTGTGACTGTCCTTACAGTGAGTGTACATTATCATGGTGTCTTTAGAGTGACTGTCCTCATTTGTTGAAGAAGAAAAGCATTAATGTGGTTCAATAGCAATACATTCAAGTGGCAATTACACAAGGGACAATCACTGTGAGATGTCCTCATGTGTGACTGTCCTTGTCACAAATGAGGACATCTCACAATGACTGTCCCTTGTGTAATTCAAGTGGCAATTACACAAGGGACAGTCACCGTGAGATGTCCTCATTTGTGACTGTCCTTACAATGAGTGTACATTATCATGTTGTCTTTAGAGTGACTGTCCTCATTTGTTGAAGAAGAAAAGCATTAATGTGGTTCAATAGCAATACATTCAAGTGGCAATTACACAAGGGACAATGTCATGAGCCATGACATATTGAACTTAGTATAATAATAAAATGATTAGATGATATATAATAATCTATTATTAACGGTATATAACAATAATATATAATTATTATCAAAAGATAATAATAATATATAGTTAGCATAATAAGTAATATGTTAATTAAATAATATTAAAATATTAATAAATAATATAATTATGATTATAATTATAATATAAATTAATAATAAATAATTATTAATAAATTATATATATTATATTATAATAATATATTAAGTAATAATATTAAATCAATTATTGATATAATAATTTTAATATATAAATAATATTAATAAACCTGTCAATATAAAACAATATGTTATCACTATAATAATATTTATTATAATATTATTAATATTACTAACATCATTAATTATAATATTTAATAATAACAATAACATTAATAATAATAATAACGTTTAAAGCAATATCGAATATCTGTAATCGATATACATCTACATTAAACATCTGCATTATCTATCACGATGAGGAATGAAGAAGTGATACAACAATCACTAGTCATTACACATCGATACCATGAGAGGATGATTAATGAACCAAATACTATGAAGTCAAGATTAACATGATATGAATAAGGGATAGGTCGCTATGTGTTTCAGAAGATGTATTGATAAGCAAGAAGGATAACCATTCATATATTATAAATAATCATTAATTGCACAAGTTTAGACAATGACATATCCAATAAAGCAATATCAAACATGAAGACCCGCTAGCAAATATGCACCATCACTTCCTATGTTATCATGACAATAACATAAACTAGATTGAATTCTACTATCTATATCAATAGACACCACATAGGAGGATATCGACTAAAGGATTGAAAGATTATCGATTGTCTGAGATAAACCACATCTTGTAGAAACACAAAAGCATCAGTGATTATATCACAAGCTATTGATGAATGAGGCATCAGTCATGGATAATAAGTACAATGTATCCTTAAGTATTAACAGGAATGGAAGTCAATTTGAAGATCAAACTCCATTACCAGCAATCAACCAATAAATGGACAATTATCAGAAAATGATATCGACTTATATCAGAGTAGAAAGATTGGATATAATCATAACAATATGGGATAAGGCAAGAGTTAATATCGATTGACTAAATACTAATGATAGTTAGACCAAACTAATACAAACACAATGGATGTTAACTACTGGTTGCACTACCAATTAGGGAAGATTACCTTCATAAAAAGATTTGATATTGAGTCAATCTGGGAGTTATCTATGATCAGAAAATAATGAAATAATATTATGTGAACTGTCGGATTATGGAAAGGTGTGATTAACAAAGGGACATGGAGGAAGAAACAAGACACGTCTCATTCATAGCATCTCTTCATTTGTTAAAGACAATATAAGAATGCATTCTCGTCAGTCACTCAAGGCATCATTAGAACTTTATTTACTTATCCATATTTGGATATACTCAATAGAGCATCTGCCTTTGGCAGTTTGGTTTCAAGTTTATCATTGCAGATCAGAGACAACACCATGATTGCATAGATAGAAAGGATAGTCAGAAACAACATCAATATTTGAAGTTGCAAGCATATAATTCAGAATCTGAAATAGCAACATATCACTCATAGCGATATTACACATTTGCATAATTACATCATCATATCAGACACAACAAATACATTGTTGTAAGCAATACTTATTGATTGTATATCGATATTGTTTATATCAGACATAGCATCATTATACTATCACTATAAGTGATAGGAAACATCATATTCATAGCATATTTCATATCATTATATCCGACAGTGCTATTAAACATATTGGTATCAATATCATCTTGCACACATATTGTGATTGAATCTGAAATAGCGGTTGATATCTTAAGTAACCTCCATTACTTAGTTTAATTGTAAGTATCTGATAGAGTAAGTCTGAGAAGTGGAGTAATTGTTCCTATTTTCCAAGTTAGCCAAAAAGGGGACATTACAGACAATCACTGTGAGATGTCCTCATGTGTGACTGTCCTTGTCACAAATGAGGACATCTCACAATGACTGTCCCTTGTGTAATTCAAGCGGCAATTACACAAGGGACAGTCACTGTGAGATGTCCTCATTTGTGACTGTCCTTACAGTGAGTGTACATTATCATGTTGTCTTTAGAGTGACTGTCCTCATTTGTTGAAGAAGAAAAGCATTAATGTGGTTCAATAGCAATACATTCAAGTGACAATTACACAAGGGACAATCACTGTGAGATGTCCTCATGTGTGACTATCCTTGTCACAAATGAGGACATCTCACAATGACTGTCCCTTATGTAATTCAAGCAGCAATTACACAAGGGACAGTCACTGTGAGATGTCCTCATTTGTGACTGTCCTTACAGTGAGTGTACATTATCATGTTGTCTTTAGAGTGACTGTCCTCATTTGTTGAAGAAGAAAAGCATTAATGTGGTTCAATAGCAATACATTCAAGTGGAAATTACACAAGGGACAATCGATCACTGTGAGATGTCCTCATGTGTGACCTTTGTGAAGGCAAGTGCCAATTTGTACCCAAGTTACCAATATTGTGGCAAAAGTGGGAATGAAGCATTTAGGGGTCAAATTGGGCAAAGAAGTGTAGAAGTGGCCTATGTGAGGTCTAAATAGCCTACCTAAGTCATGGTTAGGGTCTTATGGTGTTTGAACAATAAGTTTTGAACCAAAATCCCAAAGGTTGTAACAAGTTGTCAATGTTGTCATTCACAACATTGACAACATTTGTGCAAGGGAGCATTTTCGAGTAAGATGGTTATGTAACTATATGAAACCATTGAATTAGGCATCAGATCAACTATAAGAGGCCTCCATCGATCTGTGCAAAAGGTTGGGGGGAAAAACATTTGGAATTAAGAAGATTTGTAGAGTAACACGATTTTAGTGAATTCTTGAGTTTTTTTGTTTTTTGTTTTCAGTTGATTAATGGATTAGATAGCTCGCAGTGTCTATTGGAAAAGTTAGTACAAGTTGTTTTTTTATTCTGTGTTGTGTTTTTTTTGAGTTTTGAAGCATTCCAACTAGTTTGTTAATTCTTTTGTTAAGTACCCTATCATTGGTTTGAACCAGGCAGGTTGAACAAATGGAGTCTTAGCTCATCATTCCATTGTCAATTTTGTACGGGCTCTTGGAATGGGTGAGGAGACTCCATGTACTATATGTTTGGAAGGAGGGGCCCTGGGAAGCTCATTTTCTATGTTTGCAATGATGTCCTAGGTGAGTCAGTTGAGCACAGTTAGGGATGACAAATCATTACAAGAAGATTACAACAAGTTGAATGCATTGGTTGCTTCAACTAAAATCTCATGGAGAGGTAGACACACATCTAAAGAAGCCCCAAGTCAAATTAGAAGATTGGGTGAGTTTCTTTGGCTGCTAAGAAAACAAACTCTTAGTCAGACTGTCCAAGTTGTGTCAAAATACTTGTTTTCAGGCATGGCTGTAGCAGTTGGTGTACAAAAAATCTAGGAGGAGAAGACCTTAGATATCTTGGAGTTCTCAATAAAGGGCATCTGAATCCTAAGCCCTTTAGGTGGCTTAATATAAACAAAAAGGCTTGACAAAGGCCTAATTGCTAGCAGCCTATTTTTGGGTGCAATTGGCATGGTTTGATGAACCGGATTGAAGTACTGATGAAAAGTATAGGTGAAGGAGTAATATTGAAACCAATAGAGGTCCTAGTGGCCAGCCTCTCCATGGAGTAAAGTTCTAGTTGAATGTGTTTCAATTTGTGAAGACAAGACTAGGAGTGTCCTAGTAGCTAGATTGGTATTGAGCAGAGTTCGTTGTATTTCTTGTTGGTGTGCACTAGTTGAAGGAGTGGGATCTTGGGTAGAGATACCTAAAGAGTGTAGGGATAGTTAAGTACCCTATCAAGTCCAAACATTGGCCTAAAGAGACCCTAGTGAAGGATAGGGAGTGAGCAAGACAAAGTGTTACATCAATTAACAAGATCATTTTTTGGTAATTGTGTACATTATCATGTTGTCTTTACAGTGACTGTCCTCATTTGTTGAAGAAGAAAAGCATTAATGTGGTTCAATAGCAATACATTCAAGTGGAAATTACACAAGGGAATATCACTATGAGATGTCCTAAGTGTGACTGTCCTTGTCACAAATGAGGACATCTCACAGTGACTGTCCCTTGTGTAATTGCCACTTGAATGAGGACAGTCACTGTAAAGACAACATGATAATGTACACAAGTACCGTGAAGGTAGTCGCAAGTTAGGGCTGTTTCATTGCATACCCAAAACAATGAAGACATTACAGTCCACAAAACGTTTGTGCTTGAAAGATGAACAAATAAAATTAAACTTCTAAATAACCAAAGCCACTAACAATAAATTCAACACAGATATGTCCTCATTTCTGGGTATTTTAGCTCTCTAACAGCTGAATACCAGATTACATAATAATGACAAAAGAAAAATAAACCCAACGTACTCAGAAATTGTAGCTGTGATTTCGCGGAGGGAATCTCTCTCGGCGCTGTTGAAAACACAAATGACAACGTTCTTGTTTTTTTTGCCCTTATATCCCGATGTGATTTCGCGGAGGGTTACGGTGCTGTTGAAAACACAAATGACAACGTTCCTTTTTTTTTTTGCCCTTATATCCCGACAACATCGCAATTGCAAGTTAGGGCTGTTTCACTGCATACCCGAAACAATGAAGACGTTACGGTCCACAAAATGTTTGTGCTTGAAAGATGAACAAATAAAATTAAACTTCTAAATAACCAAAGCCGCTAACAATAAATTCAACATAGATATGTCCTCATTTTTGGGTATTTTAGCTCTCTAACAGCTGAATACCAGATTACATAATAATGACAAAAGAAAAATAAACCCAACGTACTCAGAAATTGTAGCTGTGATTTCGTGGAGGGTTACGGCGCTGTTGAAAACACAAATGACAACGTTCTTGTTTTTTTTGCCCTTATATCCCGATGTGATTTCGCGGAGGGTTACGGCGCTGTTGAAAACACAAATGACAACGTTCTTGTTTTTTTTGCCCTTATATCCTGATGTGATTTCGTGGAGGGTTACGGCGCTGTTGAAAACATAAATGACAACGTTCCTTTTTTTTTTTGTCCTTATATCCCGACAACGTCGCAATGGCGACGTTGCCAAATGTATTGTCGTCGCAAATTGCGACGGTGTCGGGCTATATTTGAAAAAAAAAAAAAGCCAAAACCGCATGACATTTGCCTGTCGTCGCAAATTACCGTCGCAATTTCACCCCAAATGTATTAGTGATTATAATTAGATGTCTTAATTATTTAAGCTTATAGGCTTCCCCTTCGGAGCGAGTTCACAATCGTACACTTCATTTATTTCTCACCCTCAAAATATCATGCCCCAAAACACTCAGTTCTCTACTACTTAGTGGGAAATAGGAAAGTGATAAACCATGTTCAGTAGGATCTGTACCTTTCCCACCACTTCCCCATCCTCATGTCTCATGTCTCATGTCTCATGTCAGTTAACTCTAATCTAGGTATTATTGTAGGTCTTACATAATACTACATAATTTGCTGGTGTGAACCATAAGAAAGCTTGAGAAACAAGGGTATGTGAAAATCAACAAGTTTGGTGATGTGGGTTTCATTGTAAGTGGGCTGATTAGGAAGGGTTTGGTAGATTCCATGTCTGTTCTTAGCCAGGCGAGTTTCTACGTAAGTTATTTCTTTTTTATTGCCAATACTTTGTGTTCCCTCTTATTTAGGAATAATGATAATGAGCATTATTTGTATGGGTCTAAGATATTGTGTGTAGAGGAAAACAAGCTCTTCATTTGGGTTGTTTTATCTTTTCAATTGGGTCTCAATGTGATTCAAATGCTGACCCACTTGGCCCCTTTCAACATTTTTGCTAATATTATGGAGATTTTGGCAATGGTGGGTTTTTTGGCAAGCTTTGTACCTTTACTACCACGTCCACAACCTCATGTCTCACATCGATTAACTCTGCTCTCGGTATTGTTGTAGGCCTTACATATTACTGCATGATGCTGATAGTGTGGACCAAAAGAAAGCTCAAGAGAGGGGTATGCAAATATTGACAACTTTAGAGATGTGGGTTTCGTCATAAGTGGGCGATTGGGAAGGGTTTTGTAGATTCCATGATTGTTCTTAGTCAGATGGGTTTCTACATAATTTATTTCATTTTTGTTGCCAATACTTTGTCTTCCCTCTTATTCTGGAATATTGAGAATGAGCATTATTTGAATGGGTATAAGAAACTGCATGTAGAGGCAAACAAGCTCTTCATTTGGTATGTTTTACCTTTTCAACTGGGTCATAATGCGATTCAAACACTGACCCACTTGGCCCCTTTCACCATTTTTGTTGATATTGTGGAGATTTTGACAATGGTGATTTTATTGATTGAGGATGTAGTGACCTATGTGAGGAATAGGCCTTATTTGGTGGCTTTTACCAACTTTAGCATAATCTCTTATGGAGTTGGAATGGCTATTTATGATTTTGAAGGGTTTGGAATGGTTGTGCCACTTGAAATTAAGGCGGATAAGAAGCACAATTTTGGTAGCACATTTTCTCTGGCTTTGATTTTATTACTGTTGTTTATGGGGTTGTTGGGTTACTCTACATTTGGAAGTGAGACGAAGGACATCGTTACGTTAAATTTTGTGAAGAATTTATTGACCAATTTAGTTTAGGTTGCATTATCTATCAATATTTTCTTTTCACTACCTTTGATGATGAATCACATGCATGAAATTGTAAAAAGTAGGTTGAATAGAGGACATTATTATTTTCCTTTGAGGGCTCTATTCTGCTTTGGGCTTTATATTTCCTACTAGCTTTCACATGCTTGTTTGTAGGAGGGATTTCTCCTTGGGTCAAATCTGTGTAGACTTTATAATCATCTTTTTTGGCATAGTTTATGGTGTTGCCAGAATGATTTCATTTGTTAAAAACAAATTTTCTTTGCAGACGTGATATCAACCCTTCAAAATGGGAACTTGTGCTTAGCCTTTCAGAGAGTTTATGTGGGATATGCCTCAAGTTGACTATCAACAGTTGTACTATATGTGGTATATGTATCATCCCAATTCTTTTATTTGCATTTAATCATCTTATTGACGAGTAATAGGAAAGGAAGAAATTAGAAAATCGTTCAAGTCTTCTCTTATTGGCAAGTAATAGGAAAGCAAAAAATATGGGAAGCTCTCAGGCCTTTTCCAAGTGCAGTATCTTGATAGTGATGAAAGTTTTCTTGCAATAATAGTGATGAAAAATTTGTGTTTATCCATGGAACCACGAAATCAATTTGTCTTTATCCCAAAATAAAATCAAAAAGTTTTTTATTGAATGTGTCATATTGATGTATACGGTTGTTTTCAATTGAGAATTTAGTTTCTAAAATTCTTTTGCAATACTGGGAATTGACTTGTAACTTTTCTTCTAAGTATTTAGTTTGTTGGATGAAATGCAACACAATTATAAAATACATTCTTTAGGAAAATAGTAGATTAGTCAATAACTGATGCAAAGCAGAATTCATCTGGGAATTTACTTGGAACTCACATCATATTTCCATTGCCCAATTAGCTAAAAAATATGATAAACAAGAAAAATGTACTATACATAACATTGAATTGATTTAATTTTGTTGTAACATAATATTGAATTTGTATTTTTTTAACTCTGATATAAGAACATTGTGTTGAATAAAAAGTGTTTTTAAGGTATAGCATTGAAATGCTCTTCGAAATTTTGAGGCCATTTGGAATTTCTTGGCCGCATTAGTTGGCTTGATAGCCAATTTGATTTTCCTTTTGAATTCACTTAAATTATTATTTCTTAATTTTAGTAATGTCATGTACCATTGCAAAAGGCAACAAGGCTCTTCTGATCTCACAACAGTAACAAAATGCAAGACTGGTGTGACACGACAAAAACAACTGATTTTAGTTAAAATTTCAGTCTGTATTACAAAAACAAGGTACATGAAAACTTGCAGTAGAAAACCCTTGTAATTTTTGGTAGAAATTAGTGTAGATATGAAATTCAGGGTGGCTACATGTTTACCATCAATTTATAGATGTAGCCTGTATATTCTCAGATAGTTTTCTTCACTTCCATATTGAGCCAATTTGAACATTGTGTTTGTTCATGAGTGCAATAGTAAATTGTTCTAACTATAAATACAATCATAACACAAAGTAACAATCTGAATTATACGACAAGCCAATTGAATAAACATTTCAGGGAGCAATGGGTATTTTTTCTACAAAGCACTATGTTGGGTGCTTGATAATTGATGCAGATTTCTCTAATTTTCAAGTTGATTAGTAAAAGCTACATTCTTTTCATTCAAGAGTCTTCTAAAAATTGCATCAGATGCACCTAACAAGTTGAAGAAATAATATATGGAAGGAACTACAACACATTAAAATATTGTCTAAGGTTCAAGATGAACATAGTATAATGAAAAGCTTTAGCTGGAGATTATACCTCCACATAACATAGATTATATTATATTTATATAAAAAAGAATGATTACAAACACTTTAAACTATCCCGTTTGGATCAGACTTGATTATTCCCAAATCTCTCCAATGTTCCAAAACCTTTTACAAAAACTCTAAAATTTTTTTTCCAAAATCTTCCTTTCTTTTTCTCCAGAAAAGCACCACACAAACAACTAAAAATCCCACACCAAAAATGGCCAAACTCCCACTAAAGCTCTACAATACTTAGAGATTCTAGGTGGCAATGATTGAGAGCATAACAGGTACCCAATGAAGACAACTAATCCTAACAAGCTTCACACTTAACCTACATACAACCAATTTACAAATCAAATAGAATTGAAGTCATTTCATCCTTGAAGTAAGCACATAGGTTTTTAAACCAACAAAAACTAGAAAATTGACTCAATTTCTTTATTATGAACCTAGATTGCAATTGCATGAAGTAAGCACTCATTGGATTCGGGCCTGTTTGATGTTGTTTTCATTGTCACATTTCAATGTTGTTGGTACAAGTTTTCTAAAATATTTGTCATCTAATATTATTTGAATGCAATCTATTTCATATGTGGCATACATGGCATCTTTGTATATTGCTTAAGTAGACCACAAGGTCTTTTTAGATCCAAGATATTACTCTTAATCATATCTTGAAAGCATATATTGTAGTTGATATTGTTATGTGAATATGCTTCATCCACCTCTTTAGCCGCTCAACTAAAAAGCCCCTTTTCTGCTCAAATAGGATCCTAAATTTGAGATAGATTTCATATATATATGAGAAGTTATAACTTGTTCATCTTCATTCCAATGCATTTGCTTCGTTGCAGATGTACATATGGTCTCTTTAACACTTAGGAAAGTAAATTACATCAATGTAACAACAAAAAATAATTGAAATGACTACTCAACTATGCATGTAAGTAACACAGATAAATAGCAATAGATCGGCTTAGTCTGATCTAGCTTAATGATGTCGTACAAGGGAATGAGTTCAACTGCATATAAGGTTACCATTCATTGTTGTATCTTTGGTAACATCTTTTCTATTTGATTCATCCAGTGGATGCTGCGTACAAGATTTTATGCTATAATGAAACATGTTTGAAGAGTGACACTTTAACACACTTCCTTTTATCATGTAAAGTTTCAATTATGCTTTCACATTAAAGACCTATCAGCATATCCCTTGCACCTTCTTTCCATGCAAGTGCTAGTATATATTCTATTAAGACATTAGTGTTTCTCCGCTCATATCATTTGAAAACTTCTAATTTCAAATCATACAAATAAATCATAGTATGAATCAAAGATGAATAGAAAATTGGATCTTTCTAATTTTAAATCATACAATATAAATCATAAAATATAAATCAAAACATTAATATATTTATAAAAAACAACAAAATAGATGCAAGTTAAAGCCTAACTTGTCCTTTCTTTTATTTTTGGGTTGTTTGGAAGCGGTGTGTCTTTTCAAATCATGACTGCACACCTCTGTTGTGGGTGATGAGAAGAGAGCAAGAAGCGAGAGGTACGATAGCGTAGCGTTGCGATCACGAAAACCTGCTATCGCCCAGAAATGTTGCCAAAGGACTTAAATTATGTTATACGTAGACCGGCAAAATTTCTGTGTGTTTCCGTATTTCTTTCTCTTTGCTCTCAAACCCTAATAACCATTTTGCAGGCTATGACGACTGACAGTAAAATTGACTGGACTAAACTTCTGTGCGACTATATCACTTTAGAATTTAGAGGCCCCTCGAAGTGACATTTCCCTTTCCCGGGAGTTTCCACCTTGTTTTTCTTTTATTTTCTCCTCCGTGCAAGACTAAAATATATTTGCTCTTCTGGTGATTCCACATTTTTCTTTCTTTGCTCTCAATGGTCATTATTATTTTGCAGGCTATGAGACGCGTCTGCCGTGCAACTGTGTGACTTTAGAATTTAATGGCTTCTTGGAAGTCACCTTTCTCCTTCCGGGAAGTTGCCGCGCTTGGTAAACACAAATTAATCTATTTCATTAATCTGTTGACTGGCACGCTATTTAACAAGACCATTTCCCACCCAAACAACACACAACAAACTGCATATCTCTCCTGTAATCCCAAATAGAATGGCCGTCTCTTTACACAAACCGTCCTCTGTACTCATCATTTCAGTCTTTCTTCTCTTCTTCTTCTTCCCCTCTTCGCTCTCCATCAGATGTCTTTCCCATGAATCCCAAGCTCTCCTCCGCTTCAAAGCGGCTTTCGTTGCCTCGTGGGTTACTCTGAGTTCGTGGGTGAATGGAACAGACTGCTGCACCAGCTGGACCGGCATATCCTGTGATCATCAAACCAATCACGTTGTTTCTGCTTATATAGCAGAGTATTCTTTCCAAACTGTGATATCTGAGAGCCTCTGCGAACTTTGGTTTCTCACATCGCTGACAATACTCAATCTTTCACCGAATAAGGTTGGGGCATCAGGTACTACCATTCCACCCTGTTTGGGAAATCTATCTTATATGCAAAGTTTAGATTTATTTGGAAATGGCATTAGTGGAATCATTCCCCCTTCCCTTTGTTTGCTCACACGCCTTAGAGTCCTTGATCTTCCGATGAATAACTTGAATGGAAACATACCTCCGTGCCTTTGTTGGCTCACACACCTTACATTCCTTAATCTTGCATACAATAACTTGAATGGAAGCATACCTTCCTGCCTTGGCAATCTTTCTTCTTTAAGCTACCTTGGCTTTAGTGAGAATCAACTTAGGGGAAGCATACCAGCTTCTCTGGGTAATCTTTCATATTTATTGTACCTCAATCTCTATGATAACAGTCTTAGTGGAAGCATACCAGCTTCTCTTGGAAGTCTCTCTTGGTTGAGGTACTTATATCTTCATTACAATCAACTGGGCGGTAGCATTCCAAATTCTCTGGGCAATCTCTCTTTACTTCAGAAGTTGGCTATTTCTCATAACCAATTAAGTGGGACTATTCCCTCTTCATTTGCTCAGCTTTCTGCCCTTGTTAGCTTGTATGTTGATGGCAACCATTTCAATGAAACCATCTCTTCTTCGTCACTTCCACCTTCTTTAGTTGAACTATCCTTGTCACTAAACTATTACCAGTCAGTTTCAGAAACTTTCTTTCACAAGCTTACAAGGCTAAATAAATTGTATTTATCCAATTGTATGCTTAATATTAGCAAAACCTGGATCCCAACCTTTCAATTATCTGAGCTATCTTTAGTGTCATGTGGAATCAACAGTGAATTTCCACCTTGGATTTCAACACAATTTTCACTTGAACGCTTAGAATTGACTAATGCTAGCCTTGTGGGCATAGTTCCCCATTGGATATGGGAAACCAGTTCTTTGTTGAATCATCTAAATCTTTCAGGAAATCATTTGGAAGGAAGCCTATCCTTGAACAATTCAATAGCAATGCAATTAGAAGAGCTAGATTTGTCTACAAATGGATTAAGCGGGTGTATCCCATCGGTGTGGCCTTCTAATATTTCAATATTGTTGCTGAATGATAATAAGTTTAATGGCAACATTCCTCCAAGCCTAGGAAAGTTATCTCAACTCTGGCTATTAAATCTTGCAAACAACAACCTTACCGGGGTGATTCCTGCGAGCTTGTCCAATTGCTTCAAACTCATTGTCCTGAATTTGGGAAATAATAATCTGGAGGGAAGCTTACCGCATGAATTCAATAAGCTAAGTGAATTAAGTTCATTGGTTGTTCACAACAACACATTGAAAGGATCATTCCTATCCTCGGTACAAAATTGTTCAAAGCTACAGGTTCTTGATATTGGGAATAATTTATTTGGAGGTGAAATACCAGCTTTGATAGGAAATCTTTCAAACCTAAGAGTATTGGTGATGAAGGAGAATAGGTTTATAGGCACTATTCCTTAAGAGATAGGTCAATTGAAGAATCTCCAGATCTTGCTCCTCTCTTCCAATTATATCTCAGGTTCAATTCCACATACAATCACATCATTGCAAGCAATGACAAATGAAAGTCAAGATGGTTTTGTCTTGATTACTTATGGAGGTTCGTATAAAAGTAAAAGAATATATAAAGATCTATTGGATATGACTTCAAAGGGTAGAGATGAGCACTACACATATATTCTTTCCACTTTAACATCCATAGATCTCTCAAATAATGAATTGGAGGGAGAAATTGCTTTTGATTTTGGGAATTTGAAGGGGCTGAGGTTTTTCAACCTTTCCGTGAACAATATGAATGGGACCATTCCAAGCAGTCTGGGAGGAATCAGCCAGCTAGAATCATTAGACCTTTCATGCAATAAATTTTCAGGACAAATCCCTGTAGAGCTTGATTTTCTTAGTTCTTTAGGTTCCCTGAATTTGTCAAACAACCACCTGTCAGGAAGTATACCACAAGGAAGACATATAGCCACATTTAGTGAATCCTCCTTTTCAAAGAACCCTAATTTATGGGGGTGTCCGTTGCCCAAAAATTGTTCTTGGCCAAACTTTGTTCTTCCTCCAATTCCAATTTACAAAGAAAAGAAAAGCACTAAATATTCTTGGTATGGTATAATGCTGGGATTGTCATATGGAGCAGCTTTTGGAGGGATAGTGTCATTGATCCTAATCAAAATGAGTTGGAGAAGGATATACTTCAACAAAGTTGATACAATCTTGAAGTTTCTATTTCTATGGATGAGGAACTTGAAACTATAAGGAGATACATCTACAATTTATCAAAATGTGAGTTTTTCATTTTTCCTTTAAAGTATTTATCATAATTCAAATTATTAAAATGTTAAAATTTAGAAGGAAAATATTACTTGTCAGTTTAGACAAATTCTATTTGGATATTATCAATATATTATGGATTGTTTGTAGTACTTTTAATTGGATATTAAATTATTTGATTGTTACTAATATGTAATTCTATTCACAGGTATCCATTTTTGTCCATGATGGTTTCGTGCTGTATCTTCCTTATTGAAGGCTTGTTATTATTGGTGGCTTCAGTCAAGATATTATCTTATATAGATCATTTGTTTATGTTAAATGTAGACTCTATATAACTTGATGATTGCAAATCTTTTAAAATATTGCACATGATTATGAGGACTTGCATTGAATTGAAAGCTCTTTTACTTATATGAAAGAAAGAAAAATTTTAAAATTTTCAAAAAAATATCATATTGTTTATACGAATGAAGAAAGAATGTTTTGAAAC
Organism: Chamaecyparis obtusa; assembly: GCA_027943335.1. Taxonomy (NCBI): domain Eukaryota; kingdom Viridiplantae; phylum Streptophyta; class Pinopsida; order Cupressales; family Cupressaceae; genus Chamaecyparis; species Chamaecyparis obtusa. The sequence continues at coordinate 76,580 of BSBK01007209.1, read as the reverse complement.
ACTATTCTTTTATCAAATTAGAATCAAAATGCAATGCTACAATAGCAACGTCGACAAAAAAGTTGTAACAACATTGTTACAGCAACATTACAAAGAGGACGTCATTCTAAACTTTTATGTTCAAGACATCAATACATATATCAATTGAAAGTAGACATAATTTCACAGCTATATTCATTGCTGGTATAATAGAGATATCCATGAGACAACAATAAATAAACTTTTTCTGGTAGAAAATTGGAGCTGGAAAGAGGACAGCAACATAACAAAACATGAAAGGAGTTCTTAAAGTACTGCTCATGTTGCCAAACAGGAAGACTGGAAACACAATCTTTTCAAACACTTGATGCACGGCCAATAATCTAGCAAACATGCAGGTGTAAATAATAATTAAAATACTATTAGTTTACAGGTCATGAAAACGCGTGAAATATTTTGTTTTCTTCATTGGACAAGATGGGATGTCTAATAATTTTTAATTTGTTAATGTTGCATATTCATAGGTTCGCATTTATTATTGATGTTATTCTTTTCAGTTCCTTTGTATCCAAAACTATAGAATATCTTGTTTTGGTAATTCTTCAAATTTTGAATGAATTTCTTGTGTAACATTTTTTTCATTTTAAGTAATTGTTTATAGTTCAATATACCACACCCAAATATTAATATGTCCAATTTATCTTTCTTGTCTTTCCAAAAGCATTATACAAATAATGAGCATATAAATTTGAATAAAAATATTATTAAAATGTCACAATATTCTTTAAATGTTTGAAGAAAACTATAAGTGAAGCCTTGAAATGTGTATGTATCCAAGTTCATCTACTAATTGATCAATTGATAAAGCTGCTTGCAATTTAAACTCTATTTTCATTATACCAACAGAATTACAAATAACAAATTAAGTGAGTTATGACTATTAAACAAAATCTGTTCCATTTACATCTCTTACACCAATTTATCTTCCAATAATCGTGGAAATAAACTTGGCTGTAGTATAGCAGTCAATAGATACTCAAAAGATTTATTAGAGCTGGAAAAATTGTGCACTGTAAAGGAAAAATTTTTATGGAGCAATTTGACTTCAAACCATTCTGATTTGAGTTGATGGTTTGTAATGATCAGTGGCTTTTGCTGAACTTCCATTGTTTCTCCTGATTATCCCTTTTCGTTATGCAATGCGACCCTGTATTACTTGTTGCTAAATCTTTCTTTTTGTACAAGGGCCTGGGCCATTTCAAACTTGCTTCTTACCTAATAAAAAATATATACAAAAGCTTCCTAAGGTGAGACTAAGTTTTTCCTGAGGTGTGCTTAAAAATTTGAAAGTGATTGCCAACTTTTTCAATATAGTATGCCATTCATTAAATGAATTGAATCTGGAAAATGCCCTATTACCTTATCTCCCAAGACAAGTTTCTCCATCTTACATAGATAACCTATGTCCATGGGTGCGATCTGCCTCCTACACAAAAAGGCATGTACCATTTTCATCAATCTCTCTTTCATCAATCTCTGTATCATTTGAACATCACGCCACTGGCCCGTTTCTGTATAGATGTTTGACAAATAAACACAACTAGCAGCATCTCTGGGATCCAGCTCCAAAAGGAATGTTTCTGTTAAAACTCCTAGTTCTATATTCTAGTGTGATCTACAGACACCAAGCAAACAGGTCCATACAACCTCTGCAAGTTTTATTGGCATTTTGATGATAAAGTTTAGAGCTTCCTCGAGATAGCCACCATGGCTAAGGAGGTCGATTATGCAAACAAAATGACCAATTGTAGGCCTAATGCAATAAGAGTCACTCATGCCCTTTTAAGTGTTTACAGGCCTCATTCACTAAACGTGCATGGCTGCATGCAAATACAACACAAGTGTAGCTTATTTGGTCGGGGTACATTCCAGAGTGTTTCATTATTTCAAAGAGTTCTAAAGAATCTTTACAAAGGCCATTTGTGCATATCCTGCAATCATGACATTCCAGGAGATGACATGTGGCATTTTCTTGAACAGTTCTCTTGCCTTGTATATGCTTCCGCATTTTGCATACATGTTTGTCAGGAAATTTACAACTATGACGTCTGACAGAATTCCACTTTCTATTAACACCCCTACTCTGTTCTAGAGCTCTCACTTTGACACTGAGTGGGAGGATGCTAGCAAAGGTTGTAGAGTCTGAATTTACAGCTGCCACAATCCTTTGATGGATATCTCTAGCATGTTCTAAACCTCCCACTTTGGCGCAGAGTGAGAGGGTGCTGGCGAAGGCTGTAGAGTCTGCCTTTACAGCTGCCACAATCCTTTGGTTAAAAGTTTCCAAGGCCTTCTCAACAAACCCATTTTGTGCATATCCTGCAACCGTTGCATTCCATGAGACCACATTTCATTGAGGCATTTTGTCAAACAGTTCATGCGCCTTGTGTATGCTCTCACATTTAGCATACTGGTCTACCAGGGCGCTTGCAGCTTCAACGTCTGATAAAAAAAATTGCTTTCAATTATGCTTTGATGGATGCTCATACCCTGTACTAAAGCCCGTATTTTGGCACAGGCTGGGAGAATGGTGACTAGGGTTGTGGAGTCTAACTTTAAACCTGCCTGTTGTATGTGTTTAAACGTTTGCGAGGCCTGCTCAACAAACCCATTTGGCGCATATCCTGAAAACATCGCAGTCCATGAGACCATATCTCTTTTAGACATTTTATCAAACAACTCGCGTGCTTTGTGTATATTTCCACATTTTGCATACATGTCTACAACCATGACATCTGACGAAAATCCACTATCAGTTCTGCTTTGAGCCCTGTTCTAAGGCTCTCATTTTGGCACAGGCTGGGAGGATGTTAACAAAGGTTGTAGAGTTTGGCCTATAATCTGTCAATTGCATTTGCTTAAATGTGTCAAGGCATTTTCAGATAACCCATTTTTAGCATATCCTGCAGCTACGGTACTCGAAGAGACAACATCTAGTCGAGACATTTCTTTAAGAAGCTTTAAAGCCTCTTCTAGAATACCGTTTTGTGCGTATCCTGCAATCATGCCATTCCACAAGATCCAATTTTTCCGAGGCATTCTGTGTAACGGTATACGCTTCCAAATTTTGCATACATATCTACTAAAGCACTTGCCACTACAACATCTACCAAAATCCTGTTTCAATTATGCTTTGATGGATGTATTATGCTGGAAGTATGCCGGCAAAGGTGAAAGTACATTCTTGGCATCGCATTTATGCAATAGCTGTGAATTGTAAGCAAAATGTGTAGCCTTCAATCAACCCTGACTGCATAATGCTGTCAGATTGAGATAATTGAATCACGGGTGATGTGCATTGTTATTTAATTTACCCGACAATTAATGTGGTTTCATGGCCATTTCTTTCTTTCTTTGAATCACAATGATGTCGTAATGAATCTGTGCCAGCATTTCACTTCTCAGAGTTGATTCGAATTCTGAGGTTACATTCTTTAGAGAAACACCAAGTGCTCTGCTACAAGAAAACCCTGGAGTGCAGGGGTTAAGAGCTATTATTAAGACAGAAAAATATTATATTCACAGATTTAAGCTTACCATATTATATTCTCTCTCCTCCGTCACTATCTCATGAAATCTAGAGTAGGTTTTCATGCTGGACGTTCAGATTTTCCTCAGAATCTTTTGTGGAGTTATTAGTTTTAATGATTTTTTTCTTAATTTTCTTTGTTAAAAAGTTATTATAGAAATATGTACATAAAGAAAATCGTATAGAAATATTTATATATAGGTAAGCATAATGTCTCACATATGTAATTAAGAGTTAAAAATAATGACATTTTAAAACAATGATATTAAAAAGATAATTATATTTGAATTTGAATAGTCTACATCATTTTATGAAATAAATAAAAAAATTATCTACAATAACATTGTAAAAACAAGAGTTGTGGTACAACTAAAGTCCTTGTCTTTGTGCAAAAATAGAAGATTTTCTTCAATGTTTAATACGTGCTAAACTAACTCACTCTTAATAATATCAGATTTCCACAATCCATTTCAAATGTGCGTGCGTTTCTAGATTTGATTGTGTGTTTTTAGCATCAACGTTTCAGATCACACTCCGTGATCCATCATCAAGAAGAGAGAGTGCAAGAATTGTAAAAATAAAGGTCAAGGATCAATTCTTGGACTCTCTCTTCTTGATGACGGATCACGAAGTGTGATCCAAAACGTTGATGCAAAAAACACACAATCAAATCTAGAAACGCACACACATAACTCGCTCTTGCTTTTCTAATAATGTACCAAGTGCTTGTATATTGAGCTCACGATATGTGTTATATATTGTAACCTACATGATCAGATTCTAAAGTTAATGAGTTTTCCAAGCATAATAGAGATGTTGGTTTTTTTGTTTCTTTAATATAATTAAGTAGTTACCTCTGGCGAGGTTGGGATCTAGTGTGGATCCTTGCGCGCTGCAACTGTGAGGTTGATGAACTTTTAGAATTTGTTAAAATACAATGTATTCCTCTTGCCATGACCCAACACTTTCTAATTTGGTTTTTTAAGCTAATATTATTAGCCCTCTAGCGGCCAATAGATAAGGGTGCTTTGAATTTAAAATCAGACTCGTGATCCATAATAGACCAAAAAGTTTTATAAAAGATTGGTGTGTATGGCAATGCCTCGATTGTCCTGTATTTGTTGAGTTCACAATGAAGCGATGATATGTGTCTTCTTTCTTGTGATAATATAATATAGAATTCGGCAAAATCTAACACATTAATGCTACATCTATGCATCAAACGTGAATTTGTAATACAAATGACATTTAGATCATTGATAAGAATTCTATAAATAAATTGGTCAACTCCTAACACAAAAATTTTACTCAACTATGTTTAAAAACATGTTACATATTATTTTTAACTTATAAGAATAAAGACATGTTTATAGTTTTCCTTAGTTCATCATGTATAATAGAAGAAGCAAATATGTTAACATTTTTTTGTGTAATACTTTCTTCCCATATAGAAATTGTAGTAGATTAAAAGATCCAAGTTACAACCAAAATCTAATTTGTAAGATTCTTCTGGATCAAGTGCATAGTTGTTTACATAATAGTTGCAAATAGTTTATTTGAACTTTGAATATTTGCTAAGAAATGTAATGATGAGCTCCCTGTTTTTCACAATTTTATGAAGATTTTTTAAATTCCCAACAAAATTTCCTTGGTTTGAGCTTTGCATATTAGGCTTTTAGTTAATATTTGTGATTGGACTTAATTGGATTTCAAACCATATGATTTAGATTAGCATACATTTGACATCGACTGATCATTAGAAAGAATTGACAAGAAAGTTGAAAAGTCCTAGCACTCGTTACCAATTATCATTAACAACACATGGTTTACGTTAGCAAGATTCTTCATCTTTGGTGTGGAATACACTAAAATGCAGTAGAAGTGTTCAAGGAATTGTAAATGTAATTTTGGTTCATAAAAAGGCTGTTGGGCGCTGGGCTAGGTCACGGGGACACCCCCATGTATATATATAAAAAAAATTTGGTTCATAAAAAATGAAAAGGGTTTCACATTTCTAGTGTGTGATTTAGTGAACATGAAAGATGTTGCCAAGATTGATTTTGAACACAAAGTACATGATACCTAATCGAAAAGAGGATCTCAAGAGTTGATTTAGGATGCTCATTTCAAAAGACTTTTTAACTAAACTTTTAACTCCAATCAAACAAATATATCCAAAGGTAGTGGTAGTGACCAAAAATGAGATTGAATAGAATGGAGTTTCACTTGTGCAGAATTTCCTCGAGGATCTTCATTTTTATGCACTTGTATTCAAATCTTAGGATCTAAAATGTATCAAATCATTTTATAAGAGATAGAGAGAAGGAGGAAAACTTCCTTATTGGAGAAACATGTTCATTTCTGTAGGTTTTTTCTATGTTGGTGATGAGCAACTTCACCCCAAAATAGGTAGATTTCCTAAGTAGGAACATAAAACTATGATTTGAGCATTGCTTTGAAGCAATGAAGAAGAAACAAGAGCAATTTATCCTCCTCGATTGCCAACAACAAGCCTTTGTTTGTCTCTTCTCAGAGATGTGTTAATCGTGTATCAAATATGAAACTTTTCACAGTGTAAGTTTTGAAAGTGTTCAATGCACACTAATACCAGGCAGGTAATTATGGAAGCTAGATAGCCAATTCCACATACTAGCCAATTCCACGTACTAAAGTAAAATATTTATTCAAGTTACACTAAAAATTTCAGCCATTCACATTTTTGCAACAATCATATTAAATACAATTTTAAAATATAGTCAATTGTTCCTAATACAACGATAGGCAAGTATTAATTAGCTGCCCATTTTCTGGCCACTTATAGCTTTTAAATCCTCAATTTTTTTTCCATGATCCATAGTGTAGAAACATGAAAAGAACAAAACAATGAAAACAAACGACTTGGTATTTCAAAATCCTTTTGAACAAAAATGTTTGAATCCATTTTGTTTTAATTCAAACTAGTTTTATGCTCTCGATTTAACTTCGACTATACCAGAGCTCAAACGGGAAAATAGAGTAAAATAAATATTAATATATTAATATTCGATTGAACATTTAGATTTTGTCAAAAGGTTGACAACTTGAAATAATTCCTACATGTAAATTTATTGTAGGATTTGAGCAATACAAATCCACAAAACCCAAAGATCACCTGCATACAAAAAACTGAACTACAAGGAAGTAGAGATAAGAAGAGGGCAAGGGTTTGACTCAAAAATATGAAGAATAAAATATCCTCAAATAATGAATTAATAAAATATACAATGGATCATCCTTATAAAGGAAATCAAAAGCCTTAAAAGGAAAATCCTAGTGCATGTAATAATTAGTTTAATTATTACATGACTAATGCATGCAAGTTTATATTTAAAACAACTAGTGCATCAATTTAAAACAACTAGTGCATGCATGTTTAAATATAAACAACTAAAGCAAAAGAGTTGACATCTTAAGAAGGGAGTAAAGTTAATTAACATAATTAATACTTTACTCTAACACCCGCCTTAAGATGAGCAACAATGCAGCTACAAACAATGCAAGAAGAAAGCAAAGGAAACTACAGTGTTGAATGCATAAATGGGTCCCAACAACATGGCCTGATGCGGTACCCAAGTACAAAAGAGAGTCTCTATAAAGCGGAGAAATAGAGAAAACCATATGGAAAAAACTCTACTCCAAAAAGAGACAAAGACTAGTTTGAAGGACTAAAGAAGCCTCCAAAACTAGAGATGTTCCAGAAAATAGGAACAAAAATGAACATGTAGAACATCACTAAAGCAAGAAGATGCAAACTCTATCAAGAAGTAACTGCTGATCTGAAGATCCTCCACTGAAATAGAGCATGACCAGGTAGAGAAGACTGTAATCTATATGAGTGCCCTCAAATGACACTACTCGAATCAGGAGGCAAACAACTGAACTCGAAGATACATATGGTATAAAACACCAAAGCCTGAAGAGCTGATCAATCAAAGATGGAAGAGTGCCTCTAAAAATAGGAAAGAAAGAGTGTCTATATGGTAAATGATCCATCTCACCGAAATGCATAGGTACCCAGCCATAGCATCCACCTAGTACATAGGAACAAATAATGAATACATAGCTCACACTATCGAGTCAAGGAAGCAGAAGAACAATCAATAGAAACCTCCCATAATGCTGACAAGAGAGAGGTGACAGGTACACTGAAAAGAGTGCCAATAAAAACTACATCATGAAGAACGAGGAACATCAAAGGTGCATAGAGAGAAAAAGCACAAATAAAGATACCCTGAGGCTAATGTCATGGAAGGAACACTCACTTGACAAAGGTAGATGGAAAACAAAGGCAAACATCAAACCCCCCCATGGCACTTTATAATGGAGTGCAAGTACAAATAACACAAACATGTTCAAGATTCCAAGCATGCAATAGAATGACACTTTATCTCAGTGCATGTGCATAAAAGAATGCTACAAAAGTGAATTATACACTGCTTAAATAAGATCTAAGGCTCCTGAAATAAAATAACAACCTAATAAGAGCCATCCCCTAAAGGGAAGAGATCCCAAGACCTATAACATCCAAGATATCCACCAGAGTGCAGAAATGCAAAAAATTGAATAAAATATATTTGGAGCAGAATCTGGAAAAATGACTCATAGAACTAGAAAGCTCTCAGAACAAGCTTTCCAACAATATCTCACTTTTTTCAAAACGGAGTCTGGATGCGCAAGATAGAGCTTCCAGAGTGCAAAAAAAAAAATCTTGCTTTGACAGTTAAAAACACCATCAAAAAAGAAAAATAAAAAATTTAAACCTCCAGATCCGGATAGAGCTCAGAACCAGCTTTCTGACGATATCTTGTTTGCCCAATTTCAACATCGTATGCTCAAGTTATGAGCAAAAAACCATCGATTGCTCTAGAGGGCCCAAAATGGTGTCTAGATGTGCTAATGTCAGCACTTCACGAGCTTAAAATTGACGACCAAATGACCGTCGCAGCATATAAGGCCCTTGGGGGTAAAATTCTGAGCCCCTGGTCGCCATGTGACTAGGGGCTAAAAATACATTCACCTGACTTAAATTTGATGGTCAAATGGCCGTCGCCAACCAAATAAAAAAAAATTATTTTGCAAAATCGCATGCATGCCTCAGGATTTGTGCCAGGCATTTTGGATTTTGCCTTGATTTGCATGCCAATTTTTTAATTCTTAATTTGCGTGCCAGGTAGCAAATGTTTTGCCTCGATTTGCATACAAAAATAAAGAATTCTACCTCGGGAAGCATGTCAGTCAGTACAAAGTCTACCTCGGGAAATGTGCTAAGCTATCTTGTACTAAAAAAATGCCCCAAAATGGAAAGTTGTCCAAATTGGATGTGTTTTATATCGAAATAGGGGTTATTGGGCGTTGCGAGCTCAACGGTGAGGTCTGTTTGAGCTCAAAGTGCACCAAAATTTAGGGACCCCTAATTTGAATAAAAAATAACCAAAAAAGCCCTAATCTAAATCCTTCAAATGTGAACAAGCTGTAGCAGATTAGGGTCTGATACCATGTAGGATTTGAGCAATACAAATCCACAAAACCCGAAGATCACCTGCATACAAAAATCTGTTACAAGGAAGTAGAGACAAGAAGAGGGCAAGGGTTTGACTGAAAAATATGAAGAAGAAAATATCCTCAAATAATGAATTAATAAAATATACAATGGATCATCCTTATAAAGGAGATCAAAAGGCTTGAAAGGCAAATCCTAGTGAATGTAATAATTAGTTTAATTATTACATGACTAATGCATGCAAGTTTATATTTAAAACAACTAGTGCATGCATGTTTAAATATAAACAACTAAAGAAAAAGAGTTGACATCTTAAGAAGGGAGTAAAGTTAATTAACATAATTAATACTTTACTCTAACATTTATAATTAGCCGATAGTCTTTCCCTGCGAGGTCACTTGTGTTTGTATGCAGGGAAAACCTATCTCATGCTCTTAAACTGCCAAACCTCTTGTAAAAACTTGATCACGCTACAAAAGTGGATTTCACATCACATCTTAAACTTGCATCTATCATAGGAATTTAAGGTGGTAGGTTGAAGTTGTTGGCGATGGCAGGAATGCCATGATTGTGATGCACCCTCCAAGCTAGGGCAAAATGCAATGAAACCTAGCGGTGTTTACATAAATATGTCAATACGTAAACCTAATTATTGCCTTGTATGTGTTTTCACATTTTGCATACATAGGTCTGGTAGGGAAATTGCAACATCACCTTACATAATTCTTCTCTCCTTTATGCTCTAATGGATGCTAATTTCCTCTAATGGATCCTAATGCCCTATTCCAAAGCTCTTCATGAAATTATTGTGATAGAGAATAAAGATGTTTAGTCAAATTGTTGTAGTTGATCAATGTAATACCCCAAAAATGGGCTATAAGTTCATTAATCTCCTACATCTTCAATTCGAACGAAATCAACATCAAAGTCCTAACCTAAGGCACATCTAAACATCATCAAATCTAATTGATTATTTTAAATTTTGCATCGGGGAATATTCCTAGTAATATTCCTAATTATCTTAATTATCTTTAATTTTATAATTATTTGGCAATAAATCACATTTATCCTAAAGTTTGATTAATTGAATATTTTCATATTTAATTAATTAGATTTAATATTTGCCACTTAATTATGTAATTAAATTTAATTATATCTATTATTAATTGTATTATTTAATTTTGACAATAAATCTAATATCATATGAATAATTGATTAAATTCTTATTTAATTAATTAAAGCAAGTTGTCATTATTTAATAATATAGTTTTTAATAAAAGTTTGATTAAATAATTGATTAACCCATAAATCAATTGTTTTATTTTTAAAAGCAGTTAAGTTGGAAATAAATCACTTTATTATTGAATTAATTCATAAATAAAACATGCACAATCATAAAAGCAGACAACTATCAATTATCAATTAAAGCTAAACTCTATTTTGAGTTAAAACTTAGCTTTTGCATGTTTTTGTGAGTTAATTATCTTTTATTTAAAAATAACTCAAAAATCAAGTTGAGTTATTTGAGTGATTTATGGCTTTTTTTCATGCACCTCCAAAGCCTTGGATTTCTATAAATTAAGGCTTTAGCTCTTCACAAATCATCTCATATTTTGCACAATCACGCTGGAGAATTGGAGACTGAGGAATCAACTTGCGAATTCAAAGCTTTGTGAGATCAATCTTATTTTTTTTTTTGCATTCATATTACATATCATTGTTAGATTCATAGCATATCAATTTTCAATAGCATTCATAGCATATCAATTTCATTTAGCATAGATTTCATATCAGTTTTTACAATTATTATTGCATAGAAATTATCAAAAATATAGATTAATTGCATTCAATTTCATATCCATCTTTTGCATTCAAATCCTTCATTTAGGTGTCGTCTAGGTCACTGATCTCGATTACAATCTGAGAACATTAATCTCGCACCTATTAGAAGGCAGTAAATCGCTTGGTTAGATAGCTTTCAATTTTGCATGATTTTGATTATCACTAACCTCTAATGTTTTACTGAGTGTTGTGTCTACAGATCAGGTACAATTTTCACACACACATTTCTGGCGCCCACCGTGGGGCAACCCACCTTTGCATGCTGGTTTTGATTTTTTTGGAGCTAAAACCCCAAAGTTTCAAAGATTTAATTTTATCTCCCAAACGGCTTGGAATTTTGATCTGAAATTTTTTTTGCAGGTGGGTGACATGTCATGGAAGCTACAGTAAAAAATTTAGAATTTTTTGAGATGTTTTGAATTTTTAATAATTTTTTCTTGAAATTCCGGAAAAAATTAATATCTGACGCAAATCAGTATATTTTTCGAAAATTTTTATATTTTCGGAAAGCTCTTTAAATTATACAGGGGGTCCATTCTTTGTGTTTTAAATTTGGACATGATATCATAGCTCAAATAGTCAATTTACAAAAACTGGTCTGTATTGATAAAATGGGTCTCTAGGGCACAAATGAAGAGGTTTTTCTAAAATTTTTGCATTTTTGGAAAGCTCTCTGTTTTTTAGCAGGGGTCTCTATTCTGAATTTCTATTTTTGTGGCCAAAATCATATCAAAAAAATTAGATCTTGTTGACTAGGTCAAATGCAGCAAAAAAAAAATAAAGTTTTGTGATGGGTATGCACTTATTTTTTTTACATGGTTCAATGAATGATATAAGTTGTCATTTGAGTTGATTGCTGGTTATTATTACTGATAATAATTGATTTTTAGAGCTAACCCTATTGTTTTCATAAGTTGAATATATTTTGCATATCTTGTTTGCTTGTTTGCTTGTTGGAGAGTTCGTCACTTGCTTGCATGGAAAAGCTCAACAAAAATTGCTAAAAATCAAGTAAAATCTACTAAGAACGTTGCAAGGATCCCAGGTATTCTCCTTCATCTAATAATATTTTGATTTGAGACTTAAAATAAATCTCTTATGTGTCAAGCTTGTGTGCATCTTTTCATGCTTTTGATCTATTTCTACACTTGCATAATTGATACTAGGTTGTGAACCCTTAAGGATTCATTAAGTAGTCTTAGAATACTTGTGATTGATCTTGATTGCTATCTTGGGTTATTGGACTCGCTAATCCGCCGGCCCCTCATTTCCGCCCCGTGGTTGCAATCTCAGCGCCATAAAGGGGAGGGGTCAACAGGACAGAAGCGTTAAATGTTCCACTTGGCAACCCTTTTGTGCTTTTAGGAACTCCCTTGTTTTCTAAGTTGTGGACTCGTTTTTAGCTTGTGTGAGGTGTTAAGTGTTCCACCTTGTGGACTCATCTCATATTCGCTTTAAACGTTAAGTGTTCCTCTTTCTACTTTTTGGATGCTTTTGGTAGATTTGCTTTCGGAACATACATCTGTGCTCACATAGTAATTAGGCCCTATGAACACTATTTGTGATTCTTGAGAGATTGGATTCCTAGCGAAATCCTTCTTGACAATAGAATCCTTGTAGGTAGGGAGGATACTTAGTGCGTTTCACATTCAACTTAGTTAGTGAGTCTTCTCTTATTGATCGACACATTCTCTCTCCGGAGAGGTTGATAGATCACGTGGGGTTGATATCACGAGCTTTGGTGAATCAAAATTGGTTAGTGCGTCTTCTCTTATTGATTGATATATTCTCTCCCCGGAGAGGTTGATAGATCACGTGGAGTTGATATCACAGACCTTGGTGGAACAAAACTTTGTCTTAGCGTGTCAGATTAATCTGCTTGCTTTGTTTAGGTTAAAAGTGAAGAGGTGTCAAAACCTTGAATCTGGAGCCAAGTCCCCTTGTGGTATACTATTGTGAGTCATCTTTAGAGAGGGTTAACCGTAGCGGACAATCCCTTCACAGGGCAAACTGCGTTGATGGAACCTCAAGCGGTAATAGCCATTTTCGCCATGGTAGTGACAACCGCTATATAAATGTCCTTGTGGAAGAAATCTCCACGGGTATGGTTCATTGTTGGGTTGTCAGATCTCCCTAGCAGCTCTTGAAGATTAAGTTCTTGGACTGTGTCAAAACCCTGGTGCACCGGGATTGGAGTTCACCCCTTTGAATCATAAAAGTTGCAGAGTCAAACCATTACTAAAAACCCTAGAGAGGCCAATTTTTTATTCTCAGGTATATGTGTGTTATTGCAAAACTTTTCAGAACATACACAATTAGTACTCTCAGGGATTAGCACAATTTGGTCACTTGATTGTTCATGTGCAAGGTTGCTTTTGCCCTTGTTCATTGTTTTCAGACGTGCTTGGAATCACTTGCTTGCTGTTCTGCGTGCTTATTTATCTACTTGGCTATTAAAAACAATCAAATCTGGTATAACCTTCAAAATCTGGACAATACAATTTGCAAACAATCCAAAACTGAAGACCTTACATTTTGCAAAAATTGACGTAAAATCTTTCTAGAGTCAAAAGTCATTTCAGGAAGTCAAAAGTCATATGAGTTTTGTCAACTGTCGTTTCATTACTACCCAACTATCGTATGAGTTTAGCAAATGTCATTTCATAGACTACCTAGTGTCGTACGAGTCTACAGAGTGTCGTTTGGAAAAATTTCAGAAAGTTGTCAGAAATTGTCAAATTGCAAGATATCCAATGTTTCCAGCCTAGTTCCAGAATCTGTCAAAAATATCATTGTGTCAAGAACAAATCAGTAGCTATTGAGAATCAGTACACATGTCTCAAAGAATCAGTAAACAAGAGGAAGAAGCTCTGATCGCCGCTATAATGAAACAGATACATGTTATGCAGGTCCAGCTTGACAAACTTGAGAAAGAAAAGGAACCTCTATACTCTTTTCCATTTGATAAAGACTTGTACATGTCACCATGCCCCCGGAAAAAAATTGAGCAATATGATACCTCTTCCACGGAGAGTGACACATCTAGCTTTGAAGACTATGATGACTATGATGACAGAAAATGTAATGATACCTATGACACCTCTGTTCCTAAGAGTCCTCCTCGTCGTTCATTCCTACTTACTACAAATGGGCCATCACATTGGATAGATCAGGAGAGTGATCCATATGATTCTGATTATCAAAGAGACTTTGATGATTTCTATGCACAATACCCAGATGATCCATCTGTTTCACTTGAGGAAGAGAAAGTTTACCACGCTGATTATAAACATGCATACTATAAGGATCTCTCCTCTAAGAACTCTCAGGCTGAAAATAAAGATTACACTCTCAAGCAAGATCATGTTAATGTTGGACCTTTGTCTTGTGATGGTTCCCTTCCATCCCCTACTTCCTCCAATACCCATACATTTCCTAAAGCTTCCGAGTCTTTCAAATCTTTCACAGAACATTCATCTGACACAAGCCCTGATACTTTTCATGTGGTTCCCTATAGTTATCCCCCAGGGCTACCTCTTAAAGAAACTCAAGCTAACCTTCACTTGGCTGCAAAGACTTTCAATAATGATAAATCTAAAGAGCCTAAGCCTTCATATGCTATAATGCCTACTTTAGCTAGTCCTCCACCATCTCTCCCAAAGTCTTCCATACAATCCCAACATGCTTCCTTGTCCTTAGAAGTGGCTCCATGTCAAGAGGACTCTAAAAATGATAAAGAGAAGAACATAAAGAAAGATCAAGATCAAGAACCCTACATTTCATCCACTCTTTTTTCTGATGTCTCTTATCCGCCTCAAGGTTCTTTTGATCCTGTACCCCCTTTTTCATGCATTCCACCATGTCTTAAGTCTTCGCCTAAGCAAGATCAAGCTACTACTTACACTGTTGAGCTTATTGACAATCAAAATAACCTTACTACGCTTGCGCTTTCCAAAGATGATACTTCCATTAAGGTTGGTAAAAATGGTGTTCCTTCCAATGTCAAGCCTATTGAAAATCAAAAGAAAAATTATGCACTAGTGCTATCCAAAGATCCTTGTCAAGATCAAAGTCTTTCATCTTCTTGTTCTACCACTCCATGTTCACTTCCACTTTCTACTCTTCCTAAGTCTTTGCAAGCTTTGAACAATCCTATCAAAGAAGGTGCTCATATTCAAGATGTCCATGATTCTATTGAAGATCCTAATGCTCACTCTAAAGATGTTGATATCCTTGGTTGTCATATAGATGCTGATGAACTTATTGATTATCCTTTTGCGTCTTCCACTTCCATCCTTGGACCTCTTCCACCACTACAAAGATCTTCATGCCTTCCTTCCATCTTGGGTCCTTATGTCCCTTCACTTTCCCCTCCTAACTTTCCTAATTCACCATCCATCTTGGGTCCTTACATACCTCCATCTCCTATCTTTCCTCAAGATCAACATAGATGCATACCCTTGAATCCTTTTCATCCAACCACCCATCTAAACCAGTCATATCCTCCCTCTTCCACAAATCCCAAGTCTTTTGGAAGTAACTTGAATGTTCAATACAAGAAAAAGAAGCAATACAAGAATCCATCAAAAAAAGAATATCACCATGTCTCCTCTCATAGACATGAAAGCATAAAGTCAAAAGAAATATCTAAGAAAAAAACCACAAGACAAGTATGGGTTCCAAAATCCATCATTCAAGATATTCTCTCTAGATCATCAAAAGGAAATAAAAATCCTAAGGCTATATGGATTCCAAAGTCTCTCTTGAAAGAGTCTGGTGTTGAGCAAAAAGTGAAGTTGACATTCAAGCTTCCAAAGGCTTCCACTTCATCTCCCTCCAAAAATATTATTCCATTCCATGTGCCTAAACCACAACCTCTGCTATCCATTCGCCATATTCCTTCACGTATTCCTTCATTCACGATTCCTCCATTATCTCACCACCCTTCAAGGTATGTGTTGACATTGATCTTGCCTTCCTTTCCACCTACCCTTTTACAATCCTTCCATGCATTATCCTTCTACCTCCTATCATTTTTTCTCACTTGCCTATTCCTCCTATCTTCCAACCTCACTCGCTTTACATAAAACCTTATCCTCCATTTTTCTCTTCCATCTCCCTTTCCCTATCAGCATCTTTGAGCATATCATTTTGAATCTTTGGCATATCATGGTTTATCCTTTCAAGGAGCATTACATAAAAAGCTTGCCTTCTTCCAAAAAAAAAAAGAAATGAAAAATAATATAAATTGAAAATGTGCCTTGGTGAAAACCTGGAAACAGGCACCTTGGTGGCAAAAGTAAAGAGAAATAAATTCATCCTATGGTGAAAACCACTCCCTTGTGGCACCTTGGATAAGTACCATGATGAAAACTTGGCAATCAGGCGTCATGCGTAGTTCTTCTACATATTTCATCCATTCCATCTTCTCTCTTTGATCTTGACAATGTTGATCTATACACGAACATTTGGCTATTTTGTGAGTTGTCTGATGATGATCTTGCTTTCAATCCCTTCCTATTTAGCCTTCATATTTATTTTCCTTCATTCATTTTTGCCTATCGCTATCCTTTTCCCCTTTGGTCTTGATCTAAAAAAAAAAGAAAGAAAGAAAGAGTAAAACACGGTGCTATGGAAGCCTCTTGACATGTCTACTCCTTTGGATTGCATCCTTTCCTGCTCTTGCATTATGATTTTGTGCTTATCCTATGCTAGCCTTTCATTGCTTGTCCAAATGTGCTTTACATGACAATTTTTCCCTAGCTTGGGTATTCTTGAGGAGTTTCCCCTTGAGGATTTCTTCCCTTCATTTTCCTTCATTCTCTTATCTTCTATCTCTTCCACCAGCTTGCTAATCCCTTTTGTTCTCCACCTTGCTAGACATTGGGACTGCACGATATGATCTTGCTTGGGAGTTTGCAAATGGAAAAAGATGCTATCAAGTATACCAAGTATCAGAACAATTATCAGAATCAATATCAGAACCAGTATCAGAACCAGTATCAGAACAATTATCAGAATTAGTATCAAAATCAGTATCAGAATCAGTATCAGAGCTAGTATCAGAACAAGTATCAGAATGAGTGTCAGAACTAGTATCAGAATGCCTACAGGGGCTACACCTTTCACTTTAGTTTATGGGTCTGAAGCGGTACTGCCTATTGAGGTTGAAATCCCATCACTCAGGATCAGAATGCATGGACTTGTCACTGATGAAGACTACAGAGTGTCGAGGTTACAAGAACTTGAACTACTAGATGAGCGCAGACAAGCAGCGTATGATCATCTCAGAGTGTATCAGAAAAGAATGTCTAGAGGCTACAACAAGAAAGTCAGACATAGAGAATTTCAGGTTGGCGATCTAGTGTTGAGAGAAAATCCTAAAAATCAATCACATCGAGAACGCAAGGGGAAGTTCGAACCCAATTGGTTAGGTCCCTTTGTTATCCCTGCTACTTTTGGCTCTGGTGCCTATCAACTCTCAACGACTGAAGGAGAACAGCTCTGAGAACCAATCAACGTTCTCCATCTGAAGAAATTCTACACCTAAGGCATTCAGTGCTTGGTAAATGTCCTGAAAAAAATCTTAAAAATCGGAAAAAGTCCTGAAAAATGAACATCTTGGTGAAAACCTAGCAATAGGCACCTTGATGATTCACAAAAAAAATAAAAAATATCAAAAGTACAAAAAAAAAAAAAAAAAAAAAAAGTGCCTTGGTGAAAACCTGGAAACAGGCACCTCGGTAGCAAAAATAGAATCTCTACCAAGATGGTGAAAACTCGGCAAACGGGCACCACTTGTTCCAAATGCTCCATCTATCAGCACAATCTTGGTCTTTCCCAGCTTTCCGTCTTGCTTTAGTTTGTACATATCTCCCGGTTTGTTTCTGCATATCCTGGTTTCAATAAGTCGGTCTGTACACCAATCAGCTCAAGCGTCTGTATCCTATCAATGTTCAAACTTGGGGGCCATCAATGTCATATCTTATAGTCTCCAATGTATCTTAGACATGTCATATCCACTCAGAGTCCTTTGAAGCTTCAAGTTGAGTCAGTCAGTCAGTCTCGTCTCCAGAAAAGATTTTGCATCAACAACAATCAAACATCAAAACTCAACTGAAAACAATCTGTGCTTTTCATGCTTTTATCTCCTTGTATGCTTACTGATTCGCATTGAGATTTTTGCATATTGTGTCCCTTCGAGCTCTTCAATGATGTCCTTTACAGGATTTAGAGAGTGATGACTGGGGGCATAATCTTTTCTTTGTCTTCTGCTTGTATGTGAAAATCTAACAACTTTGGAAATTTTGGATTGAAATGGTGTCTGACTGTAAGAGCCTCTATCTCGAATTGGATGGCCATGCGTACCTCGACCATTGATACCCAAAAAAAATTCAAGGACGTTTGATCTAACTATTATCTTTTTGAGTAAGTTCTTTCTCCTACTGTGGAATGCAATCTTGCCTAAGGATGTGAACGATAAAGGGTCACTACGGGTAATTCACATTGGATTTAGAATGATCTCTTAGCTGTTTGATGTGTTTTTAATGCAAGGTGTACTCAGGTCATCACAACGTTTATGTTTTGATGCTTGTACAAATTGCTATATCAAAATGGACATGATATTCAGGTCATCCTGGCGTTTGTGCCTTGGTGCTTATATCTAATCCAACATTCCGAAAACAAATCAATATTCATATGTCCATGGTTGTATAACCAGTGGGTGTTGTATTGATTCTTGCACATACAAATCAATATTCATATGTCTATGGTTTCATGGCTAGTGGGCATTGTATTGATTTATCCGGTTACCTAAAAGTTCAATGATGATAACAAATCGACACATGATCAGTGACTAGGTCCTAGGTCTTAGGTTGCATTTCATTTTGCATGTCTCATTGCATTTTGCATGTTTACATGATCTCACAATGATTAAATGAACTTCAATGCTTAAATGATTCTTCAAATCGCATCTTCAAGTCTAACAAGAGCTGAATCTCACATGAAGGTTCCTCCAACGAAGCAGAAAGTAGAATCCTTTTTCGGGATCAAAATTCAAATCTGAGATCATTCATATTATTAATTGCTTGCATATTCGACCTTCTATCATCACAGAAATCTAGTATTCAACTTAATTGATTATCTTACATCACACTATCAAAATTTCAACTTGGTCAACCATGGTCAACTCATGGTCAAACCTAGTCAAATTCAGTCTCCAGGACCTCCAAACGATGCAGAATGCGTTCTCGGACGTGTATAACCACTTCTCAAATCAATTAACATGCTTCTAAACTATAACGCTGACTTTTCTTGTCAGATTTCAATTTTAATCCCAAAGGGGGCATGGTATTGCACATCATTCAAAGTCTGTAAATCAAATTCTATCGATCAAGTCTATCAATATCTTTCATCAGTGATCAAGACAAACAATCACGTCTAGTTACTGATTCATCAAAAGTCCTCATCGCTCGGGGCAAATCTATCATCACTTGGGGCATATCAGATTCATCGATCCATATCAATCTGGTATTCTCTTAATCTTGTAATCTGTATCAGTTTTTGCAACCATCAGATCATAGTGTTATTTCCTTGGTTCTTCGGCAACTGAAGGATTCGGATGTGATACCTGCTAGTTCTGCTAAGACAATCGAGTCTAGAACGGGTCACTCACTTCTTATCAATCCTAAGGTTCAGAATCAGGCATTTTGACACTTTTTCGCAATCATAGGTTCATTTGCTGCTACAGTGAACATTATCTTTGGTCATTCAAGACTTATTATCTCCATCTTAATTCAATATCAATCAGCTTCTATCTCATATCAATTATCAATCTCAAACATCAGTTTCATATCTTTATCAAACACAGACTATCTTTGAACCACTGCGCTTCGCACAGTAATTCAAAGAGGGGCAAAATGTAATACCCCAAAAATGGGCTATAAGTTCATTAATCTCCTACATCTTCAATTCGAACGAAATCAACATCAAAGTCCTAACCTAAGGCACATCTAAACATCATCAAATCTAATTGATTATCTTAAATTTTGCATCGGGGAATATTCCTAGTAATATTCCTAATTATCTTAATTATCTTTAATTTTATAATTATTTGGCAATAAATCACATTTATCCTAAAGTTTGATTAATTGAATATTTTCATATTTAATTAATTAGATTTAATATTTGCCACTTAATTATGTAATTAAATTTAATTATATCTATTATTAATTGTATTATTTAATTTTGACAATAAATCTAATATCATATGAATAATTGATTAAATTCTTATTTAATTAATTAAAGCAAGTTGTCATTATTTAATAATATAGTTTTTAATAAAAGTTTGATTAAATAATTGATTAACCCATAAATCAATTGTTTTATTTTTAAAAGCAGTTAAGTTGGAAATAAATCACTTTATTATTGAATTAATTCATAAATAAAACATGCACAATCATAAAAGCAGACAACTATCAATTATCAATTAAAGCTAAACTCTATTTTGAGTTAAAACTTAGCTTTTGCATGTTTTTGTGAGTTAATTATCTTTTATTTAAAAATAACTCAAAAATCAAGTTGAGTTATTTGAGTGATTTATGGCTTTTTTTCATGCACCTCCAAAGCCTTGGATTTCTATAAATTAAGGCTTTAGCTCTTCACAAATCATCTCATATTTTGCACAATCACGCTGGAGAATTGGAGACTGAGGAATCAACTTGCGAATTCAAAGCTTTGTGAGATCAATCTTATTTTTTTTTTTGCATTCATATTACATATCATTGTTAGATTCATAGCATATCAATTTTCAATAGCATTAATAGCATATCAATTTCATTTAGCATAGATTTCATATCAGTTTTTACAATTATTATTGCATAGAAATTATCAAAAATATAGATTAATTGCATTCAATTTCATATCCATCTTTTGCATTCAAATCCTTCATTTAGGTGTCGTCTAGGTCACTGATCTCGATTACAATCTGAGAACATTAATCTCGCACCTATTAGAAGGCAGTAAATCGCTTGGTTAGATAGCTTTCAATTTTGCATGATTTTGATTATCACTAACCTCTAATGTTTTACTGAGTGTTGTGTCTACAGATCAGGTACAATTTTCACACACACAATCAAAAACCTAAGTGGAAAGACATTTTTTGATATAGTTGCAGAAACAGGGCTTACAAATGTTTATGCTACCTAGTTGTTCAGACCTCAAGTGCAATTGAAGCTCAACACTGTGGAGTCTCTACACAAGGTCATTCCTATCCTCAAGGATGAACAAATTTCATCTATTAAGTGCCCTCCACTATGTGCCACAATGGTCTACAATGATCGGTAGGGAGTAGGAGGATAGGTTTACTATGGTAGCGAATCCTGCAAGGAAAAATCCTTGGAGCTTTTGGAATTGATGGGTTTTCCAAAAGTTCTTTTGCTGCTTAAAGAGCTTGAAGAAGTTGGGTATGTGAAGGAGACTGGTCTTGTTTGGCTAAAGAAGAAGAAGAAAGTAGATAACAGATCCAAGAAGATTCGTAAGACAGTTTCTTATGCCCCTGAAATTACTGCCTATGTGGAGAAGCACAAGATAAAGAAGCTCACTGGGGTCTTCTCATCTTATCCTGATAATATTTTCTTCAAGAGCTCCCTTAAAAAATATTTCCAGTTGCGTGAGAAACTTCCAATGATGACAGTTCTGATGGCAATAATTCCAACAACTTTTAGCCTTGATTTATTTCATCTTTCAACCACAGATATGAAGAAGCTTGGAGAAACAAAAAAATTATTTTAGGGAGATTGATCAAGGTTTGTGCACTTTCCTTGCATTTTCTTAGGTTTCAATACACTTTATGGACTCTCACAACTTGGCTCTATTAGATCCTCTTATCTTTAATGTTTACAATGAAGTATATTTTTCTATATTGCGTACATTTCTTTCCATAGGGCATGAAGACTTCTCAGGAAATAATATTCTTCATACTGCACTTTCATGTGTTGAACTCTTATCTAGTCATGGTCCTTTCTTGTTTCCATTATGCCCCTTTTGTGAGATAATACCGAGTTTGAGAGGAGTTTTATAATAGTGGTAAAGCAGGCTTCCGATTGGGATGTGGGAAGAACTAAGTCCAAATAAGATTTCTTATTTATTTAGTTCAGACATTATCGCTACTCAAAGGGGATAGTCCACAAGATGAATTGTTGGGCATCATCGAATAGTTGGTTCCTGCATGAAAGGAGATAGTAGGTGTATATTTTCTCTTGTTGTTACTCTTCATATGCTAAGGTTTGGTGTAATTTTGAAAGCTACAACAATCTAAAGAAGTAAGGATTTGTATTTAATTGAGTCATTGATGTATTCTAAATCTGCAAAGTGTAATATTTGAGATAAAAACTCAGTTATACGATGTATCATAATATATCAATGAATGGATATCTTTGTTGAACATTTATTTTTCTTTTCATTATTCTTGTGATTACCTTCAATGTCCTATGCAATATCAAATATGAAAATTAGAAATTAGGGTGGAAATTAGAATTTTAGAGAATAAGTTGTTTGGATATCTCCAGTTTGTTCTTTTTGGATTGCATGTAATCTTACAATTTTGGATTGGTGCATTGTTCTTTTAAAAATGCTACATATTACATTGATTGTATTCTGATATGAATTAGATATCATAAAAATAAAGCGTGCTCTACCCCAAAAAACAAGGGATTAAAAAATTAGATTTCTTTTTGCCTCAATTCTCAGCTTACATGCCTTATTTGTTATTGATATGTGTTTTATTACTGTTAAATAGTGTAGGTATTTGTTTCAATAGTAAAATTCATATAGTGGACACAACTTCTTGGAAAACCATTGTGTGAAATTGCACTTATGTTTTGCTAGGCTGATTGAAAAAAATGGTGAACATGGATTGTAGGGTCCTAGAAGCAATTTTCCTATTGTTTATGAACTCAATGTTTTTTGTGATACTGCATTTGCCAACAACCAAAGCTTTGGGTAACTGAGTTTTATCCTGTAATGCAATATCATATCCAGAGTTTTGAATCATTGCCTCACATGAGCTTGTTTTTAATAAATCCAAATATTTATCTATTAAATGTCTTGAAATCTTCTTTTGTGAGTTGTTTGGTTTGTTCACTCATTAAACACAATATGAAGTGACAAAATTTGGTATAAAAGTGGAGTTCACCATTTGAAACATTGTCCTAGATCTTTTGAAAAATGGGTTTTGTCTTGAAATCCCTCACTTTATTAAATAATTGGAAAAAGTTGTGCATTATTAAGAACCTAAGAAGAACTTGTGGTTCATTGAAAAACCTCCAAGTTTATCCTTTTAAAAAAAAAAATCCACTACTTCCTTACATATGTTAGGTTTTTCATTTACTCTTCATTTTTATCCATTGTTAATCGAATCAACGAATAACTAGGAAAACCTACACCACATAGCATTCTATGGTCTCTATCTCTTACTCCCACTTATGCACCTTGCCTGATATAATTGTTGGCTCTGCTCACCCCCAAAATTCTCCCATAATTGATTCTCATGATAAAGCAAATGACTATCTACCACACTTTCTGGTCTAAGAATCCATTGACTAAATTCAAGGAAATGTCACTAGTGCAGTGAAATAATTTGTATATCTGGTGATTAGACACCTTTATTAATTGGTAGGAATTGTGACACCTACCTATGACAGCCTCCTTTTCAATATCTGAGAGCACAAAAGCATTAAACACTACATTCTCTCAGGAGAGGCAGATGAATGCCACAAAAATCCACTCACAAAACCAATAAACAAGATAATGACACCAAACTCTAGCTGATACATTGCTAAAATATAAAAAATAAAGACCACAACAACATAAGAGATGCTCATGTATTTGATATCTTATTCTTTAGGTGTGTGCATGGGTGTACCCTGAGGTTCCGCCAAAGTAAATTTTAAACCTAAACTTGATGATTGTTAAAGTAGTTGGTATGAGTTTTCCCAAGTCTATTGGGTCGATGTGTGATATTTTGAGTCAAGTTGTGTATGTAATTTATATGCTTGAAATTTTGGATCACACTCAATGATTCATAAAGAATTGGAGTGCAAAAGTAGTCCATGGATTGTAAAAGTAAAAATCATGTACTCTTAGAATGTGACAATATGTTCATGTAATGATTGTAGTGTAATTTTAGTAGTTTGTAATCTCCTTTTCAATTGCAGAAATTTCAATGCATGCAATTTGCAATGCACCAATTTATATTCAATATGTTTCTCCTTATTCTATTTTTAACAGTTTATTTATTTGTGTGGATGATTTCATTTTTATAATGGCAGTCCAACTTTACACACATTGCGATATATATATATATATATATATATATATATATATATATATATATATATATATATATATATATATATATATATATATATATATATATATATATATATATATATATATATATATATATATATATATATATATATATATATATATATATATATATATATATTCACAATCTATGATTTTAGTGTAGATTTTTAACTGTTATTTGAGATTCAACTCTTAAATTTTTCCATATATAATATCATTGTATACAAATATGCTTCCTTGAGTATTTTATGGGTGTCCCCATTTCATCATGTGTTGGGGAATGGGGTATGCCTCATAAATGTCCCTAGGACTCTCCCTCACCCCCTGGGCAAACCAAAAACATTTCAGATATAGTTAGGAGGGGGCAAGACAACTTGGATAGCCAGGGATGTCCCTGAAGTCCCTTGATTGTTGAAGGGATGGATGGACATTATGCATAGCACACAGGTTTTTAAAACAGCTGAAAAATATCATGAACCTAGGTTACAATTGCATGAACTAACAAGGGATTGGATTCAGGGCGTGCTTGATGGTGTTTTCACTGTCACATTTCAATGTTGGTACAAATTTTCTGGAATATTTTTCATCTAATATCAGTTGAATGTAATATATTTCATGTGTGGCATCCATGACATTTCTTAAGCATATCACGAGGACTTTTTAAATCCAATGTATTACTCTTTATCATAGCTTGAAAGCATATATTGTAGTTGATATATTTTTATTATTATGTTTCATCCACATCTCTCTAGTTGCTCAATTGAAAAGCCCATTTTCTGCTCAAATGGGATCCCAAATTTGAGATACATTTGATATACCTGAGAAGTTAGAACTTGTTCGTCTTCATTCCAATGCATTTTCTTCATTGTGCTCTCTTTAATACTTAAGAAAGTAAATTACATCAATGTAACAATAGAAAATCATAGAATAGAATAGAAATGATCAATCAACTATGCATGTACATAACAGGGATAAATAACAATAGATTGACTTAGTTGGATCTATCTAAATGGTTTCCTACAAGGGAATGAGTTCTTCTGTATATAAGGTTACCATTAATTATTGTATCTTTGGTAACATCTTTTATATTTACTTCATCCATAATGGATGTTGCGTACAAGACTTCTTGCTATAATCAAACATGTTTGTAGAGCAACACTTTAATATACTTCATTTTATTATATAAAGTTTTAATTATGGTTTCACATCAAAGACCTATCAACGTATCCCTTGCACCTTCTTTCGGTGCAAGTGCTAGTTTCTACAATAAATAAACCAATTTAAATATGAGAGAAAATGTTTGGAAGACATTCCAGATAAGAGCAAGTGCCGAGTGCAACCGACAAATAGGGAATGAGATTTAGATTATGAAAGCTAAGGCACGAGATCTAGATTATGAAAGCTAGAAAGCTTTCATATTGAAACAAAACCATGAGAATACGATGTGCAATTAGAAATAGATAAAAAAATAATCATAGAAAACCATCAATTGCATTGCATTTATATACCTTAGTTGATCTATAGCTTATGAATTCTAAAACAAATTTCTCAAATACACAATGATAAAATTTCAAATAAGATACACAATGAGAAATACATAAGCCATGAACAAGATTGTAAGAAAGGTTGCATTGCCTCTGGTGAGTAGGATTAGAAAACATAATACAATGAAGCCCCTAATTCTTAGCACGAGATGGTAATTCAAGAAGAGGCATAATGGATCAAATACAATGAAGTAAAAAGGTAAATAATTAATACACTTTTCAACAATAATAATTTATTAAAATAATTTGATAGTTGTATGTCACAATACTAAAATTATTGTAAATGATATAATAATTACACCTCTACAAAGTTGTATGTGTTGAGGTTTCAATCTCTGGTTAATTTGTAAAAGACTATAACTGTCGAATCATAAGATCGGCGAGGGGCTTCAATTTTAGTTTGATACAGACTTGACTATATTCTATATGTTTATGTTGATATTTTCTAATGATACTTATCATCTTTGAATGAATGGAAAATGATATATGACAGTTAGATTTATCAATCTGTGCATTTAGGAATTTGATATAAAGTTTTTGTGTGAATTTTATTTTAGTTACCTAGAATTATCTATCTTCAGATCATATTTTTTTACATATTGCGTGTGGTGATTGGTTGATTTTAGATTATTTTGAAAAGTATTATATTCACATGAAGGATCTGCTTGTCCTAAAAAGAATCTATTTAATAAAGATCTCATGGCATGTTCATTATATATTGATGGAATGAATATTTGATGCCTTTGTACTTTCAAGTTAAAAGTATATTCAAAGATTAGTTGTGGTTTCATTCATTGAAAATATACCATAGGGAGTTGTGCCTTTATAATTCAGAGGGAAATCATTTAGATTTACCCAACTATTGTTGAAGATTACTAATCAATATTAGAAGGGTTGAATCAAAAACTATTTACATTATTAGAGACTAATCTAATAGCCAACAATATGTATGTCCGATTTTTTTCAAAAACCAATGTGTAGAATTTTGGGCTTAGATTTTGGTTGGTTCGTTGAACTTTGAAACAAGATACTTTTTTAGAAACTAGACTCCAATTTAAACACTTAATAAAAAATAACTTTTGATTTTTGATCACTTTTCAATGATTTCTAGAGGGAGCACATGTAAATTTCACATTTTTAGGGTGTGTCCACTTAGAAAATTCATAAAAAATCATATATTCATAAAAAAAATTAGCATAAAAATTTGGGATAAACTACATGGTGTTAGCTAACTTCTCACTAGAGTGATTATAATTTTTTCTTTTTAAAGGTTAACATTTTAGGGGGAGAACACCAAACACTATGTTATGTTTTTTCACAAAAAACAAGACCACTTTTTGTGCTCCCCCTTTTTGAGGACCTTAACATCTACCATTTTAAAAAAAAATTAGTAGTTTAGAAACTAGATTCAGAGTACTAAAAATCTTGTTCTTATCATATCTTGAAATTTTGAGTCTAACTATCTTCAATTTCACGTCGAAGTTTAGAGTTTGCTGATTTTAGAAAAAAAGTGGCATCTTATACCCCATTTTTTGTCCCCCATCTTTGTATACCTACCTGATACTATGAGTTGAAGTTTCCTTCAATTGGATCTTAACTCTCTTTCTCTTTGAGTTGCTTAATATCAGATTTATTTTGATTGTGAACATTAAGGTTGACACAACTTATAGAAACCTTTTCATTTACTGCTCTATCTTTATCTATTGGCACTTCCTTTTGAATTACTGACCCTTTTGAAATAATCTTGGTTTGATTCTCATTTTTCATTCCAAAAGGTATACTAACACCTTGTTCACCTAATTTGCCTTTACAATAATCAGACTAACTTCTTATGGGCTAAATAAATAAATGACTATATTCAGAATGATTTGACTTTTCATACCTTGATATTGTTGGCTTCTCTTGTGACTCGCATTATTCCTTCTTATTTTCTTGCATCAAGTTCATCTTTAATTTTCTTTGAGGCCTTCTACATCTGATTTAGATAATGTTGATACAATGCATCTTTAATGCTAATTCCTTGTCTTCTCTTATAAGGATTGATCTGACTTTGTTCGATCTGAGTAATCTGACACTTTACTCCATTATTTAGATGGAATATATTATTTTTTCTCTTTAATTTTGATCTAATATAACTTCCAAAACTATTTAGAATTTATCCATCCCTCATCATTGAAGTGTAGAGTATATCCCTTCTCAACTAGCTGACCAACACTAAGAAGATTGTGTGTTCTAGACCAACAATATGTAACACATTTCTTTTATTATTTCCATCTAGTGAAACAATACCTCTTCCCTTGATTTTTCCTTTAGTATTGTCACCCCATCTAATAATTCTATCATCACATTCTCCATATTTCACAAACTTGTTTATGTCACCAGTCATATGATATGAACATCCGATGTCTATCAATGAATCATTCCTTCTATCTAATTGTACAACCAAAGCTTTCTCTTCATTAGTAGCACAACTTGTAGAGTTGTCAAGAGTAGTCTCATCAATGTTGCTACATGTGGAAACATTACTAGCAAAAGTATCACTAGTTTTAGCTTTCTCATTGGAATAACTATCATGAACATTAGTCATAATATATTTGGTAGCATTTTTAGAAAAAGTATTGATCATAGAACTCTTACCTTTAGAGTTATCTTCTCTCTTATCAGTATTACTCTCATGCTTCTCATATTCCACATATTTATTCATGTCACTAGTCAAGTGATGTGAGAAGACACTATCAATGATCAATCTGTCTCCCTTGACACTCCGAGGATTCAATGTTTTTTCCTTCATCTTTTTTGTTTGAGATTCCATCTTTAATCAAACTTATAACAACAACATTAGGCATGAGATCTTCAATAATATTTATAGTAGGAATGTTAGACACAAGATTTGTAGACTTAAGTTCATCTTCTTGGATTGCAAAAAAAAAACTCATCTTCACTCTTAACATTATCAAATTCAACATCAGTTACTCCTATTGGCAAGTGGTCAACACATGTACACATATGCACATGTAGGCACATTCACATATATGGAATGTTGTCATTTATGGAAACAATTATTATTTTTATGATCACACATATTGGATATCATGAATATGTTTGAATGCAGTTGATGAAGGAAAAAAGCCTAAGTCCACAGACTGTTCATGTGACCTAGTCTAATAGAAAAGTGTAGCGAACTTCACAAGAGCTTCATAAAGGCATGTGATCTTAGTTACATTCTTGTAGGACACCAATGAATACATTTGTAATGTCACACGTGTTAATATTGAGGTATTGAAGAGATATGTTCAGTTGATTGGATACGAAGATAGTAAATAGAGAATAACATGTTAGCGATCACTTAGGCTGACTTTGTGATCAATTGGAAATTTATTTTTGGATGCTATCTTGGATCTAAGGCTGACTAATGATATTAATGAAGCATACAAATGCACATTAAATAATATGTTGTCTATCTAAAGTAATATTGACTAGCTCTTGTAAATATACCTCCAACAAGGTATAGGTATACAGACACTTTTGTATAAGTGTGTGATGATGTAAACATGATAATAGATGGATGTGAACTGTGAAGGCATCTAAGAGGTAGAGCAGAGATCAAGAGAAAGAAGAACAAGAGGTTTTCTTCAAGGAATACTTTGTTAACTCTTTGTATTTAGGACAATAGATTTATTGTAAGTGATGTTGCACCTATTGTACACCCCTAACAGGGTTTGATTGCCTCTAATAGGGTTGGACTCCTAGTAGGGTCGATTCCTTAATTGGGATCTCATTATAAAGGCCTCTAATAGGGCATGTCCTCTAACCAAGATCTGTCTATTGTAATACTCAGCTCCTAACAGTGTTAGAACTCCTAACAAGGCTATATACTTATAGTGCAGATATTTGTGGGTGCTATCCCCACTAGGGATTTTCCCTTAACAGGGTTTCCTCAAAAATAAATATGGTGCTATGAGTTCTTCTATGTTTGTCTATGTTTCATAGTTATTTATTTTATGCTATATCTTTATATGTTGTTTGAAGAAGATTAAAAAGTTTAAGAATTTAGTAAAGTAATATAAGACTGATTCACCCCCCTCTCAATGTTACCAAATCCTAACAATTGGTATCAAAGCATCATACCCTTAAAAGAAAATCTTAACTTCTTTGGGGAGATCAAGATGGATTTCAAAAATTTGAAGAAGAATGATGAAATGACTTTGTAAGATGTGGACATTGCTAATGCAGATAGAGTGGATCTAAAGTACAAGCTAAGGAAGGCAGATGCCTTTATCAAGAATTTGAAGCAGCAACTTGAACATTAGAGAAAATTGAGAGATGATCTCATGAAACCAACAAATGAGGAGCTATAAGATTTAGTAGCTAAGACATGAAAATGATTCCTTGAAGGATGAAATGGAGGTCACAAAATTGAACCTTAAAAAAAACTTGATGCTAAAAAAGAAGAAAAAGAAAAGTTGCAAAATGAACTATCAAACACAAAGAATAGATTACAAACCTTGGAAGATAAACTGAATACATTAAAAACAAAATATGACAAGCTAGAAAGATATTGTATCACCATTACTAGTGAACATGATCAAACCAAAGGTTGCATAGAAAAACTTCATGAGAGCATAAAGAAATTAGATGAGCAAATTGACATGCAGAAGCCTATTGGAGACATGACAAGAGTAGGATTTAATGTCAATCTTGATTAGAGGAAAGATAGAGTTGTGGAAAATCTTGAGTCACCTAAGAATTCAGATTCTAAGATTGTGATAGAAGAACTTGAGATACCTCCTTGCAAGGACAATGACAAGGATTGCATTCACAAAGATCAATCAAAGAAACCAATGAAAAAAGGTATTCCTAAGCCCAAATTTAATGGTTTTTTCTTTAATTGTTATTTGTATGGACATAAGATAAGATAATGTAGAAAACCTGATATGAGGTCTAGCAGACCTACATATGATCACTTGAATGATTTTCTCAAGAAACAAAAGGAGAGAAGCTTGAATGAGACAAATGTTGAAAAGGGGGAATGTAGTAAAGATGCAGATCATAAACTTTTTGAGGATAAGGAAACATGTTAAACAAATTTATATTATGCAAGACAATGTTTCTAATACCAGTAATGATGAAGGTAACAAGATAGTGGAAGAGGCTAAGAAACCTATTACCAGACCTAGAAAGATTGTATGTTACAAATGCAATAACTTTGGTCATATTGCCAAGTACTGCAAATTTTATATTGATTACAACCAATTGAAACCTAAGAAGAAGGTGACATGCTTCAAGTGTAAAAATGATGGACATGTTATGAAGTATTGCATATTTAGAGGACTAGTAAAGAAGTCCTTTAGAACATTTGTAAAAGAAAAGGAATTGAATGAAGAAGATGGAGAGCTAGCAAAACTAAAAATAGAGTTCAAGTAGAAATGAGTCAAACAGAATGAACCTATGGAATTTGAAGTTAAGAAAGGCAAAGAGAAGAGTGTGAGCATTCACAAGAATCCTAAGATTCTTGTGGAATCATTACTAGGGTGCATTGCCTCACCATCCTTTTGATGAGCAATGTATGCCTTAGGGGAAGCGTGATAGATTAACACCAGTCAAATATAGAGCCTCTATATGGATGAGTTAAGGTGTGTGAACTTGAAGGCAGCTTAGTTGTTATATTATGGGATCTTGGACAAGATTGCATGCATTTTGAAGATGTCTGTGAGAAAGTGTGTCAGTTTGAGCTTGCACTAGTTTCTTATAGCTTTATGAGTAGTTTTGGGAATTGTGCCAAATTATCTATAAGGGTAATAATGTAGTCAAATTACTCACCATATACACAAAGATCAGAGAGAATTGAAGAGCTTGGAGCAGTAGTTGGAGCTTGTAGAGTTTTTAGGCATGTTCACAAAACCCTTACACAACCACGGGATCTAGGTATTCGTGATTAACTCAAGAAATATCTATCAATTGTAGTAACAAAACAATCAGTATGGATAAACCTAAGGTCTTTAACGTTGTTGAAAGGAATAGATAAAAATTCAAGATCCATCCCTTTAAATATACTAAAGAGGATCAAGAGGGTGCATTTTTGCATACCCTAGTTGGTGTTCTTCATGTTGAAGACATAATGGCATATATACATAACAATATTGAGTTTATAGGGACCAGAGAGATATATGATGAAATGATAGGGTTATACAATGCAAATCAAACCCTAAGGGAAGAATATAGGAAGGTTCATAGGTTACCAATAGTTAAATATATGGAGAGATTTGAATTTGATGAACTATATTGGATCAAAATTGTGTGAAGAACCTTCTGCAACAATATAATGCGAATGCATGAAATAACAAAATATAGAGCAACAATAGAACTCAAGTGAATCTATTGATCACAGGCCACTTCGAGGGGGTAACCTCCTTTGAGAAAGCTCAATATAAAAAATTCAACTGCGCTCTCATAGGCTTCAACACACACTTATAAACCAACTAGAAACTAGACAACTATTACTTCTTATGCATGTGGGATAATAAAATATACTAAGGGACGACTTACAAAGCATATGCGTCCAAAAACACTATACTAACAAAATAAACAGAAGGAACACGCAGGTTCCTAACATCCCCTCCCTCTTAAAAAGAAGCTTTGTCCTCAAAGCTTAAGGTGTGGAAATTGTAGCTGAATCTGAAGAAGTGGTTCCCATGTAGCATCCTTTGGCTGCATTCCGTGCCATTGAATCAAAACCTTAGAGATGGAGCAAGAGTGAAGCTGAAGAGTGCACCGATCGAGGATGGCCTCAGGCTCCAAGATAATGGATCCTTCCTTATCCATTTCAGGGAGAGCAGTTTGGGCTCTGACATTGGTACCAAGAATAGGCTTGAGGCACAAAACGTGAAATACTAGATGAATGCGGGAAGAAGGAGGAAGTTCCAGTTTATATGCAACTGAACCAATCTTTTGAAGAACCTTATATGGCCCATAAAATTTTGGGGCCATCTTATGACGCCCTTTGAGTTTCAGGGAGGATTGCTTGTATGGCTGGAGACGAAGAAAAACCATGTCCCCAACTTGAAAAGAGTGCTCAGAACGGTGTTGATCTACCTGTTGTTTCATCTGGTTCTGGGCCATGTGAATATTATCTTGTAAGGTGCGAAGAATCTGATCCTGGTTGCAGAGAATTGTGTCAACTTCTTGAACTAGAGAACTACTGGGGGTATAGGGAAACTTTGAGAGTGAATGGGGTGAAAGCAAGGAAGATATGGCAAAAGAAATGGAAAAATTTTTACTCTTTTTTTTTTTTTCCAGAAACTATCAGCTCTCAGGACTAACTGACAGAAAATACGACTACTAGAATAAGAAGTACTGTAATTTCATGAACTTAGAAGTAAACAAAGAGAAATAATGTAATCAACATAGCACCTGGATGCCACGGTGGAGAAAATATTTGACAGAATTTCCACCCAACAAGCCCAAGAAAGTGCTTTGATACCAGATGTGAAGAACCTTTTGCAACAATATAATGTGAACGCATGAAATAATGAAATATAGAGAAACAATAGAACTCAAGTGAATCTATTGATCGCAGGCCACTTCGAGGGGGCAACCTCCTTTGAGCAAGCTCAATATAATAAATTCAATCGTGCCCTCATAGGCTTCAACACACACTTATAAACCAACTAGAAACTAGAAAACTATTACTTCCTATGCATGTGGGATAATAAAATATACTAAGGGATGACTTACAAAGCATATGCGTCCAACAACACTATACTAACAAAATAAACAGAAGGAACACGCAGGTTCCTAACAAATTGTGTGGAGTAGGATTCATGATGAATTCATCTGAATTGGTGGAACCCAAACCAAAATCACTAAAGAACTATTGCATGAAATCACTGGTTTACTGATGATAGGTAACGTACCTACAATAGAAAAGAACATTAGGTTTGAAGTGGTGAAACTAGAAAAAAGTAAGTGGAACAAGAGAGCCATGACTGAAAATGACATCACACTAGAAGATGTCAAACTTGTAGCAATGATATTGGGATATAAGTTTTAGTATAGTAGCATGATAAATAGTGTATCAACCAGTTTTGTCCATATGGCATATAATATGGTAGTAGAAGATGAAGAGTGTGACCTATGCGAGGTCCTAAGGAAATAACTAATGGAGAGTTTAGCAGGAATAAAGAGAAACATAACAACACATTTCAGATTTGGATCACTAATAATGTATATATATTCTTTCATGTTATGACGAGATTCCCTAACATGTATCTATGGAGATCAGATAGATGTACTATGCAAATGATTGGTGACTTCTATAGAAGAAATGATGAGAAAAATAGATATGTTGAGGTTGCAAGAATGATGAAAATCTTCCAAAAACAAATGCATGAAAGGGAAAGGATCCCTTGGAGACTATTGGATAAGTATAAGGATGATATATGTTTCATGGTAGAAACTGACAACACATGTTTTGAGGTTGTAGAACCTAGAACTTCATGGGCTACTCTTATGGGCTAGAAGTAGATTATACTATTTGAGAAATTCATATCCAACATGTTTTGCAGTCCCCTAAAGACCCCAATGTTCCAAGTTGGGGTATATATGAAGAAAAGTACACAACAGTTAAGGAATAATTGGTAAATGGGTGAAGAGAGAAGAAATTTGAATAATTGGTTGACAAAATAGCAGGTCATCATGGGATATCCAAAGAAGAAATGAAAATTGTCAAAGAAAAGGTGGCAGAACTTGGGGAGAAATACAATATTCCCCATCCCCAAACTAACATTGAAGCACCTCAAGAAGTAGAGGTTGAGGAAGCAGAAGAAGAAAAAGAAAAATATGGCACTCCTACACCTACTAGGAGAGCCTCGCAGAGGCAAGCCACAAGAGCAGCCACACAAGGCCAAACACCTCATAAAGAAAAACCTAAGGCCATGGCTAGTGTACTAGGAAAGAAGAGGAAAACATTGGATACCCCTCCATCTTTGCATGGAAAGGATAAGAGGCTAAAGACTTCTCAAGAAGAAGAAAAAAATAAGGAAGTCCAAATGATGGACATAGAGAAAACTAAGGAACATGTTACCCAAAATTATAGCATGCAGAACAATAAACATAAACATGAAAAGATTGCATTTTAGGAGTCCAATTAACACTACATTTTAGGTGATGTTAATTAACATTTCATTATTACATTCAATACCAATTGTTTTTATTGTATTCTAAGTATTGATCACATTCAAAATTTTCAAAATTCATAATTGATCATTACATTGTGCATTCAAACTGAATGTAGTATACAAATGTTCTTTCATATTTCATATTTCATGTTAATAAAGAGTACAATTTGTAGAACAGAAAGAATAATAGAAGAATGAGTAGGGTCCCATGCATTGCCTTTGTCATCTATGTGTTGTTGGCTGGTTGTCTGTTAGGTCCTTAGGTCCTCAGGTCCATTGTCTAGGTCTGCATCTTCTAGTAGTCTTTAGGGTTATCCTACATCAGGAGAAAGAGAAATGTGTTAGATCCACTTGGATCTAAGCAATGCATGAAATAGAAACATCACACAACAATCAATCTTTCAGGGCTGCATATCTATCTGGTATTTCAATGCAATAACGAAATGTGCATCCACATAAAATGAAAGGTAGTATTAAAGGGATGTGTTTACATGAAACCTTTTACTATTTATGGTCATCATTATGCATGCTGTCTTTTAAACTAGATGTATGAATCAAAGGGATTTAGTACTTTTGACTAAGAAACCTTTTTTAGAATCACCAGGATCTTGTTAGATTAGTGAACACAATATCTTTGCTGGTATTGATTCATAAATGTCACCATTTTTTGGCATTTTCATAAAACTGATGTGCTAATCATGTTCACTAACCTAACAAGATGAGTTTGTTTTTGTTTTAAAGCATGACAAAGTAAAAATGCAGTGCTCAATTGACTGGTTTACATCACAGTCAGAGGGAAATGATGCAGTTCCAGAAGTGCATTTAAAGATGCTACAATGTATTCTTTCAGAGTCAGTGAAATCACAAGTACAAAATAGAGAGACATCCATGCTGTAAATGTCAAAATCCTACAGGACAGTGACTAGTAACAATGATTTTAAAGTTCCATGTTTAATTGAATTAGAATCTGAATCATGAGATCGCAAAAAACATACTTTGCTTCAAGATGTATTAAATATCAGTATAAAAAATAGTTGCATATTCAAAATATATTGCTGAAAGAAATCCTTCTGGAATTATGTTTCAAAGTGTCGAAGAAAGTGTTTACAGTATGTATTTGATGGTTGTCATGATCCCCTTCTCAAACTCCATTAGGTTTCATTCTGGAATTTTTGAGTGTCACGAGCTCATGCTCAAACCTCTTAAACAAATAATTAAACATTTTACATTTTGTTGCATTTCATTTTGGTATAGATCTTAAGTACTGATTCACTATTTTCATTGCAAAGTATATATAAACTAGTCATTAACTGGTTACATGCAGATATTTTCAACTTGTAAAAGATTCATGTTCATGCACAAGGCTGGATATAAAGAAACATCTTTTGCAAAGTTATTGGTTGTAGATAAGTATCATGTTCAACCAAGTTTAAAAGCCAAGATAAACTGTGTATGATTTAAACCAGATGGAAGCACATAAGAAAATGACAACATAAGGAATTGACCATCTCTTTTGCATTCAAATGTTGTGTATGTATTTTGGTCACTATTTACTGCATTGTTAAAAATGGTGGTCTCAGTTTTTTACAGAGGAGAGGTGCAATTAATAGATCAACAGTGCTAAAGAATGGTGTATGAAAAAAAATATGAAGACAAGAAAAAATAACAATAGCTTAAGCTTAGGCAATGGACTCAACACAAAATGCTCTTGTTGAAGATCAATGGAGGCTAAAATACTAATATAATGGAGATTGAACATTCAATGAATCTGAAGACACATCAACAATAATGACTGTTGAACTAAAAATGATTGATGCAAGAATGACAGTGGTATTTCTCAAGCATAGGTCACGACTATTCAGTATAAAAATGAATACAAAATGGAAGCCTGAATCGACTTCAAGCAAGTGTGTCATGAAGCTCGGGCTAGAAATAATAATGACTGGTATGTATCAAACAAAAGCCAATAGTATTGGCTATAGCTGGCTGTGTAAAAATGAAACATTCAGCTGAAGATACAAACAATGAATGACTGGTGGAAATGAAAATCATAAGGGTACAGTCATTTTTCTCAAACATGGTCACTGTTCGAAGTACAATAGCGGACTTAATAGAACTGACTGAAGATAATCATGGGTTGCTTAAAAATTACTGGTGTATGTTAAATTAGTGCATATAAACAACTGGTGTACAAAAGGAAAATCACAACAGGAATACATCATTTTGTTCTCAAGGCTCACTGTTGTTAGTGAAAGACAACAAAACAACAAATACAATGAATTTAAAGGCACTGTACACTAGATATATCTATAGTGAACTTTATATACATCTACAATAAGCTCTTGATATACAAAGCCCCAATATTTGAGCTGAGAAGGAGGACTTGAAGATGGAGTTAACAAAGAAAAGTAAAGTAAAGTACAAAATCATTGCAAGCAGTACCAAAGGAACTTAGCATCAACAAAGTAATAAAGAGAAATAATAAGATGTACTTATCTTAAGCTTTAGACTAATATTTTCTTGCACAGTTCAAGTCCGGTCCCATTATCCAGCTATTCAAGGCTCAATCTAAATTTGTGGTTTAAATATGCCAAGTCTCAACCTGAGTCATAGCCTAGACTGAGCTCATCCTCATGTTTCAGTCATAGCTCAGCCCGAGCCTCATGCTGTGCCTAAAAGTAAGTCAAACCTCAAGCCAAGTCGATTTCATAGCCCGTGAGCTTTTAGTTTAAATCTCACAATAGTTACAAACATAGTCGTGGTCCAATCTTAAGCCAAGATCTCTTCCAGTTAGCTTGAGCTCAAGATCTACCATTCAAAGTTTAGTCCAAGCCCAAATCATGCCAGGCTCAACAAAAGTTCACTATCACTTACAACTCGAGATTTATACTCAAATATTTTGCAAAGAGGCCCGAGTTCTTCATAACTTTTAGCCTGAGAACTAGTGGATACTTCTAGATCTCAAAGCTGAACTCAAAAACATACAAGCTGAGCTTGGTGCATTCTTTCCAGATAAAGAGCCCAAGAACGAGTATAATGCAAGAGATTATTTAACAGATCACTATCAGAAGCCCTCAAACTCACAAGTTACCTTCATGTTGCTAGATTTCACCCCAAAAAACTAGTTCCAGTCTAAAGTTTTGACAAAGCTTCGCTATCATTTAGGCTTTCCCTAATGATTTTTTCTCAAAGACAAACACATATGAATGCGAAAATCAAGGAATAAAGCAGAGTTTTAGAATTTTGAAGTCCGGTGATAGGCACATTGAATGCCTTAACTCTAGTAGTCTGCATCATGCCAGAGATTGAATCCCCAATAGTGTCGCCTCACATTGCCGTGGTGTTATTTTTATAAGCTTGCAAATTTCTTAAGTGGTCATGTCGACCCTTTTGCAATTGGAAATAGGTTTAAACTTTGGTAGTTTTTCTAAGTTTAGATTTTACATAGGCTAAGTGGTATATGTTGAGTTTAGCTCATTTTTTTAAAATGTTGGTATATATTTTGTGAAAAAGATTTTTATCTTTATTAAAACCAACATTTAGGGCTAAATGTAAGGCATTTTTATATGCTTTATTTTAGGGCTTTTGGTGTGAGTTAAGGCCAAAATTGGAGTGATTTTAGGGCTAAAATAAGGGTCATAGTTTTCAAATTTAGGCTTTAAAGGGCTATAAGATTGATTTTCAAAATCATCTTAGGGAGTTCAAGATTTTGGAGAGGACTTAGTGAGCTTATTGTTCCTTTGTGCCTTAACTTTTGTTTTGTAACCCATATTTTCAGATTTTTTTAGGAAAATAATGCAAGTAATCTAGATTTTCTCATATTTTGAGTATTGTTTTCAATCCTTTTCATCATCCTGCAATTAGTGTTTATCTTTTTTGTAAATGAAGAGAAGTGAATTCATCCTATTCCTCCTCTAAGTAATCAAAATCCAAGCCTTTTTATGGAACTTGTATGTTTGTTAACGAAATATCACTGTTTGTGGTTTATACCCTAGTAGTTAAATTAAGTTAGCCTATATGTTGATCAGTGAATGACAATGTCAATCTCATTAGTATGTGTATTGTGGATGCTTGTTTAAATTCCAAGTTAGTCTGAGTTCAGTTTTGGTGTATCACCTCATTTTGTTCATTTTTCAAAAGCATTTCTTTTACCCTTTTCCCAACCAAAGTTAGTTCAGGTGATATTCCAAATCGAATAGGAACCGACCTAGAATTCAGAGACTCCTTCTTAATCAGAGTCCACCCACAACTCAAGAAGGTTTCTATTGTTAGGATGAGATATATGTGAGCCCTAATGCTTGAGTTAGGCTGATATTTTAAAACCTAAACAATTTTTGGCATGCCCGGTGGGACCTTGTGATACATGAATCGAATCCAAACAAGGAGTGTTAAAGAGTTTGAATATTTGTAGTTGTCTTTCACTAGGAGAGGCAAAACTATTCAAAGAGAGCCTAGAGGTCCTAGAGAGATTTTTGTTCAGCCTGTACAAAGAGGTAGGAGACCAAGAAGGCCAAGGAAGTTAAGATCTGAAAGAAGTTCAAGTCCTCCCTCTTACCGCACTGAATTTACAGATTCAAAGCAAGAAGTTTTTGAATATCTTGGAGCATCTCAAATTCAAGCTGTTCCTAAATAGTCACCACTGGTAGATCAGTCACTACCATCCAATTCTAATACAAAATTTCCAGCAATGGAAAGGAATATGCCATTTGTACCATTTGATCAGGGCAGTCCTCTAAGGATTGCCAATCACAACAACATTCCATTGGCAGCTTTGAAAGGATTTCCATCATTCACTAGAGAAGGGCAAAAAAATGCTATTGAGCACATCAAAGATATTGTATCTCTTTGCAATGTCCATCACATCATGGAGGAGGATGTAACTTTGAAGCTATTGGCTGTGTCATTGAAGGGTAAAGCACTGGAATGGTTCATAACTCTTCCAATGGATTCTATTGCTACTTGGGATGTATTGGGAGAGAGATTGTCTAAATTCTTTGAGGACAAGTCTGACAACCTGTATTTGGTGGAGAAATTGACGACTATCAAAAGGGCTCCACAAGAGGAGATGAGTGATTTCAATCTTCATTTCCAAAAGACTTGGAACAGGATCCCTGCTACAGTAAGAACCTCTGCTAAATATGCATTCTTGTATTTTCTTAAGAGTTTTAATAACGATATTTCAGTCACAATACAATCTATGAGAGGTATATCTTTACCTCAAGCTTTTGATATTTCTATTAGGGTAGAAAATAGTCTCATTCAAGAAGGAAAAATAGCTCCCAAGCCACCTACACCCTTCTTTCCTAGAATTCAGTCCAATATGCCATTGGTTGTTCCACCTCTTTCTATTGTCCCATCATTTAAAAGCCCAGAGGTAGTCCCTATTGCCCCTCTAAATGAGTTGCAGAGCATAAAAGATAGCTAGCAAAAAATAGAAAGTTTATTGCAAACCTTTAGCAATGAATTAGTGAGCCTTAAGAGGAATCAAGCACAAGAAAACCCTATAGCTCAAAATCAGTTTGTTGGTTCCTCATCACAATATCCTAACCAGCCTATATTTCAAGGTAACAAGCAACAATTCCAAGGGAATAACAATGCAAATAGGCAAAATTGGAATCAGAGGCCTTATAGACCTTATAATCCTGCACCCGTTAATGTTGTTAGGGATTTAGTTCCTAGCCAGAATAACATTGCTACTGAATGGTGTTATCCATGTAATGAAGCTCATAATCAGTCAACATGTACCAATGGAGTACTCAATCAAGCTCTTATGGTGCAAAATTCAGTAAATTCAAAACAAAATGTGCCTGTCGAGGAGATCCAACAATAACCAGATCAAAATGTGCCAGATACTGGTTTTCTAAATTGGC
Source organism: Chamaecyparis obtusa (assembly GCA_027943335.1). Taxonomy (NCBI): domain Eukaryota; kingdom Viridiplantae; phylum Streptophyta; class Pinopsida; order Cupressales; family Cupressaceae; genus Chamaecyparis; species Chamaecyparis obtusa. Next base: position 35,673 of record BSBK01007209.1, on the reverse strand, counting down.
AAGAGGAAGAATTTTGTGGGTTAAATGATGATTCACATGTTTCAGTGAATACTAGAGCCAAGAAGAGAGCTCTAGAATCAGACCAGTTAGATGGTAATGTTCCTCCCACACCAGTTTCAATTTTGAAGGGACCCTCTTCTTCCATAAATAAAGATCAAAATCAGAGGCATGCTAATCAGAGTGCTCCGAGATCTCCTCAAAAGGTATAGTTTGTTGTTTGTTATAATATTGTTGATAGCATGAAGAAAATGAATGTAACTATGACTATGTGGGAAACTCTAGCTATTCCAGGATAGGTTGATATATTAAGGGAAGAGCTATTTCCAAAGATAGCAAGTTCACAACAAGCTGTTCAATAGCCTTCTAGGACTATTATGGCTAATTCAGAGCCTTCTAAGGTGTAAGAAACAAAAGTTAAAGAAGGAAATAAGTCTACTAAGGTTCAAGAACCAATAGTAAAAGAAGGTAAAAAAGTTGAAGATTTGAAAGAGCCAATAGTTAAGGAAGAAAAGAAGCCAGCAAATTTGCAAAGAGCAATAGAAAAGGAAGGTAAGAAACTAGTACATGTTAAACCTCCTCCTTTCTATGTTTCCTTGATTATTGGAAATAAGTTAGTGCACAATTGTATGGTAGATAGTGGTGCAACCGATACAGTAATGCCTAAGGAAATTGTTGATCTATTGGATTTAAAGTATGAGCCTCTTGAGAAAGGAGTTGTCCAGCTAGATGGTTCTTCAGTTAAGACTTTAGGGGTTGTAAAAAATGAAAGCTTAACTCTTCATGCATGCCCAAATTTCTCAATTCCTCAAGATATTTATGTTATAGATTTGCCACCCTATTTTGCCTTATGTCTTTCAAGAGATTTTACAGCCAAAATAGATGGTTATTTTTCATCAGATTGGTCCCACATGTATTTCAGAACAAGATATGGAACCAAAGTGAATATCAAATCAGAATTATTGGCCAAGGATCACATAGAACCATATAATCCAAGTCCTATTAATGCAAGTTGTATGATCATGGATTCAAAAGAGATCAAGGACTATCCAAACTTTAATACACAAACTGAAGAATATCCTGACTTTTGTTGGATGAGTGGGAATCTAGAAATAACCAAGATAGTGACATGTTTGATACTAGTTTTGGAAATTACATGATTTTAGAACCTGACACTGTTATGCCTAATTTGATGAACGCTCAGGATTCTTATTTAGAACTGTCAAATCATCTTTGGGACTTGTACTTTGATGGATCTAGGAATAAGGATGGTGTTGGTGTAGGGGTTATGCTTGTGTCACCAGAGGGTGATAGATTTTATGCTGCATACAAATTATCTTTTCCTTTTTCTAACAATTTGGCTAAATATGAAAGTTTGATCCAGGGTTTAGAGTGGGCAGAAAGAGGAAAACAAAATGCTTGAGGGCATTTGGGGATAATGAGTTGATAGTTAACTAGGTGAGAGGGGTCAATGCTATAAAGAATGATATTTTAAAGTTGTATAAATCGATAGTATTTGATATTCTGGAGGATTTTGATGCATTTATCCTGATTTCTGTACCTAGAAGGAAAAATTAGCATGCTAATAGGTTAGATGGTATTGGTGCACATGTTTCTATTATTGAAAATAAAGGTGTTATCTCATATTAGCCTCATATTAAGATTCTTGTTAGGCCATCTATTCTAGATACTGATATTAATTGGCAGGTTTTTAACACTGATGAGCAGATTTTGAGTTTTATGGCTGAAATAGAGGACTTCTCAGTTCCTAAGAATAACAAACTCAAACAAAAAATGGATGATCAAATTATATAGCTGAAAACTAATGAGCTTACTAAAGGATTAGTCATCATGGAGTCTACATTTAACTCTGATGATTAGTTCAAGAGGAACAAAACCAACATGATGATCGAGGAGGATCACTATGAGGAGATTGAGATATTCAGAGATAAGCTTTTAAAGGTTGGTAAAATTAACTCTCCTCAAGAAAAAGAGTTTCTTATTGCTTTATTCAAAGAATATAATGATGTATTTTCTTGGGACTATGCTGATTTGAAAGGATTTGATCCCCAATTGACCCAACATACTATAGAATTAGAACCTAACTCTAGGCCAATCAGGCAAAGACAAAGGCCAATTAACCCCAAATTAGAGCCCTTAATGTTTAAAGAGATGAACAAACTATTGGATAGTGGGATAATTTTTCCTATTAAACACACATCCTGGGTTTATAATTTAGTTCATGTGAGGAAAAAGAATGGAGAGATCAAACTTTGTGTAGATTTTAGAGACCTTAATAGGGCATCTGTGAAAGATAGACACCCTCTTCCTTCCATGGAACAAATTTTACAGTATGTCTTGGGTTCTGAAAGGTTTTTCCTCCTAGATGGGTATTCTGGTTATAACCAAATTTTAGTGAAAGAATTAGACCAGTTTAAAACAACTTTTACAACAAAATTGGGAACAATGGCTTACATAAGAATGCCATTTGGTTTATCAAATGCAGGAGCCACATTCCAGAAAGTGATGGATATGGCTTTCAAAAACCTGATGTAAAAGTTTGTCCTAGTGTACTTAGATGATGTCACCATTTACAACAAAGTTGCAAACTAGAACATTGGTCATTTGAGACAAGTGCTTCAAAGATGCAGAGAGTTTGGAATCTCTCTCAATCCAAAGAAATCAGTTTTTGCAATTCATGAAGGTAAAATTTTAGGATACCAAGTGTCAAAAGAAGGTACACCTATTGATCCTGAAAGAATCCATGCAATTCTGGAATTGTTATTGCCAAATCATAAAAAGGGATTGCAGAGTTTCATTGGAAGGATAAATTTTGTAAGACGCTTCATTCCTGACATTGCCAATTTATTCAAGCCCTTAATTGCAATGCTGAAGAAAAATGAGCCTTTCAGTTGGACTAATGAGGGAAAGATGAGCTTTGAATAGATTAAACAAGCCCTGTCATCAGCCCCTACATTAATTAATCCTGATTTCTCTAAGGATTTTATTTTATATTCTTATGGTGGTTATGATATAGTTTCAGCAATACTGGTACAAAAAAATGAAGACAATCAGGAGCAACCAATTGCCTTTTTTAGTAAAGGGATGGATGACAATGAGAAAAGGTATAGTTTTGTTGAAAAGCATGTACTTGATGTTATTAAAGCTTTAAAGAACCGCAAACATCTAGTTGCTAGGAATAAAATTAATTTGATGGTTGCACATCCTAGTATTAAGGAGTTCTTGTTAAATAAAGATGTAAATGAGAAAAGAGCAGGATGGATCATAAAAGTGATGGAATATGATGTGCATATCCATGTAACCAAGCTGGTTATAGGAAAAGGTTTGTGTGCCCAAATGGAAGAAGAAGAAGCTAAAGTCACTAAAGAGGCTGCTTTATTCCAAGGTGATTTTGTACTAATTAATGATTCAACAACTTGGTTGTCAGATATGACTAGATTTCTACAAACTGGACAATGTCTAGTTGATCTTGACAAAGCTAAAAGGAGGTATTTCAAATTACAATCTATTCCTTATGTTTTAATTGATGGTATTCTTTATAGGAAATATTATTCTGGATGTTATTGAAATACATTGATTTTGCTGATCAAAGCAAGATTTTATCTGAATTTCATGATGGATCATGTGGAGGGAATTTTAGTCCTAAGACTATAGCTTGGAAAATACTAAGAGTTGGTTATTACTAGCCATATTTGTTTAAGGATGCCCATTCTTGGGTAAGGAAATGTCAAAAGTGTGCTCTGTTTGCAGGAAATCAAAGACTGGTAGCATTGCCATTAAAACCAATCATTGTGGATCAACCATTTAACAAATGGGGAGAAAATTTATAGGTCCAATTAATCCCAATTCTAGTGCAGGTCATAAATGGATCTTGACTGCAGTAGACTATTTTACAAGGTGGACTGAGGCCATTGCATTGAAGGAATCTACAAGATCTGTTGTTCTCAAGTTTTATGATGATATTATAACTAGGTTTGGTGTTCCTCAATCAATCATTTTTGATAATGCTTTAGCTTTTGTTGGTTCAACAATAATAGAGTGGGTTGTTAAGAATGGAATTTATCTGAATACATCTTCTAACTATTACCCTTAGGGTAATGGACTTTTAGAGTCTACTAACAAAAACCTGATCAAGATCATTAAAAAGAATTTGCAAGAGAATAAGAGAGATTGACACTCAAAATTAAAGGCAACCTTGTGGTTGGATAGAATCACACCAAAGTAGATTACTGGGAGTTCACCCTGTGTACTAGTTTATGGTAAGGAGGCCATATTGCCAATTTCAAATGAGTTTCCAGCTTTGCAGCTAGTTGATTAGATGTTACTGTTTGAAGAGGAAGATCCTCTTAAGTTGAGGTATGCTGAATTATTGTAGGTTGAAGAAGAAAGAAAAAGAGCCTTAAAGAATATGGAGCTAAGGAAAAATCAAACCAAGAGGTCTTTTGACAAGAGAGCTACACCCAGGGAATTCAAGGAGGGTGATTTAGTACTAAAGTGAGATGTACTGAAGAGTAGACCAGGGCATCATGATAAATTTGATAACTTTTGGTGAGGCCCATTTGTCATTGTAGAATATAAAGAAAAAAATGCCTTCCATCTATCCACCACAGATGGAGAGATCTTGCAGATTCTAGTTAATGGAATCCACCTCAAGCTTTTCTTTGAGGGTTAGTTTTTCAGTTTAGTTTCATTTGAATAAGTGTTTTCCAAGCACTAGATCTTTAGGTTGCATGAGTCTTAGTTTAGATGTATTTTCATTTCAATAAATGTTGCATTCATAAGTTCAAGTTTTCTAACCCCATTGCCCAATGATAACGTCTGAAGTTCATGTCTAGCAAACAAACATCCAACACAAGTCACCAAAATTGTTACCCAAAATTACAACATGTAGAACAATAAACATAAATAGGAAAAGATTGCATTTTAGGAGTCCAATTAACACTACATTTTAGGTGATGTTAATTAAAATTTCTTTATTGCATTCAATACCAATTGTTTTTATTGTACTCTAAGTATTGATCACATTCAAAATTTTCAAAATTCATAATCAATCATTACATTGTGCACTCAAACTGAATGTAGTATAAAAGTGTTCTTTCATATTTCATGTCAATAAAGAGTACAATTTACAGAATAGAAAGAATAATAGAAGTATGAGTAGGGTCCCATGCATTGCCTTTTCATCTGCGTGTTGTTGGCTAGTTGTCTATCAGGTCCTTAGGTCCTCAAGTCCATTGTATAGGTCTGCATCTTCTAGGAGTCTTTAGGGTTATCCTACATCGTGAAAAGGAGAAATGTGTTAGATCTAGCTGGATCTAATCAATGAATGAAATAGAAACATCACACAATAATAAATATTTCAGGGCTGCATATCTATCTAGCATTTCAATGCAATAAGGAAATGTGCATACACATAAAATGAAAGGTAGTATTATAGGGATGTGTTTACATGAAACCTTTTACTATTTATGGTCATCATTATGCATGCTATATTTTAAACTAGATGTCTAAATCCAAGGGATTTAGTACTTGTGACTGAGAAACCTTTTTCAAAATCAACAGGATCTTGTTAGATTAGTGAACACAATAACTTTGATGGTATTGATTCATAAATGTCACCATTTTTGGCATTTTCATAAAACTGATGTGTTAATCATGTTCACTAACCTAACAAGATGAGTTTATTGTTGTTTTAAATCTTGACAGAGTAAAAATGTAGTGCTTAATTGACTGGTTTACATCACAATCAGAGGGAAATGATGCAGTTCCAGAAGTGCATTTAAAGATGCTACAACACATGCTTTCAGAGTCAGTGAAATCATAAGTGCAAAATAGAGAGACATCCATGCTATAAATGTCAAAATCCTACAGGACAGTGACTGGTAACAATGATTTTAAAGTTCCATGTTCATTTGAATCAGAATCTGAATCATGAGATCACAAAAAACATAATTTTCTTCAAGATGTATTGATGGTTGTCATGAGCCCCTGCTCGAACTCCATTAGGTTTCATTCTGGTGTTTTTGAGTGTCACGAGCCCGTGCTGGAACCTCTTAAATAAATAATCAAATATTTTACATTTTGTTGCATTTCATTTTGGTATAGATCATAAGCACTGATTCACTATTTTCATTGCAAAGTATATATAAACCAGTCATTAACTGGTTACATGCAAATATTTTCAACTTGTAAAAGATTCATGTTCATGCACATGGCTGGATATAAAGAAACATCTTTTTCAAAGTTATTGGTTGCAGATAAGTAGCATGTTCATCCAAGTTTAAAAGCCAAGATTAATTGTGTATAATTTAAACCAGATGGAAACACATAAGAAAATGACAGGATAAGGAATTGACCATCTCTTTTGCAATCAAATGTTATGTATGTATTTTGGTCACTGTTTACTGCATTGTCAAAAATGGTGGTCTTAGTTTTTTACAAAGGAGAGGTGCAATTAATAGATCAACAGTGCTAAAGACTGGTGTATGAAAACTGAGCTGGAGACAAGAACAAATAACAATGGCTTAAGCTTAGGCAATGGACTCAACACACAATTCTCGTGTTGAAGATCAATGGAGGCTACAATAATAATATGATGGAGATTGAACATTCAGTGAATCTGAAGACACATCAACAATAATGACCGGTGAACTAAAAATGACTGATGCAATAATGACAGTGGTATTTCTCAAGCATAGGTCATGACTATTCAGGATAATAGTGAATAAAAAATGGAAGCCCGAATCAACTTTAAGAAAGTGTGTCATGAATCTTGGGCTAGAAATAATAATGACGGGTATGTATCAAACAAAAGCCAATAGTATTGACTATAGATGGTTGTGTAAAATGAAACATTCAACTGAAGATACAAACAATGAATGACTAGTGAAAATAAAAATCACAAGGGTACAGTCATTTTTCTCAAACATGGTCACTATTCGAAGTACAATAGTGGACTCAATAGTGTTAGGAATAGTCCTAAGAGATAACTGAGAGGGGGGGGGGGGGGGGTGAATCTGTTATCTACAAGTTTGAATTCTTTATCCAATTAAGTATACTTAAACATTAAGCATAAACATAATGAAATAACACCTAAACACAACACCAATGTTTTGGTTATGGGGAAACCCAAATAGGTAAAAACCCCGGTGGGAATTGACACCCACTAATAAACTGCACTAGTGTATAATGATCTTTGTTAGAAGATCTTACAACCCTGTTAGGAGTTGATCTTTACAATGCAATAAGTACAGTGACCTGGTCAAAGGTTGGACCCTATTAGGAGTATTTTATGATAACCCTGTTAGGGGTGAGGACGCACTGTCTGAGAGCTCACTTCTTAAAGGGGTGAAGGCTGCATCCTTCTGAATAATAGATACACACAATATCTGGATCTTGGTGAACTGTGAGGTAGACCTGTTTCCTTGATCAGTTTGAATGAATATCATATACTCTTTACTTGGTCACATAGACCTTATGTTGATGGCTCAACACTTCGCTCTCTTTTCTTTTCTCTTCTCTTTCAACTTTGAACCATATCTTAGCAATCACAAATGATTACCTATAAATATCTTCTCTTTGAATGATATAATCAAGTCGACCTGTTAGAACCACCTTGAAATTATATTAGAGAAATAATAACACTTTCCAATAATATTTCTGTCGGCTCTACTAAGCACGCAACAAAAAATGGGACCTGTCCAAATTAATAAGTGTAGATGCACGCTACATACTGTCGGCTCTACCAATTTAACTGATATTTTCTCCTCAAGATGAATTACATGATGCGCTCTTAATCAAAGCTTCTTAACTCTTCTCTAATCACTAATCCAAGTGCGCATACCAAAATGATAGATGCAACTCCTGTACCAATATAATCTATGTCGACTCTTTTGGATAAACATAGGAAACTGCAACTGGTGAGTAGCGAAAGCATAACTTCACTTCTACATCACGTCAGAGTTTGTATCCATTAATGGAGAAACACTAATATGTTTCCATCACATATCCAAAGGTGCAAGGCTCCATGATAACTGTACGAATAATCACACACAGAACAATGCCTGTAACTCTGTCAAGAACACTGCTGACACAAGTTGCTACATAAATGTTTGTACTAACAATTAACCTCTGCATCCATGATATCATACTGATAATGTGTCCATGCTACATATACTCAAATATTATTGCATAAGTCTTCTACATATGCTTCTTACCATATGTTGTCATTAATGACAAACATATAGTCAGCACTGACTTGCTGGAAAATCTCCAACAATCTCCCCCTTTGGCATTGATGGCAACATATGGAATGAAAAACACCACCAATCCAATTGACCAATTCTTTTATAACATCATCCATTTCCTCATCAAAACTCCCCCAAGGATGAATCCTCCATCTGCTACAATATTCTTTAATATTCTTCATTTCCTCAACTGAACTGCTTCCATGACTGAATACTACTATCTCTTTCTACTATATATTAATTTTCCTTAATTATGTATGTACTCCCCCTTTAATGTTTTTTTTCATTATTATATGCTACTCCCCCTTTTAAATCAATGGCAAAGGGTGCCAAACATTTAAGCTTCGGTACTACTCCTGAAGTAGAGTAGTCAACCATCCATCAATCACTGAGAATTGATGCTCTTTCCACTTTCTCTAAGCAAAATCAGGGAAGGGAATTACTCCCAGCTTCTCCCTGAGATACTGAAAAGTATCCTTTGGTAAGGGCTTTGTGAATATGTCTGCTAGCTACTCCTTTGTACTCACATAATCCAATTTTACTTCTTTCTCTGCCACTTTCTCTCTTAGGAAGTGATACTTAATCTCTATGTGCTTTGTCTTTGCATGCATCACAGGATTCTTTGACATATTGATAGTGCTAGTGTTATCACAATGAATAACAATAGGATAATCAATCTAAATTCAAAAATCATTTATCATCTTCTTGTTCCAAACAATTGTAGAAAAATTCATGGCTGTTGCAACATACTCTGCTTTTGCTGTTGACTGAGAAATACAATTTTGCTTCTTGCTTGTCCAAGTGACAATTCTATCACCAAGAAACACTACTCCTCCTAATGTACTCTTTCTATCATCAACGCATCCTACCCAATCTACATATGTATATACATGAAGCTCAACATTCTCTGAGTTAGGATACCATAGACCATAATCTATAGTGCCCTATAGATATCTGAATATTCTCTTTACTACCATGAGGTGACTTTGGTTAGCTTCTCTTGCAAATCTTCCAACTATGCCAAAGGCATTAGAAATATTAGGTCTAGTTTGAGTAAGATATATGAGTTTACCAATCATAGACTTGTACAATATTATATCTACTATTGGAGAATCATCTTCTTTTGTAAGCTTGCATCCTTTTATCATAGGTGTACCCACTGGATTGCAATCATCCATCTTGAACTTCTTCAATATCTCTTTTACATATTTAGATTGATTAATGAAAATACCTTTCTCTATCTAATGTACATTTAATCCCAAAAAGTATTTTATAGGTCCAATCATGCTCATCTCAAACTCACTCTGCATCTCCTTAGCAAATTTTGCACTAAGTTTGTCATTACCCCCAAAGATAATGTCATCAACAAATATAGCTACAAGTAGTAGACCTTCAGATGTTTCTCTGATAAACAGATTACAATCTGCCGCTCCCTTTTTGAATCCAATTTTTGTTAGATATCCATCAAGTCTCTCATACCAAGCTCTAGGGGATTTCTTCAATCTGCATACCATACCAGGTTTGTTTGATAAGGTGAATCCTTCTGGCTGTTCAATGTATACTTCTTCCTTTAACTCTCCATTCAAGAATGCTGACTTAACATCCATCTAATAAACTTTGAAGTTTTTGAATGTTTCATAAGCTAGAAACAACTTAATAGCTTCTAATCTACTCACAGGTGCAAACATGTCTGAATAATCAATACCTTCTCTTTGCGCATATCCCTTGCATACTAACCTTGATTTATTCCTTACTACTATACCATCTTCATTCATCTTGTTTCTGAATATCCACTTTGTTCCAATCACATTCTTATCACTAGGTCTTGGGATTAGTTCCCAAGTATCATTCTTGATAATCTGATCTAGTTCTTCTTTCATAGCATCATGCCAATCTGAATCATTACATGCATCTTCAACACTTAAATTTTCTATCTGAGATAGTAAACATACCACTTCATTGCTTGCTAAACTCTTTGCTTTTGATCTTTTTGTGACTTTACTGCTCTGATCTCCAATGATGTCATCCTTAGAGTTATATCTAGATGTATACTTTGGAACTTTAGGTGATACAGACTCATCTTCCTTCTGAGTTTCTTCTTCACTTGTTTCAGGGTCATTCGACATTACATTAATACTATCGAACATCTCTTCAACAATTGTCTCACTAGTGGAAGGAATGGGTTCTTCTTCAATCATAGGTGCATAATCATGATATCTTTCTTGAACCATAAACTTTTCATCAATCTTAACATGAGCACTTTCAATGATCTTCTTCAATCTCAAATTAAAACATCTATAAGCTTTTCTTTTAGTAGAGTACCAATGAAAATACCTTCATCACTTCTTGCATCAAACTTGCCTATTGATTCATCCCTCTTAATGTAGCACTTACTTCCAAAGATTCTGAAGTATTTCACTATGGGAACATTACCAAACCATAGCTCATAAGGTTTCTTGTCTGCACCAGGCCTCAATTGTATTCTATTGATGGTATAGATTGTTGTATTGACTGCATCTCTCTAATAGGTGTGTGCAACATTTCCTTCAATCATGATGGTGCACGTTGTATCAAAGATGATCCTATTCCTTCTTTCTACAATCTCATTCTACTGAGGGGTTCTAGGTGCACTCAATTTTTTTTTTATGCCATGTTCTTCGTAGTACTCATATAATCTGTCAGAGGTGAATTCTCCTCCTCTATCCAATCTTAGACACTTTATCTTTAGCCCAGATTCATTCTCAACTTTAACTTTGAATATTTTGAACTTCTCAAATGCTTCTGACTTATCTTTCAAGAACACAACCCACATCATTCTAGAATAATCATCAACAAACAAAATGAAATACCTTTCACCATAGTATGATCTTGTTTGAGTTGGTCTACATAGGTCTGTATGAATCAGATCCAACTTGTTCTCTGCTGAATTATTCTTGCTTCTGAATAAATTCCTCACATGCTTTCCCATCACACATTCCTTGCAAATAGTATCAACTAGCTTTGGTATGCTAGGTAGATCTATTACTGCCTTTACATTGCTTATCTTTACTATGTTATCAAAGTTGATATGACATAGTCTTTTATGCCACATCCAACTATCATCTATTTTAGCAACAAAACAACTTGCTTCTGAATTCAGCTAAAAAACATTACCTTTAGTATTTTAACCTGATGCACTCATTACACCATCCTTGTTGTTAATGATGCATTTGTTGTCTTTGAAATCCAATCTATAACCTTTTTCAAGCAATTGTCCAACACTAAGAAGGTTATGCTACAAACCATCTACATAAAGAACATCATTAATGTTGTTCTTTCCATCCAATGTAATAGCTCCTCTACCAATGATAGGTTTAGGAGTGTTGTCTCCAAATCTGACCATACCACCATTGTATTTGTCTAGATGAACAAATATGTCTTTATCACCTTTCATGTGATGTGAACAACCACTATCTATAATCCAATATGTCCTTATGTCTTCTTGTGAAATCAATGCTAGCTCTTATTCCTTTTTCTTATCTTCATGATCCATCTTATCCATAATAGCAATGAATCTAATTTCATCTTCAACTGAATCATCATCAGAAACTCCATCACCAGCATAGTAACATTCTTTTGTATACTTAGGCTTGTAGTTAGTTTTGAATTTCTTAACTCTTGTAGGACACTTAGATGCAAAGTGACCAATCTTATTGCATGAGAAACATTTGAAAGGTAACTGACCTTCATACTTTCCTTTTCCTTTTCTTTCTTTCTTAGCAATCATAGAAAAAATATCATCTATCTCTTTATCTTCATCTTCATCATCAAAATTACCATAAGTGTTTAAAGATTTCTTACCATGGATTGATGCTTTGAAGGCTGTCTCACTTTTAGGCTCTGTCTTCAATCTTGAAATCTCAAAAGATGAAATTTTGTTGATCAAGGTCTCTCTCTTGAAATTTTTGTAAGATGCATGGTCTCATCAAGGATGTTGATCTTGTTTTCATACTCTGCTATAAGAGTAGTCATCAACTTATCCATAATGTCTTCCTCTGAGATCTCTCCACCATTGTTCTTGATTCTAGCAACTGCTTCATTAATCCTTTGGTTGTAAGCTTTGATGTTTTCTTTAGGTAGCATCTCTAATGCATTGTATCTTTTCTTCCATGTCTTTTTGCACACATTCTTTGCTTGTGTATCTCCTTCAAACATATCTTCTAGGTGCTTCCATATCTTGTAGGTTGTGTTTACTTTCTTTAACTCAGAAAACTCACTATCAGATAAGGCGCTGATAAGTGCTTCTTTGGCTATTCCATTCTGATGGAAAAAATGCTTTTTTCTTGCTAGTAGCATCACCTTTTACAAGATCTTATAAAGAGGGGATCTTAATATCTTTGATATCCACATCAAAAACTTCATACGCAATGCACTGCAAATGAGTCACCATTTTGTTCTTCAAATCAGGATCTAGTTTTGTCCATCAAACTTAGGACTGTCTTTTCTAAAGAATGCCATCTGATCAGCCTCAAGCTATTAAACTTTCTCTCCGAGGAACTTGGCTCTGATACCAATTGTTAGGAATAGTCCCAAGAGATAACTAAGAGGGGGGGGGGGGGGGTGAATCAGTTATCTACAAGTTTCAATTCTTTATCCAGTTAAGTATACTTAAATATTAAGCATAAACACAATGAAATAACACTTGAACATAACACCAATGTTTTGGTTATGGGGAAACCCAAATAGGTAAAAACCCTGGTGGGAATTGATACCCACTAATAAACTACACTAGTGTATAATGATCCTTGTTAGAAGATCTTAGAACCTTGTTAGGAGTTGATCTTTACAATGCAATAAGTATAGTGACCTGGTCAAAGGTTGGACCCCTTTAGGAGTCTTTTATGATAACCCTATTAGGGGTGAGGACGCACTGTCCAAGAGCTCGCTACTCAAAGGGGTGAAGGTTGCAACCTTCTGAATAATAGATACACACTATATCTGGATCTTGGTGAACTGTGAGGTAGACCTGATGTCTTGATCAGTTCCAATGAATATCATATACTCTTTACTTGGTCACATAGACCTTCTTCTAATGGCTCAACACTTTGCACTCTCTACTCTACTCTTCTCTTTCAACTCTGAACCATATCTTAGCAATCAAAAATGACTGCCTATAAATATCTTCTCTCTGGATGATATAATCAAGTCAGCCTATTAGAACCACCTTGAAATTATATTAGAGAAATAATAACACTTTCCAATAATATTTCTATCTACTCTACTAAGCACGCAACACAAACTAGGACCTGTCCAAATTAATAAGTGTAGACACATGCTACATACTGTCAGCTCTACCAATTTAACTGATACTTTCTCCTCAAGCTGAATTACATCATGCGTTCTTAATCAAACCTTCTTAACTCTTCTCTAATAACTAATCCAAGTGCGCATACCAAAATGATAGGTGCAACTCCTGTACCAATATAATCTATGTTGGCTTTTCTGGATAAACACAGGAAACTACAACTGGTGAGTAGCGACTGTATAAATTCACTTCTATAGCACATCAGACTCTGTTTCCATGAATGGAGCAACACTAATATGTCTCCATCACATATCCAAAGATGCAAGGCTCCATGATAACTGTATGGACAATCACACATAGAACACTGCCTGTAACTCTGTCAAGAACACTGTTGACACAAGCTACTACATAACTGTCTGTACTAACAAATACCCTTTGCATCCATGATATCATACTGATAACATGTCCATGCTACATATACTCAAATCTTACTACATAAGTCTTCTACGTGTGAATCTTACATAACTGTCTGTACTAACAATTACCCTTTGCATCCATGATATCAATGACAAACATACAGTCAGCACTGGCTTGTTGGAAAATCTCCAACAAATAGAACCGACTGAAGATAATCATGGGTTGCTTAAAAATTACTGGTGTATGTTAAATAAGTGCATATAAACAACTGGTGTACAAAAGGAAAATCATAGCTGGAATACATCATTTTGTTCGCAAGGTTCATTGTTGTCAGTGAAAGACAACAAAACAACAAATACAACGAATTTAAAGGTAGTGTACACCAGATATATCTACAGTGAACTTTATATACATCTATAGTAAGCTCTTGATATATAAATCCCCAATATTCAACCTGAGAAGGAGGACTTGAAGACGGAGTTAACAAAGAAAAGTAAAGTAAATCACAAAATCATTGCAAGAAGTGCCAAAGGAACTCGACATCGACAAAGTAATAAAGAGAAATAATAAGATGCACTTATCTTTAGCTTAGACTGAGTTTTTCTTGCACAGTTCAAGTTAGGTCTCGTGATCTATCTATTCAAGGCTCAGTCTAAAGCTGTCGTTGAAATATGCCAAGTCTCAACCTAAGTCATAGCCTAGACCAAGCTCATCCTCATGTTTCAATCACAGCTCAGCCTGAGCCTCATGTTGTGTCTAAAAGTAAGTCAAACCTCAAGCCAAGCCGATTTCATAGCCTGTGAGCTTTCATTTGAAAGCTCATAATAGTTACAAACATAGTCATGCTCCAATCTTAAGCCAAGCTCTCTTCCAGTTAGCTCAAGCTCAATATCTACCATTCAAAGTTCAATCCAAGCCCAAATCATGCCAGGCTCAACAAAAGTTCACTATCACTTACAACTTGAGCTTTATACTCAAATATTTTTCAAAGAGGCCTGAGTTCTTCATAACTTTCAGCCTGAGAACAAGTGGATACTTCCAGATCTCAAAGCCCAACTCAAAAAAATACAAGTTGAGTTTGGTGCATTCATTCCAGATAAAGAGCCCAAGAACGAGTATAATGCCAGAGATTCTTCAACAGATCATAGTCAGAAGCCCTCAAACTCACAAATTACCTTCATGTTGCTAGATTTCACCACAAAAAAACCAGTTCCAGTCTAAAGTTTTGACAGAGCTTCGCTATCATTTAGGCTTTCCCTAATGATTTTTTCTTAAATACAAATGCAAATGAATGCAAAAATCAAGGAATAAAGTAGAGTTTTAGAATTTTGAAGTTCGGTGACAGGCACATTGAATGCCTTAACTCCAACAGTCTGCATTATGCCAAAGCTTGAATACCCAATAGTGCCACCTCACATTGCCATGGTGTTATTTTTATTAGCTTGAAAATTGGTTAAGTGGTCATGTCGACCCTTTGCAATTGGAAATGGGTTTAAACTTTGGTAGTTTATCTAAGTTTAGATTTTACATAGCCTAAGTGGTATATGTTGAGTTTAGCTCATTTTTTTAAAATGTTGGTATATATTTTGTAAAAAAGATTTTTATCTTTATTAAAACCAACATTTAGGGCTAAATGTAAGACATTTGTATATGCTTGATTTTAGGGATTTTGGCATGAATTAAGGCCAAAATTGGAGTGATTTTAGGGCTAAAATAAGGGTCATGGTTTTCAAATTTAGGCTTTGGAGGGCTATAAGACTGATTTTCAAAATTAGCTTAGGGAGTTCACTATGTTGTAGAGAAGGACTTAGTGAGCTTATTGTTCCTTAGTGCCTTAGCTTTTGTTTTGTAACCCATATTTTCAAATTTTTTAGGAAAATAATGCAAGTAATCTAGATTTTCTCATATTTTGAGTATTGTTTTCAATCCTTTTCATCATTCTGCAATTAGTGTTTATCTTTTTTGTAAATGAAGAGAAGTGAATTCATCCTTTTCCTCCTCTAAGTAATCAAAATCCAAGCCTTTTTGTGGAACTTGTATGTTTGTTAATGAAATATCACTATTCGTGGTTTATACCCTACTAGTTAAATTAAGTTAGCCTATATGTTGATCAGTGAATGACAGTGTCAATCTCATTAGTATGTGTATTGTGGATGCCTATTTAAATTCCAAGTTAGTCTAAGTTTATTTTTGGTGTATCACCTCATTTTATTCATTTTTCAAAAGCATTTCTTTTACCCTTTTCCCAACCAAAGTTAGTTCAGGTGATATTCCAAATCAAATAGCAGCCGACCTAAAATCTGGAGACTCCTTAATCAGAGTCCACCCACAACTCGAGAAGGTTTCCATTATTAGGATGAGATATATGTGAGCCCTAATGCGTGAGTTAGGGTGATATTATGAAACCTAAACAGAACAAAAGAAGGAGAAAGAAGAAGAAAAGGACAAAAAGATTCAAGAGGAAAATATAAGAGCACTTGAAGCAGACAAGAAAAAGGCAGAAGAAGTTGAACATAAGAAAGGTTAGGAAACACAAAGAAACATATTCAAGCCCTACTTTAAAGTTCTAGAAAATAGAGTAGTAAATGATTGTAAGCTCACTTCTATTAAAAAATACTTTGATAGATATGATGAAGATGAGAAAAACAAAATAAAAGATATAGTTGTGGAGCACATGCTCACTTTCAAAAATAATTTGATTGAACTAGAGGGTCAAATAAGTAAGGACTTATTTGAAAGATTAGAAGGAAGAAAGAAAAGAGCCATTGATGAGGACATCAAGATTAGGTAGGATATTCTTTTGTGGAATATGCCCACTATGATAAAGAATGAGATGGTAGATTGGCTTGAAAATCTAAGGCCAAAGCTGAGAACTAAAACTAGAATCATCAAGTTCATGGCACAAAAGTATGAAGAGGTTGAACAAGAGAATCATGAAAAGGTCAGACAACTAATCCTAGAGGAGTGACCAAATTGTGGTAGGTTTACAAGGACCCCAACCCCAGTGATAATTTTTACAGAGCCTAGAGTTACCATAACTGCAGAAAAGGATGAAGATCCAAAGGAGATAGAGGTTGTTGACACTGCCTTACCTGATTTCTTCATTGAATTTGTTGGGATTTCACTTGACATAAAGCTAGATACATTTGATCTATTTTAGATAAATGAAACCTTGACTAGCATTGACAAATAGTAAAGAATCTTGAGCTTCCTAAGACCGCTCAAGAAGAATCAGTTGAGAAAGTGCAACAAGAAGAGAAAACACCTGAAAAGACACAGGTATCAAAAGAAAAAGAGGAAGAAAAAGAAACAGAAAAGGAACAGGAACATGGAAAGCAAAAAGAAACATAAAAATAAAAGGAACAAGAAAAGGAAAATGAAACAAAAAAGAAAGAGGATCAGCCAAAAGGATTGTCTATCACTCCTTTTTCTACACCTAGTTTGTTGGAAAGTGGCTCTCAATCACTTCCAACTAACTTAGAGGACATGGATGTTACATATCTAATGTAGTAGTCAGTATTGGCTTTTACTAAAGCCAAAGAGAAATCATAGAAAAAGACTAACAAGAACTCAAAGACAATCCACCAGGCAACACAAGTATTGAGTAAGCTTTTGAATACACCTCCTGTACATAATGAAGATCCCATAAGTAGTCTAGACAATGTTCTAACTATAATAGAACAAAATTTTGATACATTAGAAGATGTAGCTAGAATAAAAGTAGTAGAAGATTTCAAAAGGTTAAGGGTGAAAGATACTCTTGATGGGATCAAGAGTGATCTTAATACATTGATTTCCATTGAAAGGGAAATAAAATCTTGTCTTAAGGATGAACATGATCTAAATAAACTTTGCATGAATTTGCACAGGCATGTAAAGATCATATCGGATATCATAGCTCAAGATGAAGAGGTTTTGCTAAAACTTTGATGATTTTGTAAATAAGAACATTTTGGATATAAATAAAGAAACAAACAAGATTGAATGGACAAAATACATACTCTCCAGTTAGAAAGGGATAGAGTTTAGAGTAGATTTTTAGAGTTAAGAAGCTTTTTGACTCCCAAAATTAGTGTCTTGGAGAGTACTCATTAGGACCTTCAGCTTGGTCTCAAAACATTTCAAGAATTAATACCTAAGGATGTAGAGGAGGCGGACAAGGCCACATTTGGTTTGAATGGGATAATTCAGGTTGCAGAGGCAATTAAGGAAGCTTGGGATGCAGACATACAGATCATGAAGACCAACCACAAAGATATACTACCGACAGTTTAGTTGTGATCCTGTACTCTTTAAATTTTGTTGTTTTGACAGCAGCTTCATAAATTTTTGGCACCCTTTCCCATTGATGTCAAAGGGGGAGAGATAGAGAAAACATGTAATGAAATGTAAAGTGAAAACATAAATAAAATAAAAGTTTCCTTAGAAGGCTATGTCAAATTTCTGTGTTGCATTTATGTCAATACTTCCTTTTATATTTTTGTCTTGATGTTGCACTTAGTCATTTTTTCACTAAGTGTTTCCATCAATGCCAAGTGGTCAACACATGCACACATATGCACATGTAGGTACATGCACATATATGGAAACACTTATCAGTTTTATGATCACACATATTGGATATCATGAATATGTTTGAATGTAGTTGATGAAGGAAAAATGTCTAAGTCCACAGACTGTTCATGTGACGCAGTCTGACAAAAAAGCATAGAAAACTTCATAAGAGCTTCATAAAGGCATGCAATCTTAGTTACATTCTTGTGGGACACCAATGAATACATGTGTAAGATCGCACGTGTTAATATTGAGGTATCAAAGAGATATGTTTAGTTGATTGGATGCGAAGATAGTAAACAGAGCATAAGATGTTAGCGATCACTAAGGCTAACTTTGTAATTGATTGGAAAATTATTTTTGGATGCTATCTTCGATCTAAGGCCAACTAAGAATATTAATGAAGCGTGCAAATGCACATTAAATAATATGTTGTTTAGCTAGAGTAATGCTGACTAGATCTTGTAAATATATCTCCAGCAAGGTATAGGTATACAGACACTTTTGTGTAAGTGTGCGATGATGTAAACATGATAATAGATGGATGTGAACTGTGAAGGCATCTAAGAGGCAGATCAAATATCAAGAGAAAGAAGAAAAAGAGGTGTTGTTCAAGGAATAATTTGTTAACTCTTTGTATTCAGGACAACATATTGATTGTAAGTGATGTTGCACCTATTGTACACCCCTAACAGGGTTTGATTGCCTCTTACAGGGCTAGATTCCTAGCAGGGTCGATTCCTTAATTGGGATCTCATTGTAAAGGCCTCTAACATGGTCTATCTTCTAACGAGGACCTTCCTATTGTAATACTTGGCTCCTAATAGGGTCAGAACTCCTAACAGGGTTATTATACTTATACTGTAGATATTTGTGGGTACTATCCCCATCGGGTTTTTTTTCCCTTAATAAGGTTTCCTTGAAAACAAATATGGTGTTATGAGTTATTCTATGTTTGTCTATGTTGCATGGTTATTTATTTTATGCTATATATTTATATGTTGTTTGAAGAAGATCAAAAAGTTTAAGAATTCAGTAAAGTACTGTAACACTGATTCACCCCCCCTCTCAGTGTTACCAAATCCTAACAACTCCTTCATCACCATCAACATAATAAAACTTTTTCTCAGCTTTAAGCTTATCATTCTTATCCTTAGGAAATCTTTCCAGACATAAAGATGCATAATGTCATATCTTTTTACAACAAAAACATTTAAAGAGCAGTTTTCCTTTGTACTTACCAAATCCTTTTGATAGATATCTTGACAACATTTCTTCCATTTCTTGAATCTATCTTTATTCTTCTTCAATCTCCCTTAATTCCTTTTCATATTTTGATAGTCTTCTTGTAGAACCTTCACCTTGATTTGATTTATGCATGTCTTTCCTAAAATTGTAGCTTTGAAAGCTAATTCAACTTTTAATAAAAACTCACCAAACCCACCCATTTCAAAAGTAGATAACTTACCAACCAATGTGTCTCTTGTCACATTAGCAAAAGTTATGATTTCCTCAATAGCATAAAAATTTCTCTTGTAAGAAGGGGCAGAGATATCAACACTTTTGAGACAATCTCTCCTTCATCTAACACCACTAGCTCATTTGATGCTACATAGTAATTCATTTATCTTCAACATATAAGAGTTGATGTTCTCATCCTTAGACATTCTAAAGGATTCATACCTTCCTTTTAGGCTTTGCAACATGGCTTTCTTGACACATGCATCACCCTCATATAGGGTTTCTATCTTTGTCTAGATCTCATGTGTGATCTCTAGCTCCATCACATTTGTATACTATGTATCTGATAGAGCACTTAGCAGAGCTTCTTTTGCTCTAATATTGTACTCAAAATTCTTCTTCTTACCTAGTGTAGTCATAGATAGAGTTGTAGAAGGATTGTAGGATTTCTTTGTAATTGTCCAATAATCCTCTCCAAAACATCTTAAATGGGTGATCATTTGTCCTTTCCATATGGGGTAGTTTGTGCCTTCAAACCTAGGACTGTCCTTCTTGTAAGTTGTTATATTAGATCTCCCATAATTTGTTAAGCTTCCTTCAAGGGACCAAAGATCTGATACCATTTTTTGATCATATGGCAGAGAGAAACTAGGGGGGGGGGTGAGTTAGTTATTCCAAAGATCTTGAGCTTCAAACCCTTAAACCACAAAAAACCTTAAACTTGAAAACCCTTAAATATGATATGATTAAATGAAATATAAGGCATGCATGCATACACAAATTGGAATCACATCCACACATCTTGACTCAAGGTTTTTATTATAGAAACCCTGTAAAGAGAAAAACTATGGTGGCGTTGATTACCCATAATAAGTAAATACCTTGTTAGAAGTATAAACCTATTAAAATATATGGGGAATGCACATGTATCTTTTTTAAGGCCATTAATGTACCCAGTGATAATTTCAAGGATATTCACATTCATTGGATAAGTGATACCAAACATATTCCAAATTTTCTTAGCAAAAATGCAATAAAAAAGAATGTGACTACTAGACTCAGGAAATCTGCACAAGCTACAATAGTCAGTCATGGAATTATCTTTTCTAATCGGGACTCTATCAATAATAACCAACCATTTAAAACATTTTATTTTAGGTTCAATAGTTCCTTTCCATAAAATATCAAAATAATTCTTCCAAGAGAAGATGTCAAGGGTGGAGTACCAAACATAGTTCACATGGTCAATGATGGCCTCATTATATCCAATAACATTGTAAATATTTTTAGCTTTGACTTTGGATATAATGATCCCATCTGGCCATTTACATTTTAAGTATGTATGAGAATCCACATGACAGGTAGTAGGAAAGTCCTTTGAAGCTTTAAGAATCATATTATAGGTCTTCTTCTGGGAGGCTAGGATATCAAATTTGTTCCTAAGATCATCCCAGCTGATAATCTTGTCATGCTCAAAGAGGTCAGCCAACTAAGAGATTCCCAAATTAGACCAGTGCCTAGCAAAGCATCCTTGGGAGAGGGCAAGGGGTTTTCCAGATAAGTGTAAGTTCCACCACAAGGATCTTTCACCATAATGATGATTACCATCATGGAAGGCCTTGTTGGTAATATGCTTTCTGAAATGATCCTAGGCTTTCCATATGGATCTAAAAATAGCAGAACCTTGAACAAAAATAGGAAAGTTGCCAATAATCAGATCATTAAAAGGAAGATTCTTCCAAGATTTAGCATTTTTAGGGAGTCCCCTTTCTATATTATGCCTAACAAGGATATTCCATGGACTGTTACCATCCATAGAGTGAAAAATCTATTTGGCGGCAAGGGTAGTCCCTTGGAGTTTAAGATCCTTCAAACCCAATCCCCCAAGGAGCTTATCAGTATGGCACCAATCCCATTTAATGACATGCATCATTTTATTACCTTTACCATTAGACCAAAGAAAATTCCTGACAGCTTTTTGAATTTCCAAGATTTGGTAGTTACTGAACATCCAGGCAGAAGAATAATATATATTATAGGAAGAAAGAATTTTTTGGCAGACTTGAACCCTGCCTGCTAAAGACAAGGATCTATTGTGCCACTTATCCAGCTTCTTGATAATTTTATCTTTAACCCAAGACCACATATCCTTGAGGGAAGGCTCAATAGAGAAAGGTATGCCTAGATATCTAACAATTTATGAGGGCCTCCCCATTGAAATTCATATTTATTGAGCCAATCAGGGGGCTGATCCTCCCTCTAAGACATATCAATTTGGATAGAGATCAAATAAGAACCAGAAATAGTGCAAAAAAGATTGAGTTTGGTTTGTAAAAATTCAAAGTTGTCAGCATTGGCTTCAAAGAAAATGGCAGTATCATCAGCAAATTGGCGGTTGATAAGCTCTTCATTATTAGGGAGAGATATACTTTTAACAACATGAGACATAGAATTATCTCTAAGAATGTAGTACATGGCTTCCAAGGAAATAACAAAAAGGGAAGGGGCCAAATGGCAGCCTTGCCTAATGGATCTACCAAGGGGGAAGGAATCAAAAAGGGAGCCATTAACATCCACCTGGGCAAAAGCGTCATTAAGTAGCATATTAACCAAATTACATAAAGTACTAGGAAAACCAAAAGCCTCAAGCATCATGGAGATAAAGCTCCATTCCACTCTATCATAAGATTTTTCAAAATCTATGAGAAACATGACAAAATTTTGTTGAGAGTAATTAGCCCAATTCATGGCTTCCCAACTAGTGATCAAATTCTCAAGAATATATCTACCTTTAATGAAGCCAGTCTGGGTAGAGCAAACAAATTTGGGCAGGATATTCTCAAGTCTCAGAGCCAGGATCTTGGAAAATTTTTTATAAGAAACATTAAGGAGAGTGATAGGTCTCTAGTTGTTAATGAGAGCGTTATCCCCATCTTTGGGAATCAGCTTAATGATACCTCTATTGATAGTATTCCAAAGGGAGCCACTGTCAAGGGCTTCTGCATAGATATTTTGAAGATCTTTGCATATCCAACTAATGTTAGCTTTGTAGAATTCCACAAGGAGGCCATCCGGCCCAGGGGCCTTGTCATTATTAAGAGAGTTAATAGCTTTTTCAACTTCTTCAAAAGAGATATCCTTAGACAATAGGTCAACATTAGCAATGGATATTTTTTTGGGGATAAGAGGTTTGCGCTGATTTCTAGGGGTAGTGGCCTTCTCCGAATCCTTAGAGGTGAAGAGGTTTTTGTAGTAGTAAGAAAAATCCTCTTTGATGTTATCAAGATCAGTAATGTCTTGATTATTCACTAAAATCATTTCTATAGTTTCATTGGACTGTTTATGCTTGATGAGGTTAAAGAAAAATTTAGAGCCACGATCACCAAATTGAAGCCAATGAGCACGAGATTTAATTTTGGCACCTCTAATCTTAATTTGTTGGTGCTTTTTGAGGGCTTCTTTAGCAGAGATCACATGAGAGATGAGATCACCGTCTGAGGTATTAACTTGGATATTAGCTTCAGCTCTCTGAAGGTCAGAGGAGAGATGGTTTTCGGTGAACCTATAGTCTTTGGCCCTTTTTTGGCCATGGGTTTTTAACAGGTACTGCCAGGCAAGAAGGTTCACATTCCATCTATTGGTGTGGGATTAGGTGGGAGAGTTGTTCTTGTTGATATGATGAATGATGTGGATGGTAGCCAGGACGTCCTCATCTTTGAGAAGACTAGTGTTTAGGATAAACTTAGGATTGGAGCCTCTATTGTGCATGGGAGAATCACTAATACTAATTCAAGTGGATATAGGATGGTGATCGGATAGGGTAGTGGAGGTGACAAGGAAAGAGTTGCCCTAGTTATCGGATAAGAAAGAAAATAAATTTTTATTTGCATAAAAACGGTCAAGTCTAGAGTAAATTCTAGAGGGACCTTGCTGAAAATTACACAAAGTATGCCATAAGTCAGGATTAGTGTGTTTATTACCAACCAAAGGGTCAAAAAGATGTTTAGAATTTTTCATCCTATTGCAACAAATTTTTTCCTGATCTTCCCAAGCAAATGGGAGGCCCCCAACTTTGTCTTCCTAAGATTCAACCATATTGAAATCCCCTCCCACAAGCCACGAGATATTGGGGCGAGCCACTAGCCAATCCCATAGGCTCGCTCTCTCCCTAGAGTCATTCAGGGCATAGATAGAGCATATGCCAAAGACATTATTATTGTAATTAATAGTAATCCAAACTACTTTGTTGCAAGGGGAGATGCCATTGTCAATGATATAGTTCCCCCATTTGGAGTTAACAAGTAACGCAACACCACCCCTACCTCTGGGGTGAATGGTATAGTACTTGTGTGCATCCTTCTAGAGGAAGTTAAGGTTGGAGTCAAGGACAAAACTGACAACTTTAATTTCTTGTAACATCAAAATATCCATGGACTTACAAGTATCAAGGAACCACTTAATAACAAACTTCTTGTCAGGGGACTCAAGACCCCTTACATTCCAAGAGATGCAATTCATGAGGAAACATGTGGAGGTGTAGAGCACTGGTCTATAGCCCCCTCAATGGGGGTCATAGCAACAAGAGAGATATCCCCATTCTTTTTTCCATAGGAATTCTTTTTTTTGAGCCCAAAGGCCTCATTGTTTAGATGTAGGGAGGTCACCTTTGAATTCATCATCATTGTTTGAGATAGCAGGGGACTAGGTATCCACATCCATGGAGTGTTTTGAGGGGATGGGCATGGAATTAGAGGGGGACTTATAGGCAGGGATAGCCTCAAGAAAACAATTGTCACTAAGCTCTCTAAAAACCTTGTGAGGTAAATTTCAGGAAGGGCCAGAGCCGATGCAATTGTCGGAAGGGTCAATGCTGATCACTTCCAAGAGGGGGGAATTAACTTGGGTCCCCTGCAAGACAAGATTACTCAAGTTGGAGGGTAGCAGAGGTTTAATAAGGTTGGGAATCAACCACAGATGTGTTCTCAAGTTTATTGGCCCTTCCTCTACATTTTTTGGTCACAGTTTGGAAACTATCATTTTGGGTCATATTTTCAACGAAAACTGAGATGACTGAGAAAGAAACAGGGGACAAGATAGCAAGGAAGGACGGTGAGTTGGAGGTCAAATCAGGGAAAGGATTAGAGGGCACCTCAACCTGAGGGGCTTTGCTACCTGAGGATTCGAAAGTAGGGTTAGCAAAATTAGTGGGGTTTTGGGGAGGCGAGGTTTTAGCAGGACCCAATTTTGTTTTTAAGGATGGGGCAATCTTTCCTTAGATGCCCTTCTTTTCTACACAAGAAACATGCGTTCAAACCCCCAAGGATTTCAATGGGACATGAGTAAATGTCCTCAAAAATATTAATGCACATATCAGGCAGAATTTCTTTACTAGGATTCAATGAAATAAGAACCCTAGCATCCATATGAGGGACTAGTCTAACCGTGTCATCCATATGAATGACTTTACCCAGTGGTTCAAGCAATTGAGGGAGAAATCACCACAAGAAAGGAGGGATTTGTTTAACCAGGATCTATTGAGGGGCTGAGAGGGAAATACATTCCTCATGAATGGCCTCGGGAGACTAAGCTAGGGCATGAAAAGAGGTAGAACCCACAAACCAGTATTGTCTTTTAAGAACTTCGGTCTGGGATTCATTATTAGCAAATAAGATCACATATAAACCTTTCTGTATTTTCCTACAAAATGAAATATGAAAACCAAGATTCAAGTTCCATAAATTATGGAACCAATCATCTAAAAATTTCCTGGGAGGGCATTTTTCAACTTCAACAACAGAGAAAAAAATAACATTATTCCTTAATCCATTCTTTTCCTTCACAATTTCAACAAGCTTTTTAGGATTTGGAGCAACAGAGAAAGGTACACGAACAACCTCAGAGTTCTTACCGGGATCAGAGGCACCATGAGTACTAGCCAAACTAAACCTTGCACTAGCATCAATGGCAATGCCAGAGTTAGCAACTGCCTCTGAAAAGGATTTGGGTCTTGCAGGAGGCGTAGGGTTGGTTTTAGATGGAGTAATATTGCTATGCATGTTAGTTTCCATTGAAACCCTAGGCGTAAATGGAGGGGAGATGGGGGGTACGGCCTTTGCCGAATGATAGAGGGAGGATGGAGAGAAACCACTCATTTCAGAAGCATTAAAAGAAGAGCATGGAGCGACCACACCTGTCACATTGTCATTGCTAGGAAAAACAAGTTGTCGCTCACCGCCTCGGAGATCTCTACCATTTTTCGCCACTTTTGCCAATTTTCGCTTCAAAACAAAGTTAGCCTTTTTTATTGTTTCACATCATGTCTCTACAAATTTTAATTTGATCAAATAAATTATAAAATGAGTTAACTACTATACTAATGTTTTGTACAAGTTTTTAAATTTTGTAGTGGAAGGGAAAAGAGAACCTAAGGTGAAAATAATTGAAGTGTACCAGTTTTCACCAGAATCAAGTCCCCATCTCACTCATGATATGAATGTTATTTTTTGATCAAAACGTAGTTTATTATTCATTGGAATGAAAATTTGATGTGTTTAAAATTCATGTATAAGACCTTAATTCATTTAACCAATAGTTAAAGAAAGAATTCCATAAAATGATGCAATAGTACTTAGCCTACCCGCAAGCACTAACAACGCTATAATTATAGTAGTTATACATAATAGTTAACAAGGAAATATCAATTAAAACTAAATGATGTAGTAGTTAAGATAGAGGCTTCCTCCATATTGATATTTTTTCACTAGATTTTCAGGGTACAAATGTATTTAAGTAGGTTCTTAAACTTAATAATAATTTTTATATTTAAAAAATTTATAGAAATTATATATATATGTTTTTAAATTTAAATATTTTAAATAAGTTCATTTTTTATAATTTATTTATATTTAGCCATTGGTCCACAGTTGTTGCTTCTGTTTATATTTTACATAAGAGGTATTGATCTTTTTAAGCATAGATAAAATTATAAATATACGAAAAATTAATCTTTTCTGATAATTATTTACATTAGAAAAGACTTATCCTTCTTAATTAATTTTTTCTTAATAATTCTTTAATATTTCCTAAAATTCTTTATATTTAAGAAGAAGAACTAATAGTTTTTAAAGATCCCCTATATTTTAGGGAATACGAGTATTTCTTAGCATTCCTTGTATTTTAGGAATGCTAATATTTCTTCACAATTTCTTATATCTTAGGGAAGACTAATCTTTCTTTATGATTTCCTATGTTTTAAAGGATACACATATTTTTTAACAATTATTTATATTTTAAGCAAGACTAATATTTCATAACAATTTCTTATGTTCTAGGGAAATTAATATTTCTTTGTGATTTTTTATTAAAATTAATTTTTGATAATTCCAAGATTAAATATTAAATAATTTCTATATTTTGGAAAAAGAATAATTGTTAGATTGAATGGGTATAAGGGTAAAAGCACAATACATTGTCACCCTTTTACAAAGGAAGAGGCTAACAACACCAAAACTGAAAAACTTCAAGGGCATAAAAGTCATATTTCTGTTGAGAATTTGAAGATGATGTAAACTGATGAAATGTGTAAAATAGAATGAATTTTATGCTTATACTTTTTAAAAATTAATTTGAGCAAAAATTTATATATTTTTTTAATTTTTTAGGTCTATTTTTCATATCCTGAAAAATACTACAAATTAGGGAGTTTACTTCCCGTCAAATCATTATAAGTTAAACATTGTATTTCCCTCCAATTTCAGAATATATTTTAGATAACATGTATATCTAGTGCAGGAAAAAAGAAAGAAGTCTTTTTGATCTATAGTTTACCCGTTATAAGTATTCAAAGTTGAACTTACTTGAAATAACCAACTTTTGTTTCCCGTCACTTTTCCCCTATCAAAACTATACCAAAAACCAAATAAATTACATATTCTTGAAGAGGACCCTCTCCTCTAGTGTCGTATATGATTTTAATTTTTTTTTGAATTGATTTAGCATTTTTCTATATTTTTCGAATCAACGTCTTCTCAAAGTTTAATATACCTACATGTAGTTTTTAGCAATTTTGTTTAATATTTTGCAATCGAAACAATATAAAATTTATATACCCAGAATCTTACTTCCAAGATCTAGAAAAGGGCACATTTAGTTTTTTAACATTTTCTATTTTGATTAGAGAAAGGAACAACATAAATGCAAACTTCTATTTTTTGTGTTTTTGGAGGTTTGGCTGCCAACATGGCATGCCACCTGGGTAGACTCGGCCGAGTCTGACTTGCCCGAGTTTGACTCGGTTGAGTCCTACTGGGCCAACTACCCTAAGGGGTCGGCCCCCCGTGAGAAACCAAATAATGTGTAAATGAGGTACCTGGGATGTTTTTTGATATTTAAAATATCATATAAACTCGACCAAGTAGGACTCGGCCGAGTACCACTCAGCCCAGTCTACTAGGCCATGTAGACGCCATTCGGTGCCACGTGGCACCTACGTGTACTCAGTCATGTTAGACTCGACTAAGTCTAACTGGGCCGATTGATTTGAGTTAGCCAAAAAGGTGACACTCAATTGTGCTTTTACCCATAAATGACTCTACAACTCAATAAAGATACATTTTTTTTAAGTGAATAGTGTATAAAAAAATATATCTATAGTTTATAAGATTACATTTTCAAAAGTGATCATATTCATTGGTGATCATGTTGAAATTTATTTTAAATAATATTCTATTTTTATTAAATATTTGAACTTTGCAAGTGAACTTTCAAAACACCATTGCAGAGTGGAGCCTTGCACTTATATTGACCCTCTTTAATTGTGTGGACCTAAATTATTGTGTTACATCAAATTTAGAGGGTTGCCCAATCTTTGCAAAATTGTAATACATTGTCTTGTACAACTCAGTGATCTTCTAGATCAGTAATTATATTACAACATACTATAACGGTAAGTACATGCCACTACATGGCACTTGTTTTTCTTTTCTTTCTTGTGCTCTTTGTTTCCTTGGGTCTCTCATACTTCATTTTCCATCCCCTTCTCTATCTCTACTCTTACATATTTTACGTCTCATTTGGATATTTTGAGCACTACTTTTTATCTTATGATAAAATCACAATGTCATTGGAAAAATCGATATTAAAAATTCTTTCAAAGATAATAATAAGCATATAATTTTTTATTCTTTAAAACATTAAATTGAAGGTAAATATTTTTGATGAAAAAAAGAATACAAAATACTTAGAAACTCTAATCTAAAGAAGAATGGTAAACCACTACTTTCAATATCAGATCATTATGGTTAAGAAATAATTGTAGTTTACAACTAAATATTTGTGATATATTTATTAATTAAAATTAGATATAATAATATACATATAATAAATTGAGATAATAAGAATTATTTAACTCCTCAATTAAATTAAGATCAATACAAATAATTATATATATATATATTTTAAAAAATAAAAAAATAGAAAAACAATTTCAAAATAGCTCCTTGATTTATTAAATTATAATATATTTAGGATATAATCATAGTCATTTAACAAACTAATAAAATAAACCATATTAAAAAAATATTGTATTATAATTTATTAAAATAAATAATATATTATAATATCACTAGTTATATATTATACTTATATTAAATATATAATAAATTAATCATTAGATTTAGTTTAAATTTGTAATCCTTTAAATTTATTATTATGTTATCATGCAAAATCTAGAGAAGTTAGTGAATAACTAGTTCTTTTTAGCTAATTTAATCTAACAAATCTATGTGCATATTATAGTTTGTGTTCTACTTTATTGAGAAAAATAAAAATGATTGTGATATTTTATAGTTGATTTGATTGAGCGATTTAATCAATGCAAATATATTATATTATTAAGTTTAATAAACTATATATTATATTATATTATATGAATAATAATATTTATAATATTAAATTATCTTTTTATTATATTATACTATATTTATATCATTATTAAATTAAAATAAAATATTCTAAGGTTATAATTTAATATGAATTATATTATATTTTATACTATATTATATTATATTTATATTATTTATTTTTGATATTATTAATTAAATAAAATTTTATTTTATTATTTATGGTATTATATTAAATTATAATAGTAGCATACTTTAATTCTAATTATACTATTTCATATATTATATTATTTTATCAATAAAGTAATAAATTATTTTTCTATTAATGTTGATATATTCACATGTACCTCCACACAATATTAAACTTTCGTAGACGTTGATAAAAAAATATAAACTGTGGACTTCCTAAATCTCCATTGGAGTATGCAAAGGAAAAGGTATGAAATGTACTTATGTAAGATGCATGATCCATTCATATAGAATTATATGGTTGGATCGTAAGTGCCCAATTTTTGCACAGTATGGTGGTTGTATGACTAGATGCATATGGTGTTCACATGTATAGCCAGATGCATCTAGCCATGTCCCCAACGAAAGGTTAACATGATATAGCATCATTGTGCACATGTACTTCAAAATTCAACAATGAAATATAGCTAATAATAATAACTTGATGTGAAATGTGCAAGTGCACTCTGAAACTCTTTAATGAAATATAACTACTAATAATAATGACAATAAAAGAGTGCACATGCATATTAGATAAACTATCTACCATTCATATCAAATGAGCCATCTGCCATAGACTATCTACCATTCAGTCTCAAGAGTAACATTGTCCAACAAAACCTTTTAGTCCAATGATTGATGATCAAAAGATTTAGATTTATAAGTGGATAGCTAAGGCTGGGGATGGGGAAGAGCCTTGGAAAGTGCTGATTAGAAGTAACTTGTAGAGGGCTCATTGTAGCAAACCTAGAGGATGGCAGAACCTCTGTTTTACTGATTCTCTCAATGTAGATGCCAATATTGTTGTTCAAGGCTCCAATGTTTTCAAGAGCATTTGGAAGGCTTGGAAGTATGTTAAGGGGTTCTTGATATATAAGAAGCCAATTGAAAGCACTGGGAATATATGCAGGCTTAAATCTATTTGGTGGAACTTGAGTCACGGTGACAAAAAACTTGCTCTTCTACAGGGCTGTTCAGCTAAGAAATGGGTAGGGCTTGGTATTGCAACATTTGGTGATATCCTCCAGCAGGGAAAAAAAATCCTTCTTGGGAATGGTTGGAATCCCAGTTCAACTTACCCCCGGTCCCATTGGAGAACATATTCTGTCCTTAGAGAATTTCTTTGTTCCCTAGGTCCCATTAAAGGCTATTGCACTGAGTCCTGCTGTAAATTCCAGTTGTGTTGGCCTGACAGTACCCCTCTCCACCTTGGTAAATCCAAATACTTCTACCAGTTGCTGACCAATAAGAATGACATCTTTACTCATGTTAATCGTAAGTGGGGCCTAGAAATTTAGGAATCAGAATGGATGAAATACTTCAATAAGCTGTGGGCCAGCCCTGTTGAACCAAAAATCTCTTGCTTCCTGTGGAAACTTTTCCTGCACAAGTTGCCATTTAAGAAACTGGGAGGAGAGCCTAATGTTTGTTTTGTGTGTAGACAACTTGAATCTGTCACCCATGTTTTCTTTGAATGCCTATTTGCTTCTGAAATCTGGAACATCTTTGGACTGTCATATATAACCCATTTTAATGTACTGAATGTTATCTCTGGTTCTATCAACTGCAGCAAATTTTGTAATTCTTTTTGGACTTTACTTTCCTCTATTGTTTTATGGTTCATTTGGAAGGCTCAGAATAATGATGTACTTGTAGGTAAGAACAGGTACCTTACAGAGTCTCACAAGAGACTCATCTATTCTAATATTTCCATGCAGGTCACGGTGATTTTGAAGGTGAAGGAGAGCAAGTTCTTGCAGGTGCTGAGAGAAGGGAAGACTACCATGGAGAAATCAGAGGTAGATTATGGATACACTACTATGAAAGAAAATGATGAATTCAATTACACCCTCAAGGAGTTTATCCAGCAGTTGAAGAATGAAAATCTGCACAGAGAAATGAGGAACAAAGCTGATAGAGACTATAGAGTGTTGGGTTACAATTCTATTTCCCCAGACATTAATGATGAAGAGGAAAAAGAGGAGGACAGTCCCTCTTGAAACAGCTGTGGAATCTCTTTTACAATTTTGCTTTATTAAGATACTTATGTAATCAATTGGTGTACTCAGGAGTTCTAAGAGTTTTGTAATACATTAGATACTCTGATTCGTCAACTTTTGTACTAGACTGTTTAAATTATATACAATAGAAAAAAAAAGATTTAGATTTACCCCTCCTTAAATGATTGATTGAAAATATAATACTAGCGGAAACAGAAAAGAAGAACATTGCTAATATGTTTATTTTACTTGCTAATCTCTGATTTTCTTATTGGTCAGTCTTAGCAAAATTAAACCCTTGACAAAATTTCTCTCCTTAAAAGGAGGATTGGGAACTGCTTGGTTAGTACAAATAGCTTATAGTTGCAGAGAATGGTGGATCATCGGCAGCTCCATGTGGTGATGTTCCCTTGGCTTGCACAAGGCCACATAACGCCCTTCCTAGAGCTAGCCAAGAGCCTTCTTACTCATGGCCTCAGAATCTCCTTTGTCTCCACTCCGCTTAACATTGCAAAGATAAAAAAGTAGAGTTACAGTGCCAGGAGTCGAGCTGGTTGAGATAGCATTGCCATATGTGGAGGGGTTGCCAGTGGGAATTGAGTGCACAACACATTTATCCGAGATAGGAAGACTAGATTTAATACCGCTACTCTTACAAGCCATCGATCTTTGGGAGCAAACCCTTCGGAGTGCTGCTGAAACTGCTTTCACCAGATTTTTTCATAAATGATACGGTGTTGTGCAGGATTCCTCGGGTTGCGGACAAAATGGGCGTCTCGACTATAAATTTCACGGTGATAAGCATGGTGTCCATAAGTTTCGGAATAGGGTAGATCAAGAACGGACTACCCGAGATCCCGACGGCAGATGATCTGATTGTACCGCCACTAGGATTCCCCTCATTGGTAGTCCTCCATCGACGCTTCGAAGCGTAGAATTTGCTGTCGGTGTTATATGAAAACAAGGTAAATGGGCTCACCTTCATGGACCACTTTTCCATCTCTGTCGACGGAAGTTGGGCAACGGTGTGCAATAGTTGCGTAGAGTTGGAAGGCAAATTTGTGGACTATTTTTAGAGAAGCACCGGGAAAGTCACGTTTTCGGTGGGAGTTTTCATGCCCGACTTACCTCCGTCGCCTGCTATGGAGCCTTGCTTGGCATGGCTCGACAAGGAGCCCGCTCGTTCTATGGTGTTTGTGTCCTTCGGTAGTGAATGTGTTCTCACCCGCCCAACACCTCGCTACTCTTCTGCTGGGGTTGGAAGAAAGTGAAATTCCATTCCTGTGTGTTCTTTGTGGGATGAACACATCGATAGTAGGCTTTGAAGACCGCAGCCGTGGAAGAGGAGTCATGGTTACGGAGTGGGCGCCTCAATTGCACATTTTGAACTATCCTTCAACTGGAGCTTTTCTTTCGTATTGTGGGTGGAATTCTATGACAGAAGGCCTCAGGTTTGGAGTGCCTTTTGTTGCTCTTCCAATGCAGTACGAGCAGGGGCTAAGTGCTAGGTTAATCTCTGAGGAATTGAAGATGGGAGTGGAGGTGAGAAGAAATGAGGAGGATGGCTCTTTCACTAAGGAGGACATAGCTAGAGCCGTCTGACGTGTGATGGTGGAGGAAGAAGGAAATCGGATCAGATCGAATGTTGAGGAAATGAGTAGGGTGCTCACCAGTAATGATTCTTAGGTCCGTCGAACAAACATCCGTAACTTTGTCTCTGCGCTCGAAAAGGCCTCCACCAAGAAAACTATTTGATATTTATGTATGTATGGTAAAGGCTTAAATTAAGAAGCCCATTGTTTAACATGTATTCATTTCTACTAACGTAACCTCCAATCTTTTTCCATGTCTGAATTCCGCATTTTATGACATTTTAAGTTAAGATTTGTTACCCTATCATTATAAGGTTTTTCAGTTTTGTGTATAGTTTCCTCAAATTAGTCATAAATTAATAGCGAACTTAATTACTCTCTCTCTTTCACACACACACACATCACCCTCTCTCTCCCCCTTATCTACTCTCTCTCTCTCTCTCTCTCTCTCCCTTCTCTCTCACTCTTTTTGTCCCTCTCTGAGTGAGAGGAGAAGGGAGAGAGAGAGAGAGTAGATAAGGGGGAGAGAGAGAGGGGGGTGATGAGTGAGAGAGAGAGAGAGGGTGATGAGAGAGAGAGAGAGATAAGGGAGGGAGAGAGAGGGAGAGAGAGAGATTTGGGTGAGAGCTAAGCTAAGTCTGTCATAGAGATAGGGTCGAAACCAAGTGATTTGTGATAAAATGAGTTAAAACCCTTTGGGAATCCTTTTGCCAGCTTCAGTTTGACCTTAGAAATCCATGATGGATTGTGGGAGGTAACCTTGCTGAAGGCTTGCTGAATCCTGAAATTGGCCAAGTCTGAAATTTTTCGAATCTAGAATCTGCATCTTAACTCCTATGACGCTGGAACCTATCCCAAACATCCTGGAAGTATTATATTTTATAATTTATACAAATATAACTTAAAGTATAAGAAATTAAATAAATCAAACTTATACTTAAATGTTATATTTGTATAAATGACCCTCTCTCTCTCTCTCTCTCTGTTTCTCATCACTATTTAAATCTATGACTTAAATAGGGTGCACGCCCTATGGAAGTCATAGATTTCAATAGTGCGCACACCCTATTGAAATCTATGACTTTCATAAGGCGACCCTCTCTCTCTCTCTCTCTCTCTCTCTCTCTTCTCTCTCTCTCTCTCTCTTTGACTATTTCTCATCACTATTTAAATCTATGACTTAAATAGGGCGCACGTCCTATGGATGTCATAGATTTCAATAGTGTGCACGCCCTATTGAAATCTATGACTTTCATAGGGCGCTCATGCTATGAAAGTCATGGATTTAAATAGTGTGTACGCCCTATAGAGCATGCGCACTTTGTAAAGCATTTGAATTTACCAATCCTAAGGCTTGAATTTGCCTTGGAGATCCAACCCAAAGGCTTGGACGATTGAAATAGGCCTGAGATGTGTTTTCCAGAAGACATACAAAAAAATGACATTTTTTTGGTGTGCTCATTAGGTTTACTCGTGGCTCAAGAACATAAAAATCAGATGACGTGATATTGCAGATCTCTCTATTAGCTATCTAAGCATATAATTTATTTTCAATTTTGATTATGTTAAGTTTTTTAACTCTAATTTCTTTTGTGTGTATGTCCATTTTTGTAAAAAACCAACATGTAGTATTTTGGGCATAGATTTTAGCTTGTTCATTGAATTTTACAACAAGTTACATTTTTAGAAACTAGATTCCATTCTACACACTTAAAAAAAAAGAAAATTTGATTTTCGATTAGTTTTAAATGATTTCTAGGGGGAGCACACAGAAATTTTATGTTTTTAGGATGTGTGCACTTCATAAATTCATCCAAACATTGTATGTTCATCAAAAAAATTACCAAAATTTTTTTTTGGATAAACTACGTGGTGTTAGCTAACTTCTCACGAGAGTGATTAAATTAAAAAAAAAAGTTAACATTTTAGGGGAGCACACCAGATGCTATGTTATGTTTTTGGATAGAAAATATG